>VDFB02000008.1:235071542-235390742 GCA_007258455.2 Sequoia sempervirens | reverse complement strand
TACCCATTTGGATGTGTTGGAACAATCCTTCTGGTCCTACGAGTTGCAGAACGAAAGTTGCACCACTTTGCAACTTTGCACTTCTTGCATTTGTCAACTTTTTCCTCGACTGAAAACTGGACACCGCGGGAAAATGCCTTCGAGATAGAAAAATATGAGAGAGGTTATTATAGAGGGTATCAACATGATCCCATAGCCTTAGACGGAGAGTTTGTAGGCATCACGATTTCTGAGAAATAGCCCTTTAAATATTGTTGTCTTTTAGCACTTTGAACTCTTAAGGGAAATCATTGATCCAATGTAGCTCAGAGAGATTCAGAGTATTTATATGCAAAAGAGGACCATCCTTAGCTTAAACATACTCATCCAGACATGTTGGAACAGTCTGTTTGGTCCTACGAGTTGCAGAACGAAAGTTGTACCACTTTGCAACTTTACACTACTTGCATCTTTCAGCTTTTTCCTCAACTGAAAACTGGACACCACGTGAAAAAGCCTCTAAGATAGAAAAATATGAGAGATTTTATTTTAGAGGGTTTGAACACGATCCCATAGCCTCAGATAGAGAGTCTGTAGGCGTCACGATTTCTGAGAAATAGCCCTTCAAAGATTGGTGCCTTTTAGCACTTTGAACTCTTAAGGGAAATTGTTGGTCCAATGTAGCTCAAAGAGATTTAGAGTATTTGGATGCAAAAGAGAAACATCCATAGTGTAAACATACCCATCCGGACGTGTTGGAACAGTCTTTTTGGTCCTATGAGTTGCATAACGAAAGTTGCACCACTTTGCAACTTTACACTGCTTGCATCTGACAACTTTTCCTCGACTGAAAATTGGTCACCGCGGGAAAATGCCTCCGAGATAGAAAAATATGAGAGAGGTTATTGTAGAGGGTCCCAACATGATCTCATAGCCTCATACAAAGATTCTATAGGTGTCACAGTTTTTGAGAAGTAGCCCTTCAAAGATTGATGTCTTTTAGCACTTTGGACTCTTAAGGGAAATCATCGATCCAATGTAGCTCGAAGTGATTCGACGTATATGGGTGCAAAAGAGGACCATACATAGTGTAAACGTACCCATATGGATGTGTTGGAACAGTCCATTTGGTCCTACGAGTTGCAGAACAAAAGTTGCACCACTTTGCAACTTTACACTTCTTGCATCTAACAACTTTTTCCTCGATTGAAAACTAGTCACTGTGGGAAAACGCCTCTGAGATAGCAAAATCTGAGAGAGGTTATTGTAGAGGGTTTGAACATGATCCCATAGCCTCAGACAGAGAGTCTGTAGGCATCACATTTTTTGAGAAGTAGCCCTTCAAAGATTTCTGCCTTTTAGCACTTTGGACTCTTAAGGGAAATCGTTGGTCCAATGTAGCTCAGAGTGATTCGACGTATTTGGGTACAAAAGAGGACCATCCCTAGTGTAAATGTACCCATCTAGACGTGTTGGAACACTCTGTTTGGTCCTATGAGTTGCATAACGAAAGTTGCACCACTTTGCAACTTTACACTGCTTGCATCTGACAACTTTTTCCTTGACTAAAAATTGGTCACTACGGGAAAACACCTCTGAGATATAAAAATCTGAGAGAGGCTATTGTAGAGGGTCCCAACATGATCCCATAGCCTTAGATGAAGATTCTATAGGCATCACAGTTTCTGAGAAGTATCCCTTCAAAGATTGTTGTCTTTTAGCACTTTGGACTCTTAAGGGAAATCATCGATTCAATGTAGCTCAGAGTGATTTGATGTATTTAGGTGCAAAAGAGGACCATCCCTAGCGTAAATATACCCATTCAAATGTGTTGGAACAGTTCGTTTGGTCCTACAAGTTGCAGAATGAAAGTTGCACCACTTTGCAACTTTACATTACTTGTCAAAATTGCAACTTATTGTCAAATGATGGAAGTTCAAGAGTCATCTTGTTGTAGTCATTGGGAAAAAGCTAGAAGTTGTTTGGTCATGGCCCAATTAGGTAGGAATTAGATGTTAGAAGGGTTTGGGAGAGCAGAGGAGGTCAATCGAGGTTTGGGTATGATGCCCTAGATGTGAAAAGTGTGGTTTTTGAGTGAAATTGGAAGGTTTAAGGGTGTTAGTGATTGAAATCTGTTGGGGAAGCAATTTCTAAAGGTGTATTAAGCATATGTAAACTTCTATAAACGTGTTTGAGGTTTTTTTTGAATGAGATAAGTGTGGAAATGCATACTTTCAATTAACCCCCTTATAATCTAAGCAAAATGAGGGTTACATGATTGAGTGACTTAGATGGAATTTACAAGGATGATATTTGTGGAATTTGGATGTTTATAGCCTGGTGAGATACTGTCCAAAGGAATCTTGGAGGGGCGGCAGTTTTAAAGATGAGTTGTTTTGCAAATTTGGGCTAATTGGAGCCCTATTCAGCGTAATAGTTCAATTTCAATGGGGTTGTTCCAAAACAAGAACATTAGGTTTTGAGATATGTTAAATAGAAGGGTAATGGGTGTCTTTCACAACCTTTTGTTTTGTGGGTTTGAGTTGATTTTGTGAGGATATTGATTCTTACTCAAGATGATTTTATACCTTTTACATGTTATTATGCTTCAATGAACATTAAGTGACATTGATTTTTATCCAGATGATTATATTACTTTCTAATGAACAATGTAACATGAAATGCATTTCATTAATTTGTATCCAGTTTTCATTTTTGTTAACTTCTTTTGAAATAAAAATCAGCTGCACACTTCATTACACAAGTTTAAAATCCAAAATAATGTCAAATGTAAATTCATTCAACAGAGCTTGA
Organism: Sequoia sempervirens; assembly: GCA_007258455.2. Classification (NCBI taxonomy): domain Eukaryota; kingdom Viridiplantae; phylum Streptophyta; class Pinopsida; order Cupressales; family Cupressaceae; genus Sequoia; species Sequoia sempervirens. The sequence continues at coordinate 235,387,949 of VDFB02000008.1, read as the reverse complement.
AATCATGGGTATTCTAAAAATGAGTGTTTGATAAAAATGTATTGGTAGACATGTATGAAAAATGTGGTACAATAGAAAAGGCAATTCATTGTTTGAAAAATCTCCTCAAAGAAATACATGGATTACCAATTGTAATTCATAAGTTCTATTAAAATGTTATTTCATTAATTTATAACATACATTATCAATCATAACTTTAAACAATTCTAAGATAATTATACATTCCATCTTGAAAATTCAAAGTAGAAAGACATGCACATGAGAAACAAATTAGATTGAATACCAATTCTTATATATCAAACTGTAGAATAATTGTGTTTGTGCATGTAAAAATTTGGCATATGCCAACTCAAAACAAGTTTTACAACAAGTTTTACAAATTGTAGCATATATTCCATATCAAGATCTATCAAACCCTAAGTACATGTCAATCTATATCATATCCCAATCCTGTGTTGGACCATCAAAATCAAGCCTCCTCGAAGAAGTTAGATGCTCTGCAGTTTCCTACACAATAACATTTCAAACCACTAATTAGATTATGTGAATGGTTGAAAAGATAGACTAGTAAATAGAAACTTATATACCATCATTTATAAATTACAAATTTAACATCAAAATCAATATACATGTACTATATTATATCAATAATGCAATTCTTGTTTACCTTTGATCTTGCTCTCTTTTCTGCAAGACATTATGCATATGATTGTCCCCTAGGATGATCAAGAGTCCTCCTATAAAGTGATGGCCTCTCACTCGTCACAATGCTGGGTTGAACAAAGGACTATAGCCGATAAAATAAAAATGATACAAATTAAAATATAATTGTTGACAAATAATCATATCTACTAATCGCATATCTACTCCTATCTAAACGTAAATGATCTGCAATATAAAATAAACACATACCTGTTGTGATGCTATGACACTAGATGGACTCATAGTGGATGGATCAGCTAAGATGCTTTCCTGTATAAAAAATGACAAGAATGTAAATGCACATGCACATATAATTATAAAGTTGAAAATAAAAAAGATATATACCTACATTGTGTAACTTCATCTAATGGGTCAGACTCGGTCAACAAGGTTGTATAAGAACCAAGTTGCTGCATAAAAAGACAATATTACATTAGACTATCAATATATATATTACATGAATTTAAACATATTATATTTCAAAGATTAACATCTAAAATAACAATTTAAATTATTTACCATGTACTGATTGTCTAAGGAAAATCAAATGGCAGTATGTGTAGCCTGTTGCACTTCTGACAACTGCTCCTCTGTCAACATCTATTAAAGATTCCAGCACATAAACATATATTAGTACAAATATCCTTCATAAAATATGAAAGAATTTACATAAAACACACTATGAATTTTCTTTAAGATTTATCGGTGCTCCAATATCATCCCTAGCAATCGATGTCTCTCTTGCAAATGCTCCACTCCATGCTCTATTAACTCCTACATCCAACATATCATGAACCTCAAAGTCGGATGTGTCTATGAGAGCCTCAGTGGACTGTCGGAGAGGACCTAAACATAAATTGTTGCACATCATGCAATGATGAGGCACACAAATATGTCCCAAAGAGGACAGTGTACTAGTCAGAGCTAATGGTTGTTTACCAATGGGAGCTATTGTAGCAAGTGCACCACCATCATGCTAGGATGTATTAGGTGCAGCACCACCGTGATGGGATGCACCATCAACTGGCTACACAACATGATGGCTCTGCCTCACCAAATGATCACTCAGTGAATGCAATGCATAAATGCTCATAGTCCCCGCATCTACAACAATCTCTAGGTAAGGTAGTGGAGGAGGATGAACTAGGGTGACTCGGCATGCCCTAGGTCTATCCTGCGGCATCCCTCTACCAACACCCTGGAAGTCTCTCATGTCAAAGTAATTGACATTTTTCCCTAGCACAAACTCAACATATAATTTTCGAAGAAAATATTGAGGGACATCAAGGTTGTTGTTGGGTGGTTTATCAAAAACCATCCACCAATGTCTCCAAAAATTATCTAATATTCCTCTATGGGTGCACCATTTAATTGAAAATTTTGGTTTTCACACATTAACAGGTTGTCCAGTTCTCTGATCTATGAATAACTGGGTTAATTGGCCTTTTTCAATATCAAGAGCCTTCACCTCATCATACGATAACCCATCAGCATAAAATTGTCTTTGTTTCTCTCACCATTATGCAAATCTATTATGTTGAATTGCCAAAGTTTGAACATTTGCAATGATTTTTTCCAAAGTGTTTTTCATATTTGATAGTTCATCGAGTGTTTCATAGATTTGACATACTTTTCTTAATTGATCTAAATTTCCATGAATAGACTCGTGTATTGTTGGCACATTTTCATTCATAAACAATGGTTGCGGTGGAGGATGTGGAGGGTATTCATTTTCTGTAGGATTAAATTTTTCATTTTGTGTGGGAGGGTTTTCATTTTGTGCAAGGTTAGGATTTTCATTTTGATCCATTTTTAACCTATTAATTGATAAAAAATTCTAAAATTAACAATGGTTTTAATATAATAAAAAATCAATCAAATATACCCTATTTTTGACTAAAATTCAAAAAAAAAAAGCAAAATGAATATAAATTGTATAAAAATTGAAAAAATCAAACATACCTTACAAATTTGGTGATTTTTTGTAATTTTAGCTCCCTCAAACGGATATCTAAATCGCTCTCCTAAAACCCACACGCACATAAAAACACTAGTAAAAATAAAGCTCTCAAGTTTTGTTTGTCTGTATATAATATAGGAAACATATATTTGTTTCCTTATTTACAGCTTTTTAAATAAATGGTTGGGTCCATGACCCGACCATCGTGTTTTTTTCTAAATATCCATTATTTAATATAAAATATATTATATTATAATATATATTATATATAATATAATATGACCTCTCGGGTTTTTTTTTTAATTATAACACAAATAATGGATATCTATTATATAGAATATAATACTTGGTCGGGTTGGACCCGACACAATTATAAATTTTGCCTTAAACAAAACAAATATCCGTTTTATATCGGATATTCATTTTATAATGGATATCCGTTTTGTAATGAATATCCGTTCGTAATGGATATATGTTTTGGTTCGGTATTACCAAACCAAAATGGATATTGTACTTTGGCCTGCAAAAAGTCAAAGGCGTGAATTTCGCATTTTTGGGCGTGTTAAAAACGCCTTTTTCACATCGCCACTTTTTGGACCCCCATGATCTTGCACAGACCCAACAATAGTAGTCAGTTGAAAACAATACATTGATTTGTATCAAATATTTCATAATTAGAATCCTTTCATAACATCAAATTTAATCAATATTTATTCTTCTTATTTCCAAAACACATAAAACATAAATACACTCATTTCAAGCATTTTCACCCAACTAGGTGAAAGTAAATAAGTAGTAACACAATGGGGTGTAACAAATACATGATTTTTTTTCAATGACTTGGGAAAAGAAAACTTTATAATGTGTGTGAAATGTCTGACATACACCTAATATTTAATGACTTGATGTTTATAGCATACCTAAGTCTTATTAGGGTTCATTAATGATATATTATATACATCCTTGCCTAATTTGAAGCATTATTTTTTAGTGCCAACTTGTCATGTACAAGACCATCTCAACCACTAAAGTTAGGATGCACCACTCTTAGATCCCCTCTTCCCTAATAAACCCATATATTTTTTATCATAATTATAGTTAACTAGATTCATAGGATTATCTTGAAATCCAATATAATGGTTGCTACATTTTCCAATCTTGAATTCGTAAGACTCTTTATCTTTGTTCTTATTTTATTATCATTTATACTAAATACATTCTAACATTTTAAAACTAATATTGAATATTTTTTGTTCCACCATTTGTAATAATATTATGTTTGATTTTTTTTGGAATGATTTTATGGTTATCTCAAAATTTTCTATTCTAATCATTTCAATTTTTACAATAAATGTAAGACTTACCAATATCAATTACCACTTTTTAATGTTTATAGATGAAGAATATATCCCAAATGAGGACCAAACATGGTGCAAAGAGATTAAGGAAAACAAATTAAAGAGGTGTAAAATTACCAAAAGATGAAGAAATTGAATATATGAACATGCTCACTACACAACTAGTTGAAGCACTAACTCAAGTGAACGTAGCTATAAGAACAAATAATATTTCAGTGTATCAAGATTAGAGAAAATATGTTGAAGGAGCACTTAAAGATTCTGATAATCACACATTTTCAATGAGGCCCGTTTAGCAAATAAATAGGGAATACGTACTATCACATTAAATAACTAGTTGAGTTGTTTAACTTTCACTACAAAGAAAGGTACTCCAATAGTTTTGAATGTAGAGGAAGAGGAAAATATATTTGAATGGTTTAAAGAGATGGTTGTAGGAAAATGTGGGCTTGGAATTATCAATTTGAAGGTAGAAGTTGAATAACTTTTCCAAACGAGGCCAAACTTGTTTAAGGATGGGATATTGAGTAAATATTACTGGGTACTATTTAAAAAGTTTCATCTTGAACTAGCATTAAGGATCTATGCTAAATATTTTTATTTAGATAGAACACTAAATCTAGGCCTACATTCATGTTTGCATTCTACAACACATTTTCAAAAGTTGACACCAATACATATGGTCCTCACAAGGTATGGAACTATGACAGTAATGACATTCAATGTAAAATGGAGCCATGCAAATTTTGAGAAAAAGGGGTAGTAGAAGTGTTTCGTATATCATATTGAAGAATAAATAATAGATGACTATTTTATGTTTTTTAGTGTTATAAGCCAAATAATTTTGGGTTTTTATTTATTCAAGTGAAAGAAGTAAATAAAAAATTACATTAACAGGTGTAAATCACCAAGTACTTGCATGACTACCCAAGCCCATGTATGGATCAAAAAGTATTTTGATATCAATTATTTGCATCACTTTGCAAGATCAATTATAGGTGGTGTTTCACTAGCTAATAGACATGTTGAGTTATGGAAACAATGCAAGAGGCAAGGTTAGTAGGGAGTGACTTAACATTTCTATACCACACAAAAAATTCAACCATGTGATTTGAGTGTTTTTCTATATGCAATTAATATTTCAAAGCTAAAAGAGAAAAGTGGATACCTAAGTTTTCAAAAATAGAAAATTAAGAGCCTAGCATAATCTGGTATAAATTGGCATCAAATAATTTCAAATAGAATTTATCATTGTAAACATAAAATTAGGCTTCATGAGGATAGGAATATGGCCACTTATTCCTAATGTACTTATGGAGGACTCGCTGTCTAAAAAGAAAGAATGGCTCACTATCAATGGCTCACTTCCAAGGGCTCACTGCCCATAATAGAAAAAGATAGAGGAAAGGGTGGATCACTGCCAAAATGAACTACTAATAATGCATCTTCAACATGTCGAAGATACAATTCCAATTAATCTTTGAAAACTAACTTAACTCACTTCATACTTCACCACTACACCTTTCGCACTTCACATTACATCAAATTTCATACACACCACACACACATCTTCTTTGCACAATGAATCAACCTTGCATATATACCATAACCAACCAAAATATCAATTAGGTTGGCTTAATTGCATGAACCATGTACCACAACCTGTCAGCTTAAAAATTTAACACACATGCCTTGCAAAGAGAACCAAAATGTGTACACCTCCAAAATAGATCGACACGAACCATAATTTCTCCCATAAATCTGCTCCTTACATACTTCAACTCTGCACAACCTCAAAATCCTTAGGTCGACACCAAATAGCAAAACTGGTGAAGCAATAACTGAATGAACCAACTATTCATTCACAACTCGACATGTGGGTCACCAAAACACTTGCCACTTGGATTACACATACTTATGATGTTTGTAAACACTTCCTCAAAACCACATTGCATAATATCATTTGTGGTGGAATGTGGAGCATTCCAATATGCATTTTATACCAATAACACTACCATTACAAAGCTCGATACTCCATCAAAATTATCTTCAACTATAGAAGACATACAACCTTGAAACTTTGGATATAAACACCCTCAATACACATCATCAACACCTCAAAACCACATGACAAGATATTGCATAGCGGAGCAATGCGGACCACAAATCTAGTTCACTATAACACTGAAATTGCACTCTAAGACTTTGCCAATTATCCACATCATTTGGTCTTCTCTAAACCAAAAAAAATGCATTTCTACAATGGGTTGACATCAATGATAGCACCATACACCATACATGCACCATCATGCTCATTTTTCCAACAAACTTCTCTTTCATGAATGTTATCCAAGTCATCCTAGTATAGTCATCAATCAACATCATAAAATATCTATCTCCTTGTGGACTCTCAGTCCACATTGGTTCAAAAAAAAATATATGAACTAGATCTAAAGGTTTTGATGTGGAATACTCCTTAGCAGGATATTTACTTCTTTTTTTCTTTCCTTCATGACATGGATTGCAACTTATTGATCAAGGCTTCTTAATCTTTGGCATATCCCAAATCAACACTCTTGAGCTAATATTCACAATATCATCAAAATTCATATGCCCTAACCTTCTATGCCAAATCCATTTTCATCTTTCTATGTAGTGAGACAACTTTGTCCATTTAACTCACTGAGATGATAAATGTCACAGTCAGACCTGCTTCCTTTCACAATCAATTCATCAATAATTGATTCTATAATTTCACAACCTTCAACACCAAAAGATAATTTGTAGCCTTTGTCACATAGCTAGCTAACACTTAAAAAATTATGCTTTAAACCTTCAACATACAAAATATCATGTGTCTTGGTTTTTCCATCATCACTTGAATCAAAGTGCTCTTACCAGAGAATTTGGCAATTGAATTGTTTCCAAGGGTTACTAAACCACCTTCAATTTTTTTGAAATTCATGAACTCACTCTTGTCTCCAGGCATATAGCTAGAGAAACCACTGTCAATAATCCACATATTCTCCTCCTTTTGAGCATGTAGTGCAGTTTGAGCAATCATTGATTTTTCAAACTTCTTGTCAAGAACCTTCTTCCAGACCTTTCTCAATTCATCACTTCTAATCTTTGATTCTTTTCTCCCACTTCTCGGTAAAGGAGCACACCCAAAATTTCTTCTACAAATCCTTGCAGTGTGTCCAAAATTGTTGCATTTGAAACAAATGATATTAAAGTTGTATAGAGGTGAAAATGCATTATTGTTGAAAAAAATATTTCTCATTACTAGAGCTCTTCTATAGTCAACAACCTTATGACCAAAATTATTGCAATTAAAATAATAACCAAATAGAGGAAAATTTGACCTAGTATTGTGTCCCTATCTTCCATATCTTCTTCTGTTATTCTGCACTTGAATAAAGCCATCATTGTATCTCATGCTTTCATCACTAGCCATGGTTCTTTCAGATCTTGAAATTCCAAATCCCATCACTTCTGGACTTTCCTTAGTAATCTTCTCAAACAGTTCTATTGTTTTCTTCTTTTGATCATCAAAATCTATTCCAATTTTTATATGTTGAGCTCTCTAACTCTCCAAAATCTGATCTAGGGTCTTGGTACTTTTACCAAGCTTCATTTGCAACTATTGGTTCACCTTTTCAAGCTCTTTTCTTACTACCACAATTTCAGCTTCAATCTTCTCATAGTCTTTATCTGTTGATAGCAATTTTATGTCAAGACCTCTTCACCTCTTTTTGCTTCTTCAGTTTGGGTCTTCAGTTCAACAATTATCTTTTCTACATTCTTCAATTCCTTAGATACCTTTTTTTTAGCTCTTAGTTCTTCAATGATTCTATTCTTTAGTCTCTTGATTTATTTTTCAGCACACATCAATTCTTCCTCTTCTACATTTCTTCCAGAATCCACTTTGGTATCTCCATCAACAATCCCAAAAGCTATGAACACAACCTTTTATTTTTCATCTTTGGATGCATCTTCGTCTTCTTCTTCAATGGAGTAGTCTTCTTCCTCACTAGTGCAAAAAAAATTATGTTTTCTTTGACCTTTGAACATTTTTTGAAATGATTTATTTCCATTTCTTTGCATAGCATGGTTAGAATTCTTATGGGGACACTTAGCCATAAAATGCTCTACTTCTCCACAATTGAAACACTTGAAAGGTAATTTCCCTTTGCACTTACTAAAATATTTTTGTAGCTTCCTAGTAAAATTTACTTCTTCTAGATCTGATCCAATATCAGAATCTTCATCAACCTGCTTCTTAGACACTCTGAAAGTAGCCTCATTCCTTATAGAATCTTCATTTCAAATCTCATCTCAAATGTAGTCAAAGTTCCATGCAATTCAATCAATTTTGAAGTATTCAAATCCTTATCTTCCTCAATAATAGTGATTTTAGGATCAAACCTTCTAGGGAGAGATCTAAGTACCTTCTTTACAACAATCTTCTCTTCCAAACTTTCACCAAGACCTTGGATATGATTGACAACTTCATCAACTTTGAGCATGAATATAGAAAAAGTCTCATCTTCTTTCATCTTTAGTCCTTCAAATTGGGCTCTGTAAATCTACAACTTTGCCTCTTTGACTTTGTGATCACCTTCATAGATTGTTTACAATTTGTCCCATATGTCCTTTGTTGTTTTGTACTACATTACTTTCACAAATCAAGTTCATTAGATAGTCCACATAAAAATAGCATTCTATGCCTTATCATTGAGATTAAGATCCCTCTTTCTAGCCTAATCCCTAGGAGGAATATTTTTAGGAGGCTCATATCCTTCTACAACTGACATCCAAATGTCTGTTCCTAAAGCTATCAAATAGGACTCCATACTAACTTTCCAAAAAGCATAATTGGATCCATCAAAGTCTGGTACTTTTTTTTAGAAGAACTCTCTTGTGCCATCCCAAATATACCTTAAGATGTTAGGCTTTCTCAAAGGAACTTAGCTCTAATACCAATTGAAGGGTAGACAATCTACTAAGAGGGGGGTGAATCAATAGATCTACTTTATTCAAAATCATCAACTTCAACACTTCTTACCAGATTATGCAACTTGAAATTTTTCTACTATTATATAGATTTTCAACATGAAGAGCACTTAACCATAGAATCAAGCACAACACAAGATAACACTAGATATACATGGAAACCAAAGATGGGAAAAACCACAGTGAGAATAGCTTCTTGGATCTACTACCCAAATCCAGCCTCATAATACATAAACATAATAAATATGATTACAATATGAAGTAGGCAACAACCTACTGGAGACACCAATCCCCTATTGAATTTGTAGGCGCCAACCTACTAGAGACAACAATCCCCACTGGAAAGAAACACCAATCCTTGCTGGAAAATACAAGTAGAACACCAATCCTACCGAAATATAAAAAATAATGGCAGATTTGAAATATAACTCTGATATGTACCAAAGTCATAGCTGGCACTCTTCCACACTAAGAATGATCTATTAATACTGGTGCTCCCTCTTTTATTCACATTTCTATACTCAAAGTTACCTTACTTGATCACAACCAATACAATTGATGCATTATACAACTCACACACACTTGATGAATCTGAAAATTTGAAATATATACATGAAATTAAATTAACACTCTTTCATGTGGGCTTGGGATCCACACAAAACCAGAATGACATAAGGTGGACCTAAATTCAAATTACATGAAATGTGTAATAGAACAATCCAATCACAAATTTCTCGCTGCCAAAAGAACTTGATGTTGTGCACCACCACAAAAGCCTTAACCAGGTCCTATCCTCACTCCACACACAAGATTTGAATTCCACATGCTATTGGCCATTATTGCACATTCCTTGAACTTCAAACTTCTTGCACACTAAACATATCCTCTAAAACCTCAAGAAACTGATAAAATAAGTGTAAGCATACTCTCATTCCAAATAATGCAGCAAAAGTGTATTTGTGAAAGAAATGCCAACCATATTAAGAAATCTATCTACCCAAAAGATATTCTTGAACTGACTTCCGGACCACCACACTCATACTAAGTGCATACTTGACATGGTGTAATAAATGCACCAACTATTTGAAGGTAGCCATGTCTCAATGAAACTTAATGTATGTTACTTAATATAGAACATAATTGATTAGACAGTCTACACACTAATAACCAACATGCTTTCAAAACTTTAAGTCAAATGAGAATTCTAGTACTCCTACAATCTCTTTCATCTTTGACAGCCCTGACACCCTTTCATAACAACTATCATCAACCTTTGACAATTCTTTGACATCAATGAAAACCTATGTTCAATAGTAATGACTTGAATAATGATAGTTAGCACATGGAAAGAACCAAATATTTTTATTCTCAATGATTTTTTTCTAAACTCGGATAAGTTATTTGTGGGGTTTGGTTGTGGGACTTTTTGTAAAGGTATTTGAACTAGATTATCTAGGAATTAGGTGCTTGACAATTTTAATATTGGTGGCATTGTTTGTTTTTTATATTGGTTGGGAGGCCTATACCCTTATTTATTTTGGTGGTAAGGCCTATGATGATGAACACATTTCTAACTCTTGAGGGTATTCAACAAGTATAGTGATAGTCTAGAAAAGGCATTTAATTATTTTTAGCTCATTTGTAGTTTATGAGGTGAGGAGATTCCATAATATGGGCTACAATAGGAGGAATTTGAGTAGGAGGTTCATAAATTTTAAAATTTATTGGCATTGTATTCCTAAATACAAGCTTCCCTATTTATATCAAGCTAGTTTCTACCTCAACACACCTAAAATTAACACATTTTCAAATATTTCTTCTAAAATTGATCATTCACATTTGATCAGTTCTTAACATCTATATTAATTTAATAATATTTTTTTATTTAATTATTATTTCTTGTTAATCCCATTATCCTCATTCCTCATATAAAATCATTTTCCCCATTCAACCCTAAAGTCTAAAGTAGGTAAATATATATTTGATAATTACCCTTTGTCCCCCTTCCCAAATTAATTTTGTATTTTATTCACTTTTCATTATCTTGCTTAATCCTCCACTACCACCTAATCATCATCTAATCATGCACACATGGGATTATTAATGATTAACCTACGATTTGACCCCACCCAATTCCCCATAAGTATACACTTTTCATAGCATGTACATGAGAAGTGATACTTATGGGTATGGCCAAATATTCTATTCCTTAATTTTAATTTGGCCAAAATACTTGGGGCATGGGACAAATAGCCTTTTTCCAATTAATCCATTTTTTTAATTCATCATGCCCTTAGAAGTATAGGTTAATCCAAATTTATCTTTTTTTAAATTCTATTAAGGTACCTTATGGTACCCCATCAAATCCACACCATCTACTTTCCCCCATATCCAAGCTCCACCATGGATCTTCTAACAATTTTGGAGCCTCCTTTTCCAACTAATCCCTATTTTCCATTTTCTAACAATTTTGGAGCCTCCTTTTCCAACTAATTCCTATGTAAAATAAATATTTGTTGTGGTGCATACTTAAGAGATGTGTTTAGCCATATTAAATATTTATTGGCGACACCTGTAATGTTGTATGTAACATTGGGTTATATATTTTATGTATAGGTTCACATTGGAAAAATATTTAATGTTGAGAAACTTAATAGGAAAAAGTAAATGTGGGGTCAATAGTTTTGTGTACTCATGGTTTTTTCTTTACCACTTGGTTGTATTTTTGTGAGCTTGATTTTATAAAACAAAACACATGTTTAGTGGTTGAGGTTAGCTAGTTCGGGTTTGGGCTTAAGTATCATTGTATTGAGTCTTCTTCTAAAGAGTGCATATGTGAAGCATGGTATGTGATGTGTGGATTCATGCTTGGACACATGGAGAATGCCTTGGAGAGGCTTGATATTTTAGAAGTATAAATGGAGACTCTATAAGGTATTGTAATGCTATATTGCTGAATAATATTTTGAGTGTGGATGCTTTTGGAGGATAGGACTTTTCCTCTACGAGGGTTTTCCTTAGTATATCTTGTGTTATCTCATGCTATATCTTTGGCCATCGCATATGGTTATTCTATAAAACTTGCATACATGCTTTTCTCTCATAGAATTATGTAAGAAAATTTTATAATCCTGTATGAATTTTTATATGATTTTATGTATAATAAGATATGTCTTAACATTTAACTTTCCAACTTCAAACTAGATAACTGTCACTTGACAGACAAAATTGATTATCAAATATAGACCCAATTGATACTAACTATTCACGACAAAATTGATTATCAAATATAGACCCAATTGATACTAACTATTCACGACCTTAATTGCATCATTATTAGAATGAGGCAGATTACGTTTTGGGTATCTTTTTAACAATTTAATTTTAGAGAATCATCATTTATACCTGCCTACCAAAGGAACAAGTTTACACAATAACTATAATTTTCAAAGCAGAATGTACTAGTTACATCATAAGCTTTCTAATAGGTACTCTCTAAGGAACAAACACTCTTGTCCCATAGAAATGAAAGTCACTTACTTATAAGATAAGACAAGGGAACCTGCAACTGCAAGATATTATTTAGTTTCCACTTCTATTACATCCTCACATGGGTGTAGAAAATACTAAATATATAGTAGTAATGGATGCTATCATTTGCAGTTGCAGGGGTCACAGGTGCAGCTGGAGCCACACTTGCAACCATTCTCTCCTGCCACTGTCACACCTTCATCCACATACCTGCATCATCCCAACAGCAGTGAAATCAGCCTATGAGAGACAGATAAAATCACCTTTTGTAACTTTGAATGGAGGGCTTACCCCATGTCAGAGGCAGTGTTTCCTAACACAATTGCCCTTGCAACAGATTTCTCACCAGAGTTGAGATCAGGATACATGCCGCATCTGCACCACAAAAGTTACCAGAATCTCCCAATATTCAATCTTTTTACATATATAAACTGAACAATAAAACAACTTGCGGACCATGATTACAGAATTTCAGCTTTCTTGAGGCCAATTAGGCCTAAAAGTACAGAGCAACAAAATTATATAGAGAAGCCTCCATGGTAGATTTAAATCAGTAGCAATACTGGATGATTAAAAACAGCTTACCCCTTGCATCCACTGCCACAACCGCAGTTTGCCCCACATCCACAGTTTCCTCCACAGCAAGACATAATTCTTGTAATCTCCAACAAAAGATAGCCTAGAGGAAGAGGAATGAAATAGATCAAATGCAATGGTGGATTGTGGGCAAGTTATGGAATTTATAGAGAAGAAGTCATGATGCAGAGGCCAGTATGTCGTCATGGATGACCTAAAACAAAATGGGTCATGGAACATGGCCATTGGGAAGAATACTGTAGAGCTGTCAGCTTCATTATGAAAGGGCCTTATACCTGCTTTTTAAATTTGAATTTTTTGATGGCCATTGATTTGTTTTTAAATTCTATATTTATTTATATGTTTCGTGTGGGACTATCAGATTCTATTTTGTGACAAGGAAGTGTCACCATGCAAGCAATGGTGGAGATCTGATCCTATTGAAATTTAGGGAACCTAGTTTAGGCTGGGTGGTTTTGGAGTTTGATTTTTCTGAGATTAATAATTTATGCCAAATGAGTGGATAACATTTCAGAGAAGGACGTCATATAATTGGGTAAAATATTCAGAGAAATCATTTTATAACCTGGTCAATGGATTCTTTGAGATGGGATATGTATGGAGGGTAATGATGCTGAGATGGGCTAAAAAATAAACTAAACTTTCATGCTCATATATCACTTTTCATGCATTTCATGTCCCTGTCAAGGAAGCGTAACATGTTTGGCCTACCAGGGGCAGAAATTTAACTTGATAGGCAACTAGATGGAAATTTGAGTTCTTAGATAAGAAGTAACGTAGATTAAGGTTTTATATACTGATTTTCCTTTAATTTTGTTGACTTTTTAATAAAATAATTATAATTCCACTTCAAAAGTCTTCTTTTTGTTATATTTTTAAATAAAATATTTTGAAGCAGGACAAAAAAGATAGAAGTAATGTATTTACTTTTTAATTCAAGGTTTTATGTCAAACTCATTAGGGGTACAATTCTAGCTTCATTTCTTATTATTACACCTCCTGGAGATTTGAAATCTAGTAGATGACGTAATCAAGGAACATAACATCGCCCTTACAAATTGTGCACAACCAATTAGATCACAACCCTTTGGCAAGTAATGTCTATTTTTATGAAAAATATATTGTACTATATATTTTTCTTTAAAAGCCGGTGGAATAATTGAAAGAATAATGTATGTGAGTTTTAAATAATTGAATGAACAATTGTCAACTTTAAATTAGGAAAATATGAACTTCACATAAATATTTTGTGGAAAATAACTAAATAATAATATTTATAAAAATCAATAAATGTATAATTAAATTTATGAAACTTAAATAAATTAAAAACTAAGGTGTCATGAATTGATTTGCCAATATATTAAAAACTCTTGTTCCTTGTGGAGAGAAGCAACCTAAATTGATTGTGTTTTACTTTAGTTTAGATCTATGCCTATGAAAATGGTCTCCATGCCCATGGAACTAATCTAGTGCATAGAATTAAACCTGGAACTATGGAAGTGAATTAGAAAAGAATTGATTATTGTAATTTGTTGGTGTGAACAAAGTATATTATCTAGTTAGTTTCACTTTATTAACTGTTCACAACTAGTTACTTAAACTTTCTTAGATCATTAATTTTTTGTGTCTAATATCATATGATTAAGATACTTGTCATGATCTTAAATAACTTTAAGGTTTTATTATTGCTTATATAACAAGGTTATCATATTGTACTCATTATTTTCTAGAAATGTAGTAGTTCTTTCTATTATACCTCTCTTGTGGAAGTTGATTGGTCTTATTAGTTAGATTATTGCTCGTATGAGTTATTTCATTACTCCATCATGGTATCAATGATTTAAATCAGCAAACTTTATCTCATTTATTGAGGATTTAAAAAAAACTACAAAATGCATCATAAAGTGAAGCATACCTCATGGTTGTGCTTAGAAGGCCAAAATCCTATAAATCCATATCATGAATGATTGAGTTTGGTGATGAAAAAAAATTAATCTTTTTTTGGGGTTGAATATGTAGTCACTATACTAGTTCATACAACTATATTAATCTATAAGGTCATACAACTATCATTATTAAAGCATCTCATAAAACTATACAAAGAATTTTACTTCTATAGTTGCTTGAACCATATGTATGGCTTATTACATCATTTGTATAACATGTTGTATAAACATTGGTACAATTAGGATTTTTTAATTAAGTGAGATTTTTAATTATTTGGCAAGTTGTAGATTTTTAAAAAAATGATGGGGGTGGGGGAATCCATCCCATCCCCTTCCTACAACTAAGGTGGGGTGCTACAAGGGGAACTTGTAATGTCTCAAGTTAAAATAATAATGGAAACCTTATTCTTAATATTCCACACACACTTATTATTTGAATGACAACACTATCAACCCTAACATTCACTCATATCTTAAACAAATTGGATTAAAATTATTGTTTATGAATCAACAATATCATTACTCTTCAAACAATAAATGACAACATGTAACAAGTGTAAATTTGAATTTCTTTTTTATTGCAATAATGGTTGTATTATATGCAAATAGTTCTACAATACTGGTAACTACAACAACAATTCATACCAATAAAAATGGAAAATCAAATCAATATAATGTGATTGGAGTCTGCATCCAATAAATCTCAAATGTGAACTTTGTATAATATCGTCCCCTAAAATCACTAGGGTTTTCATCCTAGGATTCCTAAATTTGAACACAAGTAATCAAAATAAATTTTGAAAGGAATTTTACTAGGTGTAGATGATCATTTGGATGAAACCATTCACTCTTTTATATCATCTACAAAGAGAACAAGTCAACCAGAACTTCAAACTTGAACAATGGTCATGGATGGGAAAAAATTCACTTTGAAATTAATGGCACCATAAATAGAATATTGGAAACAATACAACAATTTCTAGAAAGTTAGGAGGGAAATATAAACGTAGGCAAAAAATACCAAGGATCAAAGGTCAACCATAAGGATAAGTGCAAGGAAATGGTATACAAAAGGGAGTCAAAAGTGACCTCTTTCTTCTTGAAATAAGCTAAACTTGAAACTGGGTGAGTAATTTGAGATGCATGCACTCAAAATTTGAAGATCTACAACAACAACAAAAATTGTAGTACTATGAATTTAGTTTCTGAACTACTAAAGTTTTTTAAAACTAGTTAAGATTAAGAGGATGAAATGTTGTGTGCACACAAAAGTGTTCCTATTTTTTCCCCTAAAATATAACATAGTCTAGTGTGTGCCCCACTATTTTTTTGTTGTATTTAGTATTTTTAAAAATCGACTGTCAAAAATATAGATAAGAATGAGTACTAGAAGTTCTATATATATTTTTTTAATGATTTTTCAAATTGGATGCATCTTGAAAAATGCATCACTAAGCATACACGCCACATAATTTGCACAAAATAATTGAAAATATTTTTCTTTTAATATATAAATAATGAAGCATAGAACAATCCTATTTTTTAAAATTTTGATGAGCGCATCAGAAGTTATAAAGAAAAACCAATACATATATATCTAAGGAATATAGAAATAGTAGTAAAAAAATAAAAAACAAATATTTTAATCTATTTCAAATAAAAAATTATATGGTTAAAAAGCTAAGAAGATGTGAAAATTTTTGGTGGTAATTTTATTAAATATCATTAAACAATGTGTAAACTTGATAACAAACAAATTGAAAAACTCCATTGAAGGTCAAAAACATGTGAAATGGAGGCAAAATAATAGTCCAAGCCTTTACGCTCATTGTGCAAACCTTTTCTAAGAAAAAATGGGTATAGAAGAAATATTTAGAAAATGTGATCACATTGTATAGAAGGTTAAAAGGCTCATTCATTTTCCTATCTCTCTATCACTATCTTACCATCTCTCTCTCTCTCTCTCTCTCTCTCTCTCTCTATATATATATATATATATATCCTCTCTCTATCTCTCTCCCTCTCTATCTCTCTTTATCTCCCTCTCCCTCTATCTATTTATATATCTCTTTATGTTTCTCTCCTCTTTCTCCAATATATCCCTCTCTTTCTTTATCTCTCTAACCTCCCTCTCTCTTTATCTCTTCCTCCCCTTCTTTCCCTATATCCCTCTCTATATCTTTTTCTCTCCCACTCCTCTCCCTCTCTTTCTATCTCTTTCTATCTCTCTTTTACCATTTCTTTACATCTCTCTCCCTCTAACTCTTTCCCTATTCCTCTTTATCTCTTTCCCTCTCCCTCTTTATCTGTGTCCATCTCCCTCTCTATCTTTCTATCTCTTCCTCTCTTTATCTTTCTTGGTCCTCTCTCTCTTACTCTCCTTCCTCTATCATTTTTATCTCTCACACCATTTATTTATGTTTCTCTCCCTCTCACTCTTGCACACAAAATTTCCCCCTCTCTCTTACTATCCCTCTCTATCTCTCTATCTATCCCTCTCCATATCAATCTCTACATCTCTCTTTATGTATATCTCTATCTCTCTTACCCTCCCTCTCTATGTCTCCATCACTCCCTCTTTATATCTCCCCGCCTCTCCTTCTCTACTCTCTCCCTCTCATTCTCTATCTCTCTATCCTCCCTCTTTCTCTCCTCTCTCTCTCTTACTTCATCCCTATTTTTCTCTCTATCTCTCTCCCTCCCCCTCTCTCTCTTTCTATCCCCATATCTCTCTCTCTCTCACCATTTATCTATCTCTCTCTCTATATATATCCCTCTATCTTTTTTATCTTTATATCCTCTCTCTCTTTATCTCCCTCCCTCCCCTATCTCTATAACTATCCCTCTCTCTCCCTCTCTATCTCCCTATATACATATCTCTCTTCCTCTCTCTCTATCCCTATTTATTCCTTTCTCTCTTTCTCTCACTCTCACTTTCTCTATTTCCCTATCTCTCCCTTTCCCTCTCTCATTATCTCCATATGTCTCTCCCTCTCCCTCTCCCTCTCCCTACCATTATCTCTATATGTCTCAAATTATCCCTCTCTATCTCTCTATATCTCCCTCTTCCTCTATCTCTTTATATATCTCTATCACTCTCTTTATTACTCTCTCCCTCTCTTTCTCTATCTCTCTAACCTCCCCCCCCTCTCTCTCTTCCCCTCCTCTTATTTCCCTTCATCCCTCTCTATCTCTTTTTCTCTCCCACTCCTCCTTTTTGGTAGTTGTTGTCATTAATGTCAACACTTGAGAAGTAAGTTGTTATTCCTTACTATTGGTTGTCATTGGTATATTCAATTTGGGCTAACATTGGTGATGAAGTTCATTGTTGGATGTGATGCCTTATCAAAGAAGAATTGTTGACGTTAATGGCTGGATATCATACCTTATCAAAGAATAATTGTTGAAGTTCATGATCAGATGTCATGCCTTATCAAAGAAGAGTTGTTGAAGTTCATATAATGCAATATTACTATCAACAGAGTTGATTTCATAATGATATATTTTTATATTCATGTTTGATCTGTAGTGGTTGTTGGTCGCATGATAGTATGAAAGAAGTGTATGGAAGTGTTGTTAGATGTTCAAGGAACATCCCCATGTGGTCCACATGTTGCTAATTGGTTGTTTTGATGTCGTGTTGTGTCTTGAGTTGGCTATCTAGGTTATTTGTGGATATCTAGTTGATAGGGCTTGTTCCTTTTCTTACATCGTGCACTTGAGGGGTTATGCTAGCAATGGAAGATGTATTATGATAGATTTGGGTCCTAACTTATCCTTCTTGGGACCACATCAAGTTAATTCAATTGGACTTGAATGATTTTGGGCCGACTAGTTATGTGCTTCACATTTCATCCACACATTTCCTTGATGCTGACTTATGTTGATGTGTACCTGCATGCAAATGGTTTTGGATCACATTGGAAGAAGTGCTAAGATTTTTTTTTGGTCCTCTCTAACTTATGGATAGGACTGCATTATATTTTGGTGGCCGACCAATTGAATTCATTATTTTATCCTCTTCCTAGATGACCTAATTAAAGTTTTGAAGTGTTGTAATGCATATTGTGTGTGTGAATATGTGAGCTAACTAGATAAATATAAACCAACACAACAATAAGACATTAAATCAAAGGAAACTAATTAAAAGATAAACAACTCTTAAAAAAATAGCCCCTTCAATGACGTCCCACTGTCCTCTATCTCTAGTGTTTTTGTTGATTTCAGCTTGCTCTCAAATCATGTGCTAGGCTCAACAAACGGTCTTCCTAGAGAACGAGATTTGAAGATGATGATTGTATTCTATGCTAAGATATGATTAACATGCTTAAACTAAACATGATTGCTAGAATGTAAGATTACAAAATTATGAAAGCTAAAGCTGATAATGACAATGCTAAAATGTTAATCGCCTGAATGCAACTAATCTCTAATGTTTGTCTCTAAATGTGGTGTTCGTAACCAATGCTTGGATTTGCAGGGGTATTTATAGAGTTTTCGAAAGATTTTTATTGGCTGATGTGATCAACGGTTGAAATCAAGATTGTCAAGATGAACGGTGAGAGATTTTTGAAGTTGAGAGAAAGATGGAAGTTTGAGAGAATAATGGAAGATGTTTCCTCCTACACAATATTTTCCATTCAAAATTGAAGGAAATTTTCCATTTGAGGAGTGAGTTGAGGATAAATCCCATAATTAAATAAATAAATTTATTAAATTACATGTGACAATGAATTTAGAAGTTTCCATAATTAAATAATTAATATTTAATTATGTGTGGAGTGAGAAAAGGTATTAAATTAAATATTTGTAATATTTAATTTGACTGTGAGATGAAGGTGTTTGGAGGAATATTCCATTATTTGAATTTAAACATTCAAATTATGAATAATATGATAATTAATTTAAACAAATTATAAAATTTATTTAATTTAATTAAGAGGAAGATGGAAGATGGTAATAATTAAATAAAGTTAATTATTTAATTAAGGTAGAAGAATTATAAAAGTGAACGATATAAATAAATAATTAAATTTATTTATATGTAGATGGCTTTAGAAGATTAATTAAATAATTCATGTTTAATTAATTAACAAGCTTGATTAACTGTGACAATTTTTAGATGTATACAGATATAAATGCAAGATCATTTCAGATGCAACAAGATGGAGTAGTGTACAAGTGCGAAGAAGTATGTGCGTGAATTTCATTGAGTATCTAGAAATTATAGTGCTAAAGAAAGTGAAAGGAAATATCAATTATGCTATAATGCCTCAGTCAGTAGAGTGTTATGTTGACAAGCATTGTAATCTTTATCTAAATCTTTGAATATTTCTCTGAGATAATGAATCTCATTAGGTCCTCTATATCTTTCTCTTGAAGTTGTGTTGGCTTCAGTTCTACAATTTCTTGTGTATCTTTCTCAAAGGAAGTGAGCCTTCTTGCAAGTCTTTTTGGTAGTGATCCTTTATATTTTGAGTTAACTCTCATCATGGTCTTTCCCTTATTGGATTTTCCATGTAAATCCAGTGTACTCCTTGTGCATATGTGTGTCCTCTATTTCTTTCTCACTGTTGGTGATCTGGTTAGAAGTAGAATTGTTATATCTTGCATTACTTAAAGGTTGTTGAAGTTGCCAAGTATTGAAATTGCTATATCATTCTCTGTTACTATTATGTTTTGAGGTTTTGATTTGATAAAGAAGGTTGGATTGTGCTAAAAGTTTCAAGTTTTGGAATTCCTTATGTTTTGTGTAGAATGATTCACCCCCCTCTTAGTCTCTAGGTGTTTTCAACAATTGGTATCATAGCCAAGTTCCTTTGTAGAAGCTTAAAAACTTGAGGCAAAGATTCAGGATGACACATTATGGTTCATACAAGGGTCCTAGGTTTGATGGGACTGATTACTCCTTCTAGAAAATGAGAATGGAAGGACACCTAAAATATCTTGGGTTTGGTGTGTGGAAATTAGTCAAAATTGGTTATACTACTCCTACTACTCCTACCACTCCTCTTATAGATCTAGTTGAAATCAGATTGTATGAATGCAATACCAAATCCAAGAATATTATCTTGTGTAGGTTGGATAATTCAAAACTTTTGAAGGTGATGAGCTGTAGTTTTTCCAAAGATTCTTGGGAAAATATTAGCAACATGTATGAAGGAGATACTAGAGTGAAGCAAGCCAAGATATAGATCTTAAGAGAAAATTTGAAGCTCTAAGGATGACAAAAGATGAATACAATGCAAGTTATATGCTCCGAGTACAATAAGTTGTCTCTAACATTTCTAATCTTAGTGGCGATGCAAATGAAAGTGAAACTGTGAAGAAAGTTTTGAGATCTCTCCCAAAATCCTACATTCATAAAGTGTCTATCATTGAAGAGTCAAAGGACTTGGATCAGGATTTAGTTTATGAAATGATTGGTACTTTATGCCTTTGAGATGAGAGAGTTTGATAAAGGCGTTCCAAACAAAGAAGCTGCATTCAAAGCCAACAAAAAGATTGAGGATGAAGTTGTTGATCAAAATGATGACCTTGATGAGGTTGAAGTAAATTTTGTGTTCAAAGATTGAAGAAAGGAACTGGAAAGTACAAAGGTAAGTTACAATTTAAGTGTTTCAATTGTGGAAGAATAGGTCATTTTGCATCTAAATTCCCTTATAAAGAATCAGATGATAGCAATAAAAGAGATAAGATTAAAAAGGGTATCTATTCCAAAGAAAGTAGTAGCTCCTCTGAATATGAGGAGAATGATTCAAATGATGAAACTCTCTTATGACTTTCAATACTGCTAACATAAAGTGTAATATTGAGAAATGCAAGGAGTTTGACTCCTTGAGTGATGAAGATATGTTTTCCTCTTACCCGGATATGGAATCTATGGAACCTAAAGGTTGGGACTTCAATTCAGATGATTGGGGAATAGACTTTGAAGGAAAACTTTGGTCTTCTCTGGAAGACCTAAATGAAGCAAGGGGACTAAATCAAAAATATGAAAGATTTCTTGAAAAATCAAAGGAAGAAAATGACAAATTGAAAATACAAGTTGAAAAAGGAAAAGAATGTGAAATCAAACTAAAAGAAGTAGGATGTATGATCTCTTATTTGAAAATAAGGGTTGAAAAAGGCAAGAGGATTGAAGATTGCTTGAATGTCAAGCTCAATGATAAAACTATTGAATGTTTAAAGCTTGAGGAGGTGATTGTAACTCTCAGGAATGCCCTAAAAAATTTCATCACTAATGAAAAAAGATAAAATTCCTTGACAAAAATTTCATCGTCGATGGAAAATGATAAGGACACATGTGAAAGGCAAGGAAAAGGTGGCAGATTTTTGCATTATCGATTTTATAAGGCTAAAGTGAGGTAATATAATGGGAAATTGCACTAGGTGCAATTTTACACCATTACAGACATGAGCAAGAGAAAGGTTGGAAACTTGAGGGAAGAACTCTCCCCCATTGGAAGAACCAACTTTGGTGGGGATAGGATCATGATGATCACCAGAACAAGGGGTGACCAGCTAGAAGCTTTGACGACTAGAAAAGAATAGAAACGGGGTCATCATGGGATATTCATAGAGGTCATTTGTGGAATGATCAATAGGGGAGAAGGAGCACAAGAAGAAGGTGAGAGTCATGTACGGAAGAAGGTAGGGTTACCACCCGAGGTTTTGCGAGGCACACCAAAAGGATGGTGTCAAAATAACACTCAAAAGGAAAGATGGTGAAGGTAAGAAGCCAGATTGCAAGAGCCCTAATAAAAAAAATGGAAATTGTGACGAGCAGGAGGAACTAGTAATGGATATTGGTGAGAGGGAGAGAATCGAGGCCTCGCTCAAGGAAACCCTCAGATGAAGAAAATTGCATCAGGTGTGAATGTTGTACTACTTAGAATCTGACCTCTAGATAAGTGTGTAACCTTTGTCCTTAATAATCCCACATTAAAAAAATAGATCAAGTAGATTAAAATAAAATGCCTTTTTTTTTAGATGGGTAGGGGAATGGCCTTTTAAGAACTGCATCTTCCACTGGTTCCATAAGTAGTGGGAGAAGGAGATCTCTAAGAAGACCCTCCCAAGGGGTTTTTTATGGTAAAATGTAGTGAGGAAGATCAAAAAGAATGTATTTTGAGCGGGGGGCCATGCGTGATGAATGGTGTGGGGTTCCTTTGGAGGGATTGGGAGACAAAATTTAATCCTCTCAAGCAAGAATTGGCTAAGTGTGTGCATTGGATTAGACTCTACAACCTCCCTCAGGAATACTGGGATCTAGAGACCTTAGAAGCCATAGGTAACCAAATTGGTTCCACTATGAGAGTTGATGACAATATCTTAGAAGGAAACTTTGGTATCTACAAAAGACTTTGTATAGAGATAGGCTTTGATGAGAGCCTCTTGAAGGAGGTCAAAATCATAATGAACTTAAGGATCTAGAGATAAAATTTTGAGAGGGACATCCAGACAAGGTGGAGTCAAAACTGCTATTCACTTGAATTTTTAAAAGGAGAAGCCAAATTGGGGAAGCAAGTGGTTTAGCCCCAAGATGGAGAGCCCCAAGAAGAAGATAATGTAGTAAAGGATGGTGGCATGGGTGGTTCAATAAATTTAGAAAATATTGTAAGGCTCGACCCAAAGGCAAAATTTGAAGGGGTGCAAGTAAGTTTGACCAAGGAAGGGAATAACAATGTCCCAAAAGAAGATAGAGAGGATGGAAAAGTAGTTGAAACCCTAATCAATGTAGAAGAAAGGGAAAGGAATGAAGAAACCATGAAGGATGACCTTGTGCTAACATCCCTTGGTGAAGAGGAGGGCAAGATAATGAGCAACAAACATGAAATAGTATCCATGAAAGAATGTTGGCTAGAACAATCTGAATCAAAGGTGAAAAACCAAAATTGGGGGAAAAGAGCAACAATGGTAGAAAACCAGCTAGTGAAAAATTAGAAATTTTAGGAAATGCAAAGGGCCAAATGAAATTGAGATCCAAGAAGGGTGTTACCCTTCCCAAGGAGCTATGAAAATAATTAATTGGAATTTCAGAGACTTGAATTCCCTTGATAAATGGCATATGCTCAAGCACTAAATTGAGCTGTGAAAATCATATGTTGTATTACTGCAAGAAACAAAATTGATTGCCGAAGAACAAAGTAAACTATAAAGTTGTTGGAGGAACTAGTAGGGGAACTTTGTGCTCATGATGGGGTCCTTGGGGGGCCTTGGTGCATTATGGGATCCCTATAGATGTAAAGTTGAGCCAATTCAAGATAGGGGTGTGTAGCAGCTATGCATACTATGTTTTGTACCTCAAAATGTTTTCATCTTCATCATCAATGTGTATGGCCCGAAGGGCGCAGTCCAAAGGAAATAAGTCTAGAATTGTTGATGGTGTTTTCTTCACAACAACAACTTAGACAGCATATGATATCTTATCTCTCTTAAAAGGTAAATCTCTATCAGTGAGCCTCAAGAGATAACCCCAAGGTCTCTAACGTCAAGTCTTGACAAATGCAGTGAAACAATTTAGAGATAATGTGAAATTGCTAGTTTTCCACAAAGAGCCTTACATACAAGCATTGGAGCTTCTTGAATTCATCAACTATGACAATAAGTTGATGCTTGTAGAATCTAAACTATCCCAAATTTTGAAGAAATAGTAAAAGAGGAAGGGTTCATAGAGAGATTCCAAAACTTAACCACTAGAATTAGCTGTGAAAACAATAGAGAACCTGAAGTGGACCAAATCCTTCAAAACTAGTTTCTGCTAAACCCAGATTATCCTGCAGTATTACAAAAATAGTGCTATCTCCTAAGGTATTGGAGATTTTTAGATTGCAAAACATTCATTCATTCACCCAGATACAACATTAAAATGAATAAACACTTCACAATTGAACTAAGCACATAAGATAAAGGCCCAAGCTAACTTTGTACAGCTACCCACATTCAACAAGTAGCTAAAAGTATGGACCATGAGTTTTCTCAAACACTTCATACTTTCCACTATGAACACAATTGAAACATTAACATATCTAAAATTATCTAAAAGTAACTTATCTAAAATTATCTAGAAAATTACTCACTTAAAGAAAACTTCTAAATATGAAGTACATGAATTACAAGAACCATGCACAGATGAATAACACGATGAAGAATCACCAAAAAAAAATGCCTTCTTTTTATTTACTTCATCAAAAATTTGCAACAATTCAAGTCTTTCCAGTAGCTCCAGCATTATAAAACTTTTTAATGTATTAACTCACTTCTAACACCTTTTCTAGCAATGTCTTACCTTGAAAAATGAGGGGGGAACCCCTATTTATAACAAATTACATCAATGGCGCCCAAATTAGGGTTTCATTAATTAGGTCATCTAGGTAGGTCAGCCAAACATTCCCTCCAAAATACCAAGTTCAAAATGTACATTAAAATAAGGGAGTTCGGCCCCCAAAGTCAACATTTAGCATTTAATATGTGTCAGGTGCAAGATCCAAGACACCACCAATCTGTCCTTCAAGTAAAATTTGCATTTAATGGTGCGTCAACCTAGGACATCAGGTTGGGTCGCCCATCCCTTCTTCACTTACCCCATTTTTTCCATTAATTCCCTTTAACTTTGAAAGGATTGGATCCAAGTCAACCTGGGTTGGGGTAGAAACAACATTAATTCTAGACCTGGCTATTTTCAACTCTACTTCATATTTGGACAAGGTCTTCTCCTAGTCAACATATAAATCTTGATAATTATCCAGACAAGAGATATAGATTGCAACATCCTCCAGTTGATCTTTAACTGTTGGTCCTTCAACACTTGGAGAGTATACTTCATGCCACCACTATTGTAGTTGTTCCACATTCAAATCTATGTGCCTAAATTTCTTCCTTCCTGTAATTATTTCTAGAAAGGTGTTGCAACTGTCGAAGACCTCCTTGAATTTTGCTTGTGCCTTGGACAACTTCTTAGGGGCCTTCATTCTAAGTTCATTTTTGAAATTAATTGCCTCAATCCATTCCATGGTGTTATGAGTATCCTGCATTGTGAAGACACCCTCCTGAACTAGAGTCTCGGCCGAAATTGCCAGAATTTTCTCTAATTCCTTGACGATTGTATCATTAGGAAGTTGCTTACAATCCTGTAGGAAGTAGGTTATGTCATTGGAGATAAAAGAGGCCTTCTCATAATATGGCAACACTTTCTTGATCATTTCATCTCCTCTGTTGATAATTCCCTGCAACCATTCCTGGGTGTCTTTTGCGAAGGACTTCAACCTTTCTATCTCTGAAACAACCTCTTTCGACAAAAAACCTTCCAAGAATGAGGAGTTTTTGTTGCTTTGAGACTGTAGAAACTTGATTAAATGTTGAATATACCTGTGCACATCCCTCAATTTCCTTTGCAATTCTTCCTTTTCTATAGTCTCCTTATACAATCTTCTCAAAAATTCCTGAGAAGATTCTTGGAAGTCTTCCTTCTCTTGTTCTTTGGTGGTCGGGCCAAAATTCACAATTTTTACTTTGTAATCTATGGGCCTCAATTCATCCTTGTATTTATTTTCTGGAGGAACAACCATGTGGAAAATCCTATTGTTGAACTCATCTCATGCAAACTTGGAGACAGTCTTGGATCTCTTCCTCTCCTTTGGTTGCCCCCACTTTTCTAGGAGCTTGTCCCAAATTGGAGTATCGTCTTCCACGATAATGGATTTATGTTTTAGTCTCTTTTCCAACCAGTCTAGGGCAGTGGGTTGTTCCATCTTTGTATTCCCCTTAGGAGTGCCATGAGCAGATTAGTCATGGGGAGGACTTTGATCTATTCTCTTCATCCTTCCCCTGGTCCTATTGTTCCTTTTCCTTTCCATCTTCTCCTTCAGGTCTTTCCTCTGCATGTGACATATCAACATGTTTGTTGGTTTGTGACTAGGAAGGCATTTCCACTATGACCTCAGAAGTAGTTTCTTTGTTGATCTCTACCTTCTCCCCTAATTCTCTGGCCAAATTACTCAGTTGCCCATCTTTTGGCGTAGACACTTCTCCACTTTGTGTTTCTTCATTGAGATTGTCAAAGGGACCTCCCTCCCCACCAAGATGTCCATGTTCCTTCGGGGTCTCACCCTCTGATATGTTCTATATTGGGGATGGATAATGATCCCTTGTGGCTGCCTTTTCAACCCCCATAGTTGGTGAATTTTCAATTGCAATCCTCAATTCTTCTACAAGGGATTCTCTTTGCCTTGCTGAGTTCCTCCTCACGTATACTTGGGGCTTTTCCCCTGAGCTATCAATCTCAACTAACTTAGGTAGAGTGACTAAAAATTTAGAAGTATTCACTTTTTTGGCCAGCTTTTTCCCTTTAGTCACCAACTTCCTCTTCTTAGCAGGTTGAGGAGTCCTTTCTCCTTCCTCAACAACTTCTCTGAAATTCTCCTTTGTCTTTGGTTTCGACTACCTCTCAGTCTTCTTTTCTTTCCCCTGAATCCTCATTCTTCTCTTTAGTGTGATAGGCTTTAGTCCTTCTTCCTCGTCTCCTTGCGAGGGTTCTGCACTATCATCCTTGGTGGCCTCGGTATCATCTTCAAAATGGAATTCAAGATTACCCATTAGATCATAAGTGAATTGGGCACCATCTACCTGCAGCTCTACAACCTTGTGTTTGACCCACAATTTGGAGTACCTCTTCACGAATTCAGTTAATTGATCCATGTCAACCACCTCCTCCTCTGACCAATTTACTAATGGCAAGGGTTGATTCCTGTATGGCTCATAATCATGATATTGTATCAAGTCTCCTTCATCTTCATTAACTTGATCGGGAACTTGGTCTACTTTGTAGAGCCCAATAAGCCTCAAGGGTATTCTAGAATACCTCCTTTTTATTGCCTCAAACTCATCTCAATAGTTTTCCTAGTAGTCTCCTATGTGGTCCTGATGCCTATACTCCCTGCTAGCTTGTCTTTGTGCCTTTCCATAGGGATCAAAATTGTCTCTGTTGGTATGTCAATATAGCTCATACTATGCCATCTCCTCTAAATTTTTTACACTTTGGAGATTGGGGTAGGATTCAAGGGTGCCAATCTTTAATGGGAATTCATCTGTGATCCCCTTTTTGTGCATGTCCTACAACACTGTCTCAAATGCAACCATTTGTCTTGTTAATTCTAGTAGGATGAGTTTATTTGTGGGATACCTTAGCAATCAAAGTGGAACTGTAGGAGGTCCATGTACTCTGATGTAGGTAAACCTCTAAAACTATATGAACCATTGTCCATACCTTCTGATTGGGTCCATTGCTTCCGCAGAAATTCTCATGTGGAGGGCACCTTGTAGTAATCTGGGAATATACATGAAGAAGGAATCATTAGCTCTCCTATAGTTTGAGTTGTTTTACCAGAGTTGAGGGTAAAAATCCCATACCCTATCCTTCCTAGGGGTCCCTCTACAACTTTTCCCTCTATATTTATATTTTATTTCCAACATATAGACAAGGTAGGATGTCATTGTGAAAAAGTGGGTATCTTGCACATTTCTAAGTTGCTTATCCAGATTGTCACTGAGGATGCTTTCCCAATGGTAATGTTTTCCTCCCACAATCTGAGTGATCTCATGGAACATCCAAGTCCTGAAGGTGAAGGCCTCCTCCAATCCCATCACTCAACCTAGGAGTGTGATGATATCATTATTCTCTACCTTGAAGCCACTTCGGTGTAATTGCTTCGGGAGTTTGGAGTAATGTGGCTTACACTTGACTAACCATGAGTTGTTCATCATGTTTAGAGCCTTGGAGACATCCTTGGCATAGAACTCCTATGCCTCTTGGATGTTGATCTATTTTGATCAGCTTGTGATGGGAAGCAATGTTGAACATTTCAACGATAAACTCTTCGGTCAAGTTAGCCATAACCCTTCCTTGTGGGCCCACTATTATCCTTTGGTCTGCATCATAGTGCTTTGCACATTCCAATACCAATTTTGGACACAACTGTGTGGGTGGAAACCTTACTTCTTGAGCTAAGCCTATGTGTGTAATAACCTATGCTAGTTGGGTAGCTCCATTACCAAACATCCTTTGCTTAAAGTCATTGTAATCCACGTGCCCCATATTAGTGTCAGAAATCCTTGACCATTTGGAAGATATCCTCAAGTTTGGCCATATTCCTTTGAAGTCATATTTCATTATATCTATTCTTCTTTTTCCCTCCTCTTGCATGTGTGTAGCCTTGTATTTAGAAGCCTTCCCAAGGCTCCCTTCTACCTACATCTATTGGAAAACAAGGTAATCACCATGATGCCAGTTATGGAAAAATTCATCATCAAAACAAAAAAATACAATCCTTCAAACAATCATCAAATGTTTTAATTCATTTCAAGAATCCAAGACAATCAGTTATAAATAAAAGCATTTTGGAATTTTAGGGCCCCAAAGGATTTTCGGTAAATTCGACATAGGGAAGAATTTCTAACGAAACAAAGCTCAGGGATTTCTTGAATAAGTGGATTCTTCGCAAGAAATCAGGTTTGAGAATTCCTTGACTGGGTGGATCTTCTGAAGGTCACCGTTGCATTCAAAATATCAAATTTCCAACTTAGCAATATGATCTCCTGATAGTGCCGGTATCTCATTGAAATCTCACATCCTTAAAAAAAAAAAAAAAATGATCTCCTGATAGTATCTCATTGAAATCTCACATCCTTGGTGCCTTGGAAGTTTGATGGAAGCTTGTGAAAAATCTAGAGGGGCATGGATTCTTCGCAGGAATTGAGTTCGGAGATTTCAGACCAGGGAATTTTTTTTGAAATGTTGAGTTAGGCAAGCTTCTAAGTCTTCGTCATTCACTTCATTATTTTCCTGATACTTCTCTTAGTTCTTCATTGTCCTTCAATCCATTTCTAGAGTTTCCCCACTCCAATGGTTTCAGAGAATTTGGATCTCAGTGGATTCTTCGAAGGAATTACCTTTAGAGATTTCACAGTGGGGAGAAGCTTCTAAAGGCTAAGTTACCCTTCAAATTTTTCTAAGTTAAGATGTTGTTGCTCTCCCTCGAGGATGCAATGGATGATAGGCTTGTTTCAGAGTTCAACCTAGGGGAAGGATTTAGAAATTTTGCGACACTCTGGAATCTCCGAGGGTGACCATGACTTAAATATTTTCTTTGCTTTTCGATTGATCCTTCCTTGCATTAATTCTTCACTATCTCCCACTCTCAGCTTGTATTTGCACTCGACCACAGAGGAGAAAGAACATGCCTTTGGGTGCTAAGGCATTAGGAGAATTCAAGAATCTATGTCACTTCAAAATCTCCAATGGATTGGCCTTCAAAAATTCCAAAAGGTCACAAAATTTATGAGATGGTCATTATTTAGGTGCTTCCTTCGTGTTTTGATCAACTTTTGTCTCATTCCTCAACTCCCTATGATTTCTTTGCGATTTCCCTCTTCATGACTTAGACTCAGGCTTGATTGTGGACTGGAAAAAGTTAGCTTTCCAGGAGTCCCAGTGGTAAGGGAATTCGGGGAATTTCGGAGGCACTGAAATCTCCAAAGGATTAACCTTTAGAAATTTTGAAGTGCCTCAAAATTTCTAAGATGGCTCTAACTGAGTGTGCTCACTATGATGATAGTGCTTCATGCGGGGCCCAAGTGATTTTCTTCACTATTTCATTTCCTAAACATTAACACCCCCCACATCTATTCTAAGATTTCCCTTGTCTTCTCATTCTACCAATCAAACTAAAGTACCATTACCCACTGTTGTGCTCCTATTATCAAAATTTGGATTATCTAGGGCGGTGGGGAACAATTAGAAGTTAGCACAAGTTTCCTTTATCATGAATTTTTCAATGGCTACTAGGATTTTTCCATCAATATTATGACTTAAACGAGCTTCAAGGATCGTCATTTACTATTACCGAAGCATAGAGCACACAAAACCCTAGCAGGCTATAAGCAGAGACTGGACTGGGAGTAAACCCTAGAGAACAATGGAGGCCAATGGGAATAAAAGAGCAACCCTAACGCATTAAATGGTCACTAGTTTCACATAGGGTTTGATACACAGGTGGAGAATTTCTAAAAGAAGTCTTGAGAATTCATAACCAAAACAAAATCACACATGATCACTAACATCCACAATATTGAAACCAAATGAAACTAGAAAGGTGATCAAATTGTTTCTTAAAATCAAGCTAGGGTATTACAATCAAGAGATAAAGGGTGAAAACCCTACCTTTTTTATGTGTTTAACCTGAGAGATAAGGTATGCGTTGGATCCTTCAGGCGACAATAGAAAGCTTTAGGAAAATTGTGATCTCCAAATGAACCAGATGATTAATGAGGAAGGAATGAGCTTGAGTACACTACGCTCCAAATGCAAAAGTGGGGAAATGGCATTTGAATGTTGCTTAAATAGCCGACTAAGATGGCATTAAATGCTGCTACCTACCATTTCACACCAAAATCCCTCATTTCAAAATTTGGAGATATGACCCTGGGGAGGATTCGGGGAATCTGGCTAGGGCCGGATTCTTCGAAGAAATTCACCTCGAGAATTTTAGTCCACCCCAAATTCTCTGAAATGTTGCACCATTTGGGGAATTCGCACCAAGATGAAATCCTTGAAGACCTTCCAGAGTTGGCCGATTTTTCCTGATGGTTGGATCTTGGGCCAAGACAAGGGATTTCAATGATGCCAAGGAATCCAAGAGTTGGAAACAACACACCCCAGACACATATAAGTCATTGATATCTTCAGATGGGGCCAAAAAGGAAAAATTTGAAGATCCTATCCCTTAAGGGGAAGAGGTAAAACCTATAGCAAGACAGGGGGAAAAGCAAGTGTAGAGGGGGTCCCTACCTCAAGTGGGGCATGTGTGCGAAAAGTACACAACAAGACCCAACTATCAGCTATCTACCAATAATTCCAAGACTATTGTGTAATATGAGGAGCATACTTTAATGTGACCCTAAGTCATGAGGATAAAATAGGAGGTATACTTAGAAGTGAAAGAGCTCATAGTGATTTTTAGGAGTTAATTGACAACTACTCATTGAGGGACATAAACATGGACAATGGTATGTTCACTCGGTCAAATAGAAGGAAGGATAACTATTTCATAGCAAAAATATTAGAAAATTTCTTGTTAGGGGGGAATGGTCGAATGTGAACCTCCTAGCCAAAGCTTCAATACTAACCCTTTGTGGGTTAGACCACTCTACAACTCATCTCTCCCTCACACTAGATTATAGAATTGCTCGAAGTGCATTCAATTTTGAGAAAATGTGGCTAAGAGATGGGGAGATTGAAGCAAGGATTACAAACTAGTGGAGGAATTCTCCCATTACAAATGGATCTAAATTGTTCAAATTTTTTAGGAAGCTCATACATAAAAAAGGAAAAATTGAGAGAATGGAACAAGTCTCATTTCAAGAATATATTTGAAGAAAAGACAATTTTAGATACAAAGCTTAATGCTTTGAATGAACAAGTAATCAAGGATGGGATGTACCAATAATATTTCATAAAAGAGAAAGAGCTAAAGGTTAAATATGTGAAATTACTTCAAAGGGAAGAAATCTACTAGTGAAAAAAATCAAGAGAGAACTAGCTGAGTGAGGGTGATAGGAATACAAAGTTCTTGCATACGATCACAAAATAAAAGCGACCAACAAATAGAATAGATAAAATAAAAGAAGATGGCATTATATATGAGGGGTGGGAAGAAATTGATCAAGAGGTGTCAAGCTACTTCAATAAAATCCTAAACAAAAATGTGGGGGTGAATGAAAGGGACCAAGCAGAGCTCATTAACCTCATCCCAAAACTAATCCATGGAGTGCAGAGCATCAACATGTGCAAACCAATCACTGAGGAGGAAGTCAGATTATCCATCTTCCAACTTGATGGGGATAAAGCTCTAGTCTTGGATGGATTTCCTGTGCAATTCTTTCAGAGCTACTAGCACATAATTTAGATGGAGGTGAGCCAAGAAATTGAGTATGCAAGAAAGGATTATGCCATGCTTAGGGATTGGAAAAAAACCTTCCTTTCCCTTATCCCCAAGAAGAAGCAGGTCATGGGAATGGATGACTACAAACCAATCTCCCTCTATAATGGCATTTATAAAATTGTAGCAAAAATAATTGTCAATAGGTCAAAGCCTCTTCTCCCCATGTTGATATCATAGGAACAAAGTGACTTCACCCTTGGTAGATGCATAGTAGAATGAATCATTAAAGAACAAGAAGCAATTCATTCCATAAGGAAGAGTCAAAGTGAGATAATGATTCTTAAGTTGGATATTCAAATTTAGCGTATGACCAAGTGAATAAAGAATTCCTTATCAGAATTTTGGAAAATATGGGCTTCAAAAAAGAGTGGTGTAAATGGATCTGTAGTTGTATATACACCCCTCGATTCTCAATTCTGATAAATGGGAGATGCGTGTGTCCACCAATATGTGACACAAAAAAGGTGCCACTTTGTTGAAAAAACTTGAAATAGGCCATTTTTTGCTTGCCAAACAAGGTAACCATTTGGCAAGGGAAAAATTTGGTGCTCACCAAATGTAAAATTACTTTAAAAAAAATAGTCCATTTTCACCTCATTATTTCTGCAACTCGTGACCCTAGCTCCCATTTTTTGCTCTTCCAACTCCCACTCATTAAAAGGAGATTGAATTTTGCTTGCAATTCTTCATGAGGATGCTTCCAAGATGTCAAATAGGTATGTATTTCTATTGTTTTAATTTTGAATTTGAATTAGAATGTAGATTGAAATAGGTTTTTTTTTAACTTTGTTTTTCTTTCTAGGAAATCAATCTCCAATCAAATTATTGAGAAGTCACAATCAACCCCTCACGAAGAGCCTTCTGAACAAGAACAACCTCAAACCCCTCTATCAGTTTGTAGGCATCCACAAGGAACCCAAGAAAATATCTTAAATCAAATTGAAAACAACAAAAGAGAGATTGAACAATTGATTGGAAGATTAGCTGAGCATGCTGAAACTCACCCTTATAGGAGAGGGATTTTTGAATCACTGAAGTCGATTGTATCACATGTAGGAGAAATGAGTGAGAAAATCAATTTTTGGTCGAATAAGAGAGATGAATTAAAACAATTTTATGCTAGTGGTACTTCATATGCAAATGTGAAAAAAGAAAAAAAACTAGCAAAGCCGATTTGTGTTCCCTTTTTACAGACCTAAGAACCAACACACCTTTATCACATGCATGCAGGAGGTTCCCCATCCATTGGTGCCACCATGAATTAATAAAAAAAAAAAAATTGGGAGTGGTGGTGGATGGTTTTTGACCAACCTCCATGTAATAATCACAAGGTACCACAATATTTTTTGAGGAAACTCTATTGTGAGTTTTTCCTCAATAAGGTTCCAAATTATTTTGACATTTTAGACCTTCAAGGTAGAGGTGGGGGATCCACACATGATAGACCAAGTGCATGATGTAATCCACAGTTGGTACTAAAACCCTTGTCCAAACCCATGGTGGAGCATGCCATCGTTCCTTCTATTGTGAAGGATAGTGTTGAGGTGGACATGTTGGAGTCTATTAGCTAGCTCACTAAGAGCATTGTACAATGTGTGAGGCCTCTAGTAGAGCTTGATGTGAACGAGAATTCTAGGCCCAGAGTTCTACCCCACCATTGTCACTCTTGCGGTGCTATTTGCACGTATGATTATCAGAGTGCTTAGGATGTAGCTACAAAACCTACATCATCTACAGAGAAAATGGTTATGACAGATGCATTGTTAAATGAAACATTTAGCATTGATACTCAAGTAAATTAATTCAATAAGTTCATTTAATTTTTTTTATTAAATTCTATTTATAAATGCAAGAATAACTAAATTAGTAGAATCAATATGATGAAAATTTAGGGTTGGAGTGTTCATGATATGTGCACAATTCTTGTAGTCCCTTATTTCTTTTTGACATTGAGTCCACAAGTATGCAACTAGTATTAAAGAAATAATTATTGCATGTGAACGGTTGAATGATATTTGAATGATTGTCTCATAACACTCTTTGGATGTCAAACATTTTGTTGGTGGAAATTTGAGCTCCACACCTCGCTATTCACGTTATCAAACAACTTTCACTTAGGAAACCTTTATTCATTAATGGTGTTGTAAAACAATGTTAGCTAGTTTTGGTAATTTTGTATGTACAAATCTAAAAAATTGATGAGAAACACAAACATTGGAGGAATGTGAAGTGGATAACGAATGATACTAATTTGTGCAATTAAGAAATTGAAAGCTTGGAGTTGAAATTATGTCTTATTTTCCATCTCAATTTTATATTATATAGTTTGATAACTTTTGAATGAATATGAGAGCAAACATGAAGAGTATATGTCGTGCAATTTGAATGAACTATGTTTTAAAGAATCTATCATGATGTCTTATTTTCCATATCTATTAGATGATTTCATGCTTGGTTGGTCTTGTGAGATCCTAAATATATTTACCATTCAATGTCCATCTCATTCTTCTATTCCTATCATCACACATATTTTAACCATTTTATATCCAATATCCCAATCTTTAACACCTTATATATTATACCACCTTCCTCCATATTTTATCTTATACACATATCCTTACAAGAAACCTTTCCTTCTACTCATTATTGACCAAATATCTTATACATTATTACTACAAAACTCAAGTTCCCACTTCATGTCCTATATTCAAACCTCAAACACCACCTAATTCACCTTATGTTCTAATATTCCCTCCTAATTACATCCTATTAACCTCTAATAGTTCACCTTATATTTTATTATCCCATCCTAGCTCATCCAATTAATCTCTACTAGTCCATTATATGTTCCATTATCCCCTCTTGATCATGTCCATTTATCTTCTCCTAATTCACCCTATGTTCCTTTATTCCTTCCTAATCCCATCCCATTAACATTTAATAGTTCACCCTATTTTCCATGATCCCCTCCTAGCCCATCCCACTAATATCTACTAGTCCATCCTATGTTTCATTATCCCCTTATACTCCCATCTTATTGTACCCTCTACTCCCATCTTATTGTACCCTCTATTATTTCACCCTATGTTCCATCATCCCCTCTTGGTCTTGTCCCTTTATCCATTCTATGCTATACCATCGTTGTCTATGTTTCAACCTATACAGATAAACTTACAAGAAATATTTCCTTCCACCCATTATTGACCAAAACTCTTCTCCATTTTTACTACACACCTCAAGTTCCCACTTCATGTACTATAGTCAAACCCTAGAAACCTCCTAATTCACCCTATATTCCATTATTCCCTCCTAATCCCATCACATTAACCTCTAATAGTTCATGCTATATTTTGTTATCCCATCCTAGCCCATCCCATTAGTCTCTACTAGTCTGGATCTTATGTTCCATTACCCCCTTCTATTCCCATCCCATTAACCTCTCTTATTTCACCCTATTTTCCATTATCCCCTCTTAGTCTTGTCCCATTGTCTTCTCCTAATTCACCCTATGTTCCTTTATTCCCTCCTAATCCCAACCCATTAACATCTAATAGTTTACCCTATGTTATACGATCCCCTCTTGGACCATCCCACTAATATCTACTAGTCCATTCATATATATTCCATTATCCTCTTTGACTCCCATCCCATTGTACCCTCTATTATTTCACCATATGTTCCATTATCCCCTCTTTGTCTTGTCTATTTATCCCTTCTATGTTATACCACCTCCATCCAAATTTGATCCTATACACATATTGTTACAAGAAATATTTCCTTCCACTCAATATTGACCAACTCTCTTCTCCATTACTATTGCACACCTCAACAACCAACTTTCTGTGATATAGTCAAACCCTAGACACATCCTAATTAATCCTATTTTCCATTATCCCCTCTTGATCTTGTCCCATTTCCCCTCCTAGTCTCATCCCATTATCCCCACCTTATTCACCCTATGCACTCATCTATATCTTCACAATTTTTGGCATCATCTTCCTGAAAAGCTAGGACACTTACATCCACTATTTTGTATTTCCAAATAAATAGAATATGAATGTCCATCCTAAGTATTGTGCCAGAAACCAATATTATTGATCCTGCACGATGATGCATGAGTTGGAATATTCTTGTGACCAAGAATAATGAGTTCACTTAAAGTCTACAAATATAGCTTCTCACTGTCATACTTATGCTATCATGGTGACTGGAACCTTTGTTTGCATCTTACTCATGAGTTACCCTTATGCCTCTACCCCTTATGGTCATAATCACTGTCCTTGTATTCATTTGTTTTGAACATTGGGGTATAAAGGTGCATGTTTATGTATACTAATTTGGATTTCTTGTATGAAGCATGATATTTGAAAGCATGTCTCAAATGAAACTTCAACCACAATATCCACAATATTACCTCTAATACAATTATGTTCAATATAATTCATGTGTTTCATTACGCACTGAGAAAGTGTCCCACAATGGGATTCATACATGTGTATCAATGCTTTAAGGCAGTCCTAATCATCACCATCCCCATCCACCATCGCTAATTTTATCCTCGCCTACTACTTCCATAATTATAAGAATGACATGCTTAGATTTCTCCTTGGAATTGGTGCTAACCTTCCATCCTCCCTACCTTCATCCAATCCTAATCCATCTCCTTTTACTTATCCTTCCCCTTCCTTTGATAGCAGAAACCAAGCCTTTGGCCAAAATTTCCCTCCAAATCCTTTTCAAGGTCCTCATCCTCAATTTACCAATCCATGGAAGCTTCCACCTCTTATTCGACTTGTTCATATCCCACGTCCTTAAAATCCACATCACCCCACTATTACCAAGAAAATTCATCCACCCCATCCCAACATAATAGCATAAACAAGGCAATGAACTGTTTGAAAAAATGCCTTAAAGAAATGTAGTCTCATGGTGATGGAATTTCATGAAAAAAAAATTGGTCATGGCATTCCATCACCATGAGACCACATTTCTTTGAGGCATTTTTTTCAAATAGTTCACTACCTTCTCTATGCTCCTGCATTTTTCATACATGTCTACCAAAGCATTTTATCAAAGAGTTCGCTGCCTTGCTGCTATGGATAAAAGCCTAAAATAGGTGCTTTTCAAAAAGCTATGGATAGGGAAAATAGTAAGAATAATATATAGTTCAATAAGTACTCAAAATTTTGTTGATTATCTCATACATTACAAGCCATGACCTGCATCACTATTCTAGTTTTTGTGATTGAATAATTTATTGTTTTATTTTTAGATTTTACAAGAAGAAACACCTCCTGATGTTGATAGAGAAATGGAGCATGGTGTATCTTTCACAATAGATAGCTTGATGGCTCTCATGGCGGTATGAGGTAGATTAGTAAATTTCAAATTACATTCGTTGTTATAGCTATTCATTATTGAAAAATCAAATGATTATTGGTTTTTAGTTTAATTTCTATTTGGATGGTTTCTATAGGGCTTTGGGATGCTAGAGCTTGAGCATGCAGATCTTCTAATTGAGGAGAGAGATTATTTGGAGGCAGTAAGCGATTATTTTGTGAAATATATCATTTTTTATAATGTAATTTCTATATATTAATGCATTTACTTTTTATTGTAATAGCTGAAGCTTGATCAAGAACTAAATAGGAGGAGCAACCCTCGAGTTCAAAGTAAATGAGTGCCATATGCATCTCCATCCCCTCGACCAACAAAGGCCACCCATTTGTTTTCTTCACATGGAGGGAAATGAATTTTGATAGGGGTCCTTTTTTGTATGCCTATATGGAATTTTTGGACATATTTTGTATTACATATACATGAAATTGTATGCCCATATGTCATTCTTGTAATCCTATATGGTTATTTTGTATGTATTTTATATTTATATTGACCTATATTGATGTATGCCTACATGGCTATTTGGTTAATACACATATTTTTTATTGATAGTGTCCATATTTGCATTATAAATCCACGCTTCAATAGATATGACTTACGTGTATTCAAGTGTATACTTTACAACTTATGTGTATACTTTATGACTTACGTGTTTTCATGTGTATACTATGTATTGATGCGTATACTTTGTATTCATGTGTATACTTCATGGCTTATGTGTATTTGAGTAACTGCGTTTCACTTATTCAAATGTATGCTTCACTTATTCATGTGTATGCTTCATTCTTTCAATGCATAATTTATGTGTTCACATGTATGCTTCATGATTCATGTGTATGCATCATGTATTCAAATGTATGCTTCATGCTTCTTGTGTATACTTCACGTATTACGTGTATTCACATGTATGCTTCATGCTTCCAATGTATAATTCATGTGTTCACATGTATTATTCATGATTCATGTGTATATTTCATGTATTCACATGTATATGTCATGCTTCTTGTGTATACTTCTTGTATTATGTGTATTGAAGTGTATGCTCCATGCTTCATATGTATAATTCATATGTTCATGTGTATGCTTCATAATTTCTATGTATACTTCATGCATTATGTGTATTCACGTGTAGGCTTCATGCTTACTATGTATACTCCATGTATTATGTGTATTCATGTGTATGCATCATGCTTCTTGTGTATACTTCATGTGTTCACATGTATGCTTCATGCTTCTGATGTAATGTAGCTCGAACCA
Source organism: Sequoia sempervirens (assembly GCA_007258455.2). Lineage (NCBI taxonomy): Eukaryota > Viridiplantae > Streptophyta > Pinopsida > Cupressales > Cupressaceae > Sequoia > Sequoia sempervirens. The sequence goes on along the minus strand of VDFB02000008.1, from coordinate 235,348,183 downwards.
CTCCAACATGTTTGGGTGTGAAATAGGACCATTCCTAGCCTAAATGTACCCATTTGGATGTGTTGGAACTTTCAGATTGGCTGCATGAGTTGTATAATAAAAGTTAGACCCCTTTGCAACTTTATACTGCTTGCATTTGACCCTTTTTCCATCAACTAAAAAGTCAAAACCATGGGAAAATGCCTCAGAGATATCAAAATATGAGAGATTTTATTATAGAGGGGTCCAACATGAACTTGTATCCATAGAAGAAATTTTTCTAAGGGACACGGTGTCTGAGTAACTGCTCATGAAAGATTGCTTCCATTTTGCACTTTGGACTATTAAGGGATATCGTTGGTGTAATGTAGCTCGAACCACTCTGGCATGTTTGGGTGCAAAAAAATACCATTCCTATCCTAAATTTATCCATCTAGACGTGTTGGAATTGTCGGTTTGGTCGTATGAGTTGTAGAACGAAAGTTACACCCCTTTGCAACTTTACACTACTTGCATTTGACCCTTTTTCCATCAACTGAAGTGGAAACTACAAGAAAACTCCTCAAAGATATCAAAAATTGAGAGAGGTTATTATAGAGGATCCCAACGTGATCCCATAGCCTCAAACAAAATGTTTCTAAGTGACACAGTGTGTGAGTAACTTCTCATCAAAGATTGTTTCCTTTTTGCACTTTGGACTCTTAAGGGATATCGCCGATGCAATGTAGCTCAAACCACTCTGGCATGTTTGGGTGTGAAACAAGACCATTCCTAGCCTAAACATACCCATCCAAATGTGTTGGAACTATCAGTTTGGTCGTACGAGTTTCAGAACAAAAGTTACACCCCTTTACAACTTTATACTACTTGCATTTGACCCTTTTTCCATCAACTGAAAAGTCGACACCACGAGAAAAGTCCTTTATTGTAGAGGGTTCTAACATGATCTCATAGCCTCAGACATAATGTTTCTAAGTGACATGGTGTCTGAGTAAATGCTCATCAAAGATTGCTGCCTTTTTGCACTTTAGACTATTAAGGGATATCATTGGTGCAATGTAGCTCAGACCACTCTGACATGTTTGGGTGCGAAAGAGGACCATGCCTAGCCTAAATGTACCCATCTAGATGTGTTGGAATTGTTGATTTGGTCATTTTTGCATAATGAAAGTTACACCCCTTTGCAACTTTACATTGCTTGCATTTGACACTTTTTCCATCAACTGAAAAGTGGACACCATGAGAAAATTCCTCAGATTTATCATAAAATGAGAGAGGTTATTGTAGAGGGGTCCAAGATAATCATGCATCCTCAAAAAAAAAATTCTAAGTGACATGATGTCCAAGTAACTACTCGTCAAAGATTGTTTCCTTTATGCACTTTGGACTCTTAAGGGATATCGCCAGTGTAATGTAGCACGAACTATTTCGGTGTGTTTAGGTGTGAAAGAGGGTCATGCCTAGCCTAAACGTACCCATCTAGACATGTTGGAAATGTTGGTTTGGTCGTACGAGTTGTAGATTGAAATTTACATGCTTTTGCAACTTTACATTGCTTGCATTTGACACTTTTTCCATCATCTAAAAAGTGGACACCACGAGAAAACACCTTAGATATATCAAATCACCATGAGACCACATTTATTTGAGCCATTTTTTCAAATAGCTCACTGCCTTTTCCATGCTACCACATTTTCCATACATGTCTACCAAAGCATTTTATCAAACATGTTTATGCTACCACATTTTTCATACATGTCTACCAAATAATTTTACATACATGTCTACCAAAGCATTTTATGAAACAAGGCAGTTAGTTGTTTGAAAAAATGCCTCAAAGAAATGTGGTCTCGTGTTGATGGACATCACCATGAGACCACATTTCTTTGAGTATTTTTTTTCAAATAGCTCACTACCTTTTCTATGCTACCACATTTTCCATACATGTCTACCAAAGCATTTTATCAAACATGTCTATGCTACCACATTTTTCATACATGTCTAACAAAAAAATTTATGAAACAAGGCAGTGAGTTGTTTGAAAAAATGGCTCAAAGAAATGTGGTCTCATGGTGATGTCCATCACCATGAGACCACATTTCTTTGAGTCATATTTTCAAACAACTCACTGTCTTTTCTATTCTACCACATTTTCTATACATGTCTACCAAAACATTTTATCAAACATGTCTATGCTACCACATTTTTCATACATGTCTACCAAAGCATTTTTCATACATTTCTACCAAAGCATTTTATGAAACAAGGCAGTGAGATGTTTGAAAAAATGGTTCAAATAAATGCGGTCTCATGGTGATGGACATCACCATGAGACCACATTTCTTTGAGCCATTTTTTCAAAAAGCTCACTGTCTTTTCTATGCTACCACATTTTCCATACATGTCTACCAAATCATCTTAACAACACATGTTTATGCTACCACATTTTCCATACATGTCTACCAAATCATCTTAACAAACATGTTTATGCTACCATATTTTTCATACATGTCTACCAAAGAATTTTATGAAACAAGACAATGAGTTGTTTGAAAATATGCCTCAAATCTAAATGTGGTCTCATGGTGATGGACATCACCATGAGACCACATTTCTTTGAGCCATTTTTTCAAAAATCTCATTGCCTTTTCTTTGCTACCATATTTTCCATACATGTCTACCAAAGCATATTATCAAACAATTCACTTCCTTGTTGCTATGGCTAAAATCCTAAAACAGGTTCTTTCAAACAAACTATGGATTCTTGGGAAAAAACCTATCAAAGTATAATAGTAAGCAATAGAATAGAAAAGGCAATGAGTTGTTTCAAAAAATTCCTCAAAGAAATGTGGTCTCATAGTCTTAATTCCAGTACATATGCAACAATTCCACAAAGGAAGGATATAGTCAAATCAAATACAAAACAATAGTCAACTCTAAAGGGCAGTCTTTGAAACAAAGTGTTAAGAGCAAATGCAAAGTCATTATGGCTGTAGTAGGGAAGAGTTTGGAGTTTGAAAACTTTGACAATCATGATTATAAGGACAATATTCTTTGGTTTTAGTTGTGCAAACATAAGAAGGCATAAAGGATAGTGATTACATCAAGCATTACACATCTTTAAAACTCAAAGCATTACTTCACATTGCATAACTAATAACTAGGAGCAACTTCCAATTTCATTTTCTATTCATTACATTCCATGAGACCACATTTGTTTGAGGCATTTCCGTAAGGCATTTTTTCAAATCCTCTATATAAGTTTACATGAATTCATCTATTATGTCATGTTTTCCAATTTTTATCTTCAAACTCCTAAAAATTAATCTGTTATATGCAACTTCCATCTAATTCAATGTTGAATTCTATGTATAACAATGAAGATTAATAAAATCATCAAATGAATGGTCTATATTGTCAAAACAAAACAAAAAAACTCAATATAAACATCTAGCTAAAATGAAAAAGAGTGAATTCCACTAGCCATGATGGAAATGGACTATTATAAGCAATGCAAATGGAATTCATAAGCAAGTTTGTGTTAAGTTGATATCCTCTATATAAGTTTACATGAATTCATCTAAATTATGTCATGTTTTCCATTTTTTTCTTCAAATTCCTAAAAAATTAAACTTTTTTATGCAACTTCCATCTAATTCAATGTTGAATTATATGTAAAACTATTATGATTAATAAAATCATAAAATGAATGGTTTATATTGTCAAAACTAAACAAAAAAACTAAATATAAACATTTCAATTGTACCAAAATGAATATTACTTGAGATAGAAAAAAATGATGTAGAAACTTCAAATTGTCTTATTCTACGTTATCTAGCATGCAAATTGGTGATAAAAAGGTGATGGATCAAACAAATTTGGTACAACATCAAGTCAACTACATAAAAAGGTGTTTCTGAGTTGGATAAAGCACATAACTAGACAAATGTAGAGAATTATGAGCCTAAATCATGGAATCAACTCCTTTTTTACCATTTTTGGAAAAGGGACATTTGGCACTCACCAAATTTGAAGAGCGCCAAATTTGGTGCTCGCCAAATTTGGAGAGCGCCAAAACCAAATTTTATGCAAAATGTAATACATTGTTAGGACATCAATACGTAGAACAACCAAAACTAAGAACACACCATTTAACTACACTTGGGTATAAGTAAAGGTGATACACTATTAGGACTTCAATATTTAGAAGGATTACAATAACAAATATCTCAACCCTTAAACCCTAATACCTCAACCCTAGTTTCTCATCCTTAATCCCTGAATCCTCAAATTTTGACCCTAATCCATTAACCCTCAACCCTCAACCCTCTTCCCTCTCCTAGGTACACATTAAACCCTCAACCCTAACCCCTCAACACTATCCCTTAAACCCTAAACCCTAAATCCTAAACCTGAAACCCTTGACCCTCATCTGTCAACACTATACCTTAAACCCTAAACCCTAAACCCTCTACCCTCTACCCTACACATTAAATCCTCAACCCTAATCCATGAACACTATTCTTAAATCTTAATCTGTCAACCATCAACCCTTAAATCATAATACCTCAAGGAGTGTGAGAGAGGGGGTTGGAGTGAGAGAGAGTTTTCTAGGTAGGCTGGGAGGGAGTGAGACCTAAGAGAGAGAGAGACTTGAGAGGGAGAAAGAGAGTTATCTAGTGTAGACATGTAAAATGTACATGCACCTGATCCTAATTTTACTAACACCAATTCATCTTGAATCATCTCTCTGCTAATCATTTAATTAAATAATCTCTATTTAATTAAATTAATCACATTTCATCTCTTAATTAAATAAATCATTTTTTATCTGATTAAGTCATCATCTTCTATTACTTAAATAAATCACTTTGTTTAATTAATCCTATAGTCCCTCTTTTAATTAAATAATTTATTTTATTTAATTAATCTCTAAGGTCGTCTCATTTAAATTAAATAAATTAATCTTTATTTGATTTAAATATAACACCATCCTCTTTAATTAAATAAATCAAATCTTATTTAATTAAGTCTAAAATCATTATTCCTCTCATTTTGATTTATTTAAATCCAAAAATCTAAATCAAATGGTCAAATCAGCTAATCTCCTTTAAATTAATCAAATCCCGATTAATCTTAGTCTTAATCCATCAAATCCTCTAGATTTTGCAACTTGCACCTAAAAATCAATTTAATTAATTTATCAAATCATCTATTTTCATTCAAAAAAGCCATCAAAGATAGAATATTCCTCAAATTTAAAATTGTAGACACCTAAAAATGTCCTCTTACAACACCTTGTCACAACATTACATCATTTAGACATCTTGTAGCATGTTTTTCCCTAGGTACCCATTTCATCATCTAATTAGTTAAATAAATCTTATTTATTTGACTAATTTCATTCATTCCCTTCCTATGCGTAATCCATCCATTCCTCTAATGTTAATTAAATAATTTATATTATTTAATTAATTAAATCCTTTCTATTAATTCTTCTAATGTTAATAAAATAATTTATATTATTTAATTGATGAAATCATAAATTCAACATTAATTAAATAAATCTAATATTTATTTAATTAATAAAATATTAAAAGGATATTCTTGCTTTCTTTCCAAAATTTGAACTCATGTGTATCTAATTAATTTATTTAATTAGATAATTCATCAATTATCCTTCTCATCTTTTTCAAGATTTATTTCATTTAAAAGAGAATCAAAATCTTTCTATCTTTTCACATCTTATCTTATCTTGTTTTATTTCCTCCTTGATCAAATAAAGAAAAAATCAAATCCTTATCGAATCTTATCAAATCTTATCTCCGTCCACATCAAGGCTCTATAAATATAGCCTCTCACAATCCATTTAGGGGGGATTGATTCTTAAGTATCCTCACTCTATGAAAATCATTCTTCAGTCTTTCATCTGTCTCTATCATTCTCCATTTGTCATTTTCATCAGGTCGTTATGTTGTTGAATTGAGCAACCAACATTCCTCCATTATCAATCCTTCAAAATCTCGCATTCTCATGCAAGTGGAGAAGAGAAATGGAGATAAATCAAGTTTAGCGTGGATTTGGGTTTGCATTCGTTTGTTCTTGTGATTTCCATGCTTGCTCATACTCTATTGTGCTAGTTAGGATTTGATATATTTCTATTTTAGTTTTATATCTGATTTTCCCCTAATTACAGAAATCTCCCACCAAAAGGTCTTGTCCTCCAAACATGGCATTTAACATCTCTTACAAGTCCTTTTCTTGAGCCATGTGACATTAACTTCACCTTTCACCTCATCCTTCAAGCCATCTTTTGAATTTGAATCTCCCCCCTCTTTGCACATTCTCCAAAATGTGCTCAAGCTTCCTCCATTCACATATTGACAAGTGGCACTTGCCCATTGGATGTTGAATGATCCCACATTCATCCATTTTGCTCATTCCTTCATCTTTCTATTCTATTTATAGAATTCTTCTCTTTGTATTTTGCATCCACAACTTAGAGAAAAGTTACTCTCTTCACATTGAGAGCTAATTTTATCCATCTTCATAGCATTTGTCATCATCTTAGCTAGGTTATTGCAAATTTCACCAAGGAGCTCATTGTTCTTCATCTACAAGTGGATCAATATTCATCAAATCATCACAAGGCTTGCAAATGAGTTGGGAAAGGGCCAATTTTCACATGAAATTGGCACCAATTCCCCCATGGGATCAAGATTTTGCATGTTTAATTAGAATTTCATTGCTTTCTTATTGTGTTCTTCATTTTATTTCCTAGTTTGAGCATTGTTAATGGATTTCATGGGGAATCTTAATTCTTACTTGTATATGATATTCTAATGTGTTTGTTGATTGTGTTTTGCAGGTATTAGGATTGGGGTTCACACTAGTTAGGGTGGGAGGGAGAGACCTGAGAGAGCGGGAGTGGGATACATCTAAGATGAGAGGGAGAGAGGGAGTAGGAGTGAGTGAGAGAGAAAAAAACCTAAGAGGGAGAGAGATAGAGGGAGTTTGAGAGAGGGGGTTGGAGTGAGAGAGAATAGTCTAGGTAGGGTGGGAGGGAGTGAGACTTGAGAGAGAGAGAGAGTTATCTAGTTAGGGTGGGGGGAAAGACTAGAGAGAGGGAGAGGGGTTGGGAGGGATATTTTGAGGGAGACACTTGAGAGAGAGAGAGTTATCTAGTAAGGGTGGAGGGAAAGACCGGAGAGAGGGAAAGGGGTTGGGAGGGGCATTTTGAGGGAGAGAGAGAGAGAGAGAGAGAGAGAGAGAGAGAGAGAGAGAGAGAGAGAGAGAGAGAGAGAGAGAGAGAGAGAAGAGATGAAGACCCGAGATGGAGATGGATGAGAGAGAGAGAGAGGAGGGAGGGAGTGTGAGAGAGGGGTTGGAGTGAGAGATTTATCTAGGGGGGTGGGAGGGACTAAGAACTTAGAGAGGGAGAAGGGGTGGGAGGGATATTTTGAGGGAGAGACCTAAGAGAGGGAGTGTGAGAGAGGGGGTTGGAGTGATAGAGAGTAGTCTAGGTAGGGTGGGAGGGAGTGAGGCCTGAGAGATAGAGAGAGATATTTGAGAGGGAGAGAAAGTTATCTAGTTAGTGTGGTGGGGAGAGACCTAAGAAAGGGAGAGCGGTTGAGGGAAATTTTGAGGGGGAGACCTGAGAGAGAGATACTTGAGAGAGAGAGATGAGAGAAAGATAGAAAGATAAAGACCTGAGAGAGGGAGTTGGAGTGAGTGAGTGAGAGAGAGAGAGAGGGGGGGTTGGAGTGAGAGAGAGTTGTCTAGGTAAGGTGGGATGGAGTGAGACCTGAGAGAGAGACTTGAGAGGGAGAGAGAGAGTTATATAGTTAGGGTGGGAGGGAAAGACCTGAGAGAGGGAGAGGGGTTGGGATGAATATTTTGAGGGAAAGGCCTGAGAGAGAGGGAGTGTGAGACACTTGAGAGAGAGTAGTCTAAGTAGGGTGGGGGGGAGTTAGACTTGAGAGAGAGAGACTTGTGATGGAGAGATAGATTTATTTGGTTAGGGTGGGGGGAAAGACATGAGAGAGGGAGAGGGGTTGGCATGCATATTTTTAGGGAGAGAATTGAGAGAGAGAGATGATAATGAGAGAGAAAGATAAAGACCTGAGAGAGGGAGATGGATATAGAGAGAGATAAAAACCTAAGAGGGAGAGAGAGGGAGTGTGAGAGAGGGGGTTGGAATGAAAGATATTTGTCTAGGTAAGATGGGAGGGAGTGAGACCTGAGAGACGAAGAGGGGTTGGGAGGGATATTTTGAGGGAGAGACCAGAGAGAGAGAGAGAGAGATGAGAGGGAGAGAGAGAAATATAAAGAATTGAGAGGGAGTGTGAGAGATGGGGTTGGAATGAGAGAGATTTGTCTAGGTAAGGTGGAAGGGAGTGAGACCTAAGACATAGACTACTACATTGGAGAAAGAGACTTATCTAGTTAAGATAGGATGGAGAGACCGAAGAGAGGGAGAAGGGGTAGGAGAGATATTTTGAGGGAGAGACCTGAGAGAGAGGGAATGTGAGAGAGTAGTCTAGGTAGGGTGGGAGGGAGTGAGACTTGAGAGAGAGATTTGAGAGGGAGAGAAAGAGTTATCTATTTAGCATGGGAGGGAGAGACCTGAGAGAGGGAGAAGGGTTGGGAGGGATATTTTGAAGGAGAGACCTGAGCGAGAGGGAGTGGGAGACACTTTAGAGAGATATACTAGAGAGAGAGAGAGAGAGAGAGAGAGATGAGAGGGAGAGAGAAAGATAAAGACCTAAGAGAGGGAGTTGGAGTGAGAGAGAGAGAGAGGGAGCGTGAGAGAGGAGGTTGGAGTGAGAGAGAGTTTTCTAGGTAGGGTGCTAGGGAGTGAGATTTGAGAGAGAGAGAGAGAGAGCTTTTTCTATTTAGGGTGGGGGAGAGAGACTTGAGAGAGGGGGATGGTTGGGAGGCACCTGAGAGAGAGAGAGAGTAGTCTAGGTGAGGTGGGAGGGAGTGAGACTTGAGAGAGATAGAGACTTGAGAGGGAGAGAGAGAGTTATCTAGTTAGGGTGGAGGGGAATACCTGAGAGAGGGAAATGGGTTGGGAGGGATATTTTGAGGGAGAGACCTGAAAGAGAGAGAGAGAGAGAGAGAGAGAGAGAGAGAGAGAGAGAGAGAGAGAGAGAGAGAGAGAGAGAGAGAGAGAGAGAGAGAGAGAGAGAGAGAGAGAGAGGGGAGAGATAAAGATAAAGACTTGAGAGAGGAAGATGGAGTGGAGAGAGAGGAGAGGCGTTAATTTGAGAGGGAGAAAGAGGGAGGTGAGAGAGGGCTGGAGTGATAGAGATTTTTCTAGGTAGGGGGGGAGGGAGTGAGACATGAGAGAGAGAGACTAATACATTGGAGAAATATAGCTATCTAGTTAGGATGGGAGGGAGAGACCTAAGAGAGGGAGAAGGGTGGGAGGGATATTTTAAGGGAGAGACCTGAGAGAGGGAGTGTGGAAGAGGGGGTTGGAGTGAGAGAGATTTATCAAGGTAGGGTGGGAGGGAGTGAGACTTGAGAGAGAGAGACACTTGAGAGGGAGAAATAGAGTTATCTAGTTAGGGTGGGGGGGAGACTTGAGAGAGGGAGAGGGTTTAGGAGGGATATTTTGAGGGAGACACCTAAGAGAGAGATACTTGAGAGAGAGAGAGAGAGAGAGAGAGAGAGAGAGAGAGAAAGATGAGAGGAAGAGAGAAAGATAAAGACCTAAGAGAGGGAGATGGAGTGAGAGAGAGAAAGAGAGAAAAACCTAACAGAGGGAGATGGAGTGAGAGAGAGAAAGAGAGTGTGAGAGAGGGGGTTGGAGTGAGAGAGATTTTTATAGGTAGGGTGGGAGGGAGTGAGACCTGTGAGAGAGAGACTACTACATCAGAGAAAGATATTTATCTAGCTAGGATGGGAGGGAGAGATCTGAGAGAGGGAGAAGGGTAAGGGATATTTGAGGAGATACCCAAGAGAGGGAGTGTGAAAGAGGGGGTTGGAGTGAGAGAAAGTAATCTAGGTAGGGTGGGAGGGAGTGAGACTTGAGAGAGAGAGAGAGATACTTGAGAGGGAGAGAGAGAGTTATCTAGTTATCATGGGGGGAGAGACCTAAGAGAGGGAGAGGTATTGGGAGGAATATTTTGAGGGAGAAACCTAAGAGAGAGGGAGTGGGAGAAACCTGAAAGAGAGAGTTGAGAGAGATATACCTGAGAGAGAGAGATGAGAGGGAGAGAGAAAAAAATACTTGAGAGAGAGTTGGAGTGAGAGAGAGAGAGAGACGTGAGAGAGAGAGAGAGAGGGAGGGAGTGTGAGGTAGGGGGTTAGAGTGAGAGAGTAGTCTAGGTAGGGTGGGAGTGACTAAGACCTAGGAAAGAGAGAGTTATGTAGTTAGGATGGGGGGAAAGACCTAAGAGAGGGAGAGGGGTTGGGAGGGATATTTTGAGGGAGACACCTAAGAGAGGGAGAGATGAGAGGGAGAGAGAAAGATAAAGACTTGAGAGAGGGAGATGGAGTGAGTGAGTGAGTGAGAGAGAGAAATAACTAAGAGGGAGAGAGAGAGGGAATGTGAGAGAAGGGGTTGGAGTGAGAGAGATTTTTCTAGGTAGGGTGGGAGGGAGTGAGAAGACTTATCTAGTTAGGATGGGAGGGAGAGACCTGAGAGAAGGAAAAGAGGTGGGAGGGATATTTTAAGGGAGAGACCTACGAGAGAGGGGGTTGGAGTGAGAGAGAGTAGTCTAGGTAGGGTGGGAAGGAGTGAGACTTGAGAGAAAGAGAGACATGAGAGGGAGAGAGAGAGTTGTCTAGTTAGCATTGGGAGGGATATTTTAAGGGAGAGATCTAAGACAGAGGGAGTGGGAGACACTTGAGAGAGAGACCTGAGAGAGATACCTGAGAGAAAGAAAGATAAAGACTTGAGAGAGGGAGTTGGAGTGAGAGAGAGAGAAATACCTAAGAGGGAGAGAGAGGGAGTGTGAGAGAGGGGGTTGGAGAGAGAGTTTTCTAGGTAGGGTGGGAGGGAGTGAGACCTGTTGAGAATAGGTGTCTCAAACTTATTGGTTAAGGCTCTTTGAAATCAATAAAACACTTAGCCGAGGTTAATTCTTCTACACCACAGTATTGTGGAGGTATACATTAGAGCTTGTGGTATTGTGTGGAACAGTCGCTACTTGCCACCCTACAATAGTTGTATCATTAGGATTACAGTATTGTGGCATCTGGTGGGTTGGCAGTGAGTCGGGTCAAAATCTACTAAATCACAGTGCCACGAAGGTTTAAGCTAGTGTTGGCGGGTTGGTGGTAGCTAACCCACCATCCCATGACAGTCATGCAAGGGAGCTTACATATGGTAGTAGGTAACTTGTCATCCCATGACAGTTTGTGAGGAGGCATGCGGTTGTGTGGGAGGAGTCATAACCCGCAACCCCACAACAATTAGGTGAAGGGGTTTGCGGTCGAGTGATATCCTAAGGTATAGTGGTAACTCATGACACTGCAATGGTCATTTGGATAGACTATGGTGGAGTGGTATTGTGCAATACGATGGTAATTGGAAAAGTGGTGAAGATTAGTGCAACCCTGTGATGGTTCAAGAATGACTCATTGGGATTTCGGTTATGATTGTTTGGTGGTAGTAGAATTTGAAGTGTTTTTTATGCCAATTTTTCTTGTAATGCTTGGGAATTATGTATGTAATTCCATAGTGCATTGGAACAGTGTGAGATGAGTTTGGATTTAGAGGGGTTATGTTGTCAGATTTTCTCCATATGGAACAGGATGTAAATCTCCGTGTAAAGGCTTAGAGCCTACAATTGTATTGTAATTGTTTTTTTTTTGTTGAATAATACAATGGATCTATGTTTTTGGAGTGTGGGTTTTTTTACCCGAAAGGGTTTTCCCCACGTAAATCTTTATGTTCATGTTTTTTGTTCCATCTACATGTTTAATTATTTTGTTTGTAGAATCTATTTAATGCATGTTGTTGAAACTGGTTGATCTTGAAAGATCTTCAATTGCATGAACTTTCCTTTAACGATTAATGGTGGGAAATGAACTATGTTTGATTCCACTTTATGGCATAGAAGTACATTTTTTTAGGATTTCTAAAGAAATGAATGTTACCGAAGACACTTACTTATCTCGAATGTTCTTTCTGAGATGAACCAAATTTCCCTTTAATTGGTATCAGAGCTGGTGTTTTTGGTTCTGGGTATTCCTTTTATGAAGATTTCTTAGTCTAGCAAGCTTGAGGAAATCTGAAGGAATCAGCTGAAGATTAATCCTTTGGTGAGTGAAAGTTTTTTCTTTTTTTTAAACTTTCAAGAGACAACATACAACTTGAAGGATGGTGAAGACGAAGAAAATGGAGTTGGTCATATTGAAATGATGTGATCTAAAGCTCATAGTTGACAACAGAATAATCATGATGCATGGGGTGGTATTTTCTGCTTTGTGGTTGTGTTGCAGCAAAATCTTTCATATTGGGTGTCTATGTGAGAGGCTCCCTGATGATATGGAGAAGCTTGGGTTTTTTTCAGCTATGGAGTAATGTACTTATGATGGGTGCTTTTTCCTGGTATTGGAAGGCATTATTTTTGTTACCTCAATTACATGTAGGCTATGGAGTTGATCATTGGATGATCTGGAAGTTTTTGCAATAGCTTGTCTCCCTCGGATGCATGTGCATGTTGGTGGTTGTGGAGTTGGCCTGAAACAAGCATGGAGTTCCTGAACTACTTTTTCCTTTTATGGATGCATTGTACTTGCATGGCTCAGATTCATGTTCCATGGATCTAAGGGTTTTATAGATGTTTGTAAAAAAATATATGGTTATTCTCATCTATGATAATCCATTATTCCAGTTTAACCATTATGGTCTTTTTTTTAGCATTTCGAATCTTCTAAATGTGAAGTGGGTGTGGATGTGCATGGGTGTTTTTCAAACATAGAGGTTTTGCAGGTTTTACATGATAAAAAAAAAACTTGTGGTTTTGTGGAGCTGCAGTTAAGTTGTTTTCTAGACTATCTTTTGGGATGTTACTAGATGAGATAGTTGCAATTTTTCATGCGTTCTTCGTGCATGGTGAGAGGAGATTCAATATTCTTTCTCTGCATGGGAGTGTTGGTATGTGATTAGTCACTCAGTATTCTTGTGGTGATGCTTGGTAGGTTCCTATACAATGGTGCTTGGGTTGTGGACCTGTTTGGAAAATCGTATTTGTATATGATCTGGTGTCTAAGTCATGTGGTGTACGTGACTATTCTTTTTTGAATCTTAGTTTCTTGATTACTAGTGTAATGATGGGTTGCATGTTCCAGTGTATTGGATCTACAAGTTATATAGTTTTGTAGGTGTGTACAACCTATTGATTGTAGTGGGATAACTTGAAAGTGAACTATTTATATCCACAAGGTTGATTTAGTGTTGATGTAGACTATATCAGTTGGCCTTGTCTATGGCCATGTGTGCATTGTTGTTTTACTTTAGGATGAGAGAATAGATTATGTGGATTACCTAGATAGTCAGTTATGGGGACCTATAGCATGTGTATCACGATGTCATGAATAGCTTAGATACACAACTTGGTGTAAGTTTTTGATAGTGATGGTATTGTTGCTTGGTTTGGAGATCTTGGTGCCACTTGGTATTTTTGTTAGATGGACATGTTGATGTGTGGAATTGGAGGATTTTTCAAATTAGCAAATGTTTGGTCATGATGCTTGGAGAGCTCGGTTGTCATAGTTCAATGGGCGCTTTAGCACTGAGTTGGCCATGATGCTTGGAGAGCTCGGTTGGCATAGTTCAATGGGAGCTTTAGCAGTGAGTTGGTCATGATGATTGGAGAGCTTGGTTGTCATGATTCAATGGGAGCTTTAGTAGTGACTTGGTCATGATGCTTGGAGATATCGGTTGTCATGGTTCATAGGGAGCTTTAGCAGTGATTGTGGATGAATAATCTTCTTTAGTGTTGTAGATGTTACTAGGAGGTACTCTTAGATCCTATTGTTGTAGAAGGGTTATTTCACATTTGCAAGGATAATATTTGAAGATGTGTAACATCTCAGAGCCATGGAGGACTCTCGTGGTCTTTGGGTTGAGGTGTTGGTGGTGCTTTATAGGTGATGTTGGTTTAGAGTTTGTTTTATGTCATGATATACTCTTGATTCTAGATTAGAGTTTTGGCATGATACATTTGGTCTTGAGACCATGGTATGTTCACTTGGAGCATGGGATCTCCTAAGGGGAATGGTAAGATCATGATGTCATGATAAGTTCCTAATTTAGATGATTGGAGATTTGACTATGGTCTGGTGATTCTCTTTTGTTTTGGGTTCATTGGTCATATGCTTGAGAACTTCATGATAGTGCAGTGATGCATTTGGAGTTTAGCATGAGATGATTGTTTACAGGTGCTCATCTATACATGGAGAATGAGGTGATGTTGTATTTCTCTTGAGATGAGAGAAGTGTTGTTGAGATGGTTACTCTTGATGAGATCTCAACAAAAAGTCTGAGGAGCCTACACCTTGGTTGGACGTGAGTTCAACAGATACCTATGAGGATATTTCTCTTTGAGGAGTCATTATGGATTGCATATCTTGGAGGAGCATTCTCATTCCCCACTCTTGGTCTACTCGACAACTTATCACTTGAGAGGTAATGCCCACTATTTCTCTCAGGTGCTTTATCCTTTCTTTTATAGACATGGATCTTGAGCTGCTATTAGATGGTTCTGGAGGATTCATTGTGATAGATGGATAGCATGGTTATCTCCTTAGGTTTGCATTTTCATTTATGATGATTATAGGGGATGGTAGTGGGATGATTTTCTGAGATGGGAAATGGAGTAGTTTGATCTTCTTTGAGAAGCTTACATCCATGTAGATACATGATGCATATGTTATGTTTGATCTCTTGAGGTTGAATGGGTTTGGATATTGTTATGTATTTTGTATTGGAGTTGTGAAGGAGATCTTATTTGATACAGTTGGAACTTAGATGTGTGTGTAGAAGGGCATGCTACATGTTTATGATTTGCAAATTTTCCTCTTTAGTTTGGTTCTTCTTCTTGTATGTTCAAATTCATATGACTTTAGATGTGAGATTTCTATGTGGAGCCATGATGATCACTAGTTTGTGGTCATGTGTTGTCACTTGGGTGATGACATGGAGGTTCTTATATCTTTTTCTTCTGTTGGATATGGAGAACATGGGAGAGATGTGGAAGATTATTGAGAGACTTGTTTCTTTCAGCAGTTGGTTGTAGGATTTGCAAATCATTGTGGATGGTTCTTGGTATTAAATGGCTACACTTTCTATGTGTTGTGATTGATAGACTCATTATGCCTTTGATCTTTTCAGATTCAGCATCACCCATGCAGTGGGAGTTCCTAGATGTGTTTGGTCTTCTTTGAATGGTTGACACATGGAGCGTGTATTTGCAGTTGATGGGTTGGATATGTAGGTGGCATGAGTTTTCTGTGGTGGATACCTTAGAGGTATAGGTGATTGGATGGATTAGTACTTGTTGCGTGTGTTATTTTCAGTCTCGTGAGTTTAGTCAATTGGATGGGAGCAACTAGTTTCTTGATTGTTGTTCTAATTGATGTTATATCTTGTTTTCTAGAGGATTTATTCATGGTTGTGTTTAGGTTGAAGCTTTCAATTTCATGTTGTTGATGCTTTTGTATAGTTTGTGAGCACAGTGGAGCAGTGGTAGTATTCTGTAGCATTTCCTATCAGTTGGATCTAATGCTTGTGTTCTTTAGACTGGTGCATATTCACTAATAAGACAAAAAATGCCTCATCTATTAGCCAAATAAAAGCATGTATTTTTCTTAATTATGAAGTTTATCAAGACTAGATATGATGAGGAAAGTAAGGGATTTTTAGTTACAATAGTCAGATTTCATCATATCTTGAAAATTATGATCTGGGTTCTTGAGATTTTTGGATAGAAATTCAAAAACAAGAAGGAAAACAAATGCATTAAATTTCATGAAAACCCAATTCATGGTTTGAGAGAAAAATTCACCAGTCCGATGCTCCAAAATTTTACTCCTATGCTCTAGAAATTCTAGATGCTCTGGAATTTGTTCATCCATTTGCTTCTATGCTCCAAAATTCTCAGAACTAAGTGAAGGATCATTTATGAAGAGGTTGAACAATTTGGGATTCTATGAGCAATTAAGGGACAATAGTTGAGAGCATCTAGGGGGTAGTTCCAAGCATTAAGGAAGGTCATCGGGTTGTGCAAATAAATGGAGCATATCTAGGAGAAAATTTTGGGTAGTTTGAACCATTTTGCAAGCATCTAGGAGTTGTTTTATGAAATATTCCCCTTAATTTTTTTCCCCAAAATTAGACACACAAACCAGCATCAAACCACTGATTAGCGTTAACTTCAAATGCAAATCAGCATGGAAAGTAACTCTAACCAAGAATGTTCACCAAGATCCCAATGTGGGCGAGGTGATAGCATATGGTCAAAGGATCATTAGGTATAAACTAAACTGAAATTACAATTCATCTACTGATGCAGGCATCCACAAGCAGTGGGAATACTCCACTTATTCAATGGGTGATATTATTATATTATTAAGGTGACAAGCCAACCATTAAATCCTCTCTTCTACTTATTTCATAGGGGGAAAATAGTCCACACAACCACTTATTTTGTGGGGGGAATTTACAAACAAGAAAGATGTTTATTCTAAAACTTAACCACTCAATTGTGGGAGTGTAATCAAGTATAAATTGCTGCAATAAAATGAAATAGTCATTAGTACTACTAACTAGCTTTACAATGAATAGAAATAGTTGCAAATAAGAGAGATAATCTTCCAGAATGTTCTTTATCCACACTGGCGGTAAACCATCTAGGGGTTACAATGATGTGAATTAATTACAAGAAAATGCAACAAATTAAAGAACTAAAACAGTACTACTGTTTTCAGTTTTACAATAAAAAATAACTATAATTTTCAAGTATTTTTACCATCATTACAATATACAATTAAAGGATGGTTTCTTCAATGAAAAACCTCTCAAATAATGATGCTAGAAGCCAAAATTAGAAAACTATAACAATCTGATATATAAATCTGCAATCTGGAAATGTCTATCAACAATTAGAAAAACCAAACAAATGCTCACAACTTTATCAATATACCTCTGAATTGATTGAAACGAAATGCAATGGCTCTCTAGAAGGTTGGAACCCCAATTGCAATGAATAACTAGCATCAAAACTCTACTATTAATTTGGCACAAATTCCAATGTGCTCTTGAAAGGTACGACCTGCCTGCAAGGGTGATTTTGCTTGGAAATATCATACACATCAAAATAAAATCTAATATTCTCCAAGATTGGTCGCCATGTACTTAGAAAGAAAGAGAGTCAATACCCATAACCAAAATAAATTCATATCAAAAGCTGCAAATGAAAATCTACTTCAGCTGTGTAACAACCAACAAGTACAAAACTAATAAAAATCACCAATTTCTTCACTTTGATGCTCAATATGCACTTCTGAATGAAGCACACTCCCAATAGACCATCTAGGGAACCATAGTTTCAGGCTCGAAGAATGGACTAAATTTGCTAAGCTTTCCCTTAGCCAGATTCTGGATTTCAAACTAGCAACATAACTTTACAATATTTTATCCAAAGATGAGAATGAATGAGCAAGGCCTCAATAAATAAGCTTCAAATGGAAAATGAAACACTTTGAATTCCAAGAAGTCGAATCACTTCAACTTCCAAAAGGGATGCCACTTCAACCTTTCACTTTATTTTGAAATAATAAAATATTATTCATCTTCCCTTTTTGTTGTCCATTTCAAAATGCAACAATAAAGCATTTATTAAATCATTAAATGCTCAACTTGACCCCTTAATGTCCCCTCTTTAAAACAACATGAAGTCATCAAGTCTAGGCGTGGGGTACAACTTAAAAACATGAAATTGACTAAGTATAAAACTCAGTCCAAGGAGATAACCAAAACCAACGCCAATACTGAAACTGATGGATTGCCAAAAATAGCATGATGACCTGAGCTGAACTACTGATGATGCCACTACCAAAATTAGACATACTAAAAATAGCCAATGCCAAAAATAGTAAGTTCACCTCAAAACCAACAGAAAGCTGAACTGAGCTGGAAGCAAGACTTACTGAAAGTGGAAACCCTAAATTTGCACATCTGAGGAGTCTATGGATTTCCGAAAATAGGCTAAATCCAAATGAAGAGCATAGGGCTAAATTGGGGACATTACATTTTATGAGCTTTAATAATACACAAGGGAAAGACATGACTTTTTCAGCAGTCAAATGTCTTTTGGGAGCTTGTTTAGGGGCTGCAAAATAGACATATTTGTTTTGGACAAACCAAGAAGATTGACTCAGCAAGATGAAGGAAAGACTCATCTTTTTTTCTCAACACATGTTCCTAACTTCTAGCAAGTTGTTGCACAACAATTAATACTCATCTTTCATATTAGTTGAAGAAAGGAATTCTATAAATTCATTGTAATCAAGGAATCAAATGGGGAAGAGTTTTATAAAATAATAGAATTCGGTTTTTTAGCAGCAATTGTTGTTTGTAGTTTTATTTCTTAGCAGCAATTTCATTTCCAGTATTTCCTTTTACAAGTTTCTTAGGATAGATTTGATTCAAGCATTTCATTTACAAGTTTTTAGATTAGATTTTTTTCCAATAATTTCTTTCATGCATTGTCTTTAAATTTCATTTGTAGAAAAAACATTTCATGCAAATGATTTCTTCTCCCTCTTGCATATTGCCATGGACACCGCCCTAGATTACCATTTATAATTAAATGATGAGGAATGCAGCGACACTTATCATTCACCATGGATCATTCCTTTCCTTTGGAGGATGGCTAGAACTACTACTTGAGATGGTGGACATCTTGGATGTTGTTGCAGGTATCTTGAATGATACAGTGACTTTGAGCATTGATTGGGAGCCAGTAAGTTCTTCATCAAGTGGGAGAATGTTGAGAATAGGTGTCTCAAACTTATTGGTTAAGGCTCTCTAAAATCAAGAAAAAACTTAGCCAAGGTCAAGTCTTCTACACCGTAGTACCATGGAAGTCTACATTAGAGCTTGCAATATTGTGGGGAACAGTCATTACCCACCACCCCACAATAGTCGTTTCATGAGGACTGCAGTATTGCAGCATCCAGCAGCTTGGTGGTGAGTTGGGTCAAAATCTACTGCATTGTAGTTCCGCGAAGGTTTAAGCTAGTGCTAGTGGGTTGGTGGTAGGTAACCTGCCATCCTAGAACAATCTATGAGGAGGCATGCAGTAGTGCGAGAGGAGTTGTAACCTACAACCCCGTGACAATTAGGTGAAGGGGTTTGCAGTGGAGCGGTATCCTACGGTATAGCGGTAAACCGTGATACCATGATGGTCATTTGGATGGATTGTGGTGGAGTGGTACCATGCAGTACAACGGTAATTGGAAGAGTGGTGAAGATTAGTGCAACCCTGCGACAGTTCAAGAATGACTTGGCAGGATTGCGGTTATGACTGTTCGATGGTAGTAGAAGTTGAAGTGTCTGTTATGATAGTTTTTCTTGTAATGTTTGAGAAGTATGTATGTAATTTTGTAGTGCATTGGAATGGTGTGAGAGGAGATTGGATTCAGAGGGGTTATGCTGCTAAATTTTCTCTAGATGGAGCAGGATGTAAATCTCCATGTAAAGGCTTAGATCCTACAATTATATTGTAACTGTGTATTTGGTTGTTGAATAATACAATGGATCTATTCTTTTGAAGCATGAGGTTTTTTACCTGAAAGGGTTTTCCCCACGTAAATCTTTGTTTTCGTGTCTTTTGTTTCATCTTACATGTTTAATGATTATGTTTGTAGAATCTATTTAATGCATGTTGTTGAAACTGGTTGATCTTGAAAGATCTTAAATTGCATGAACTTTCCTCTAAGGATTAATGGTGGGAAATGAACTATTTATGATTCCACTTTATGGCATGGTACTATGTGTTTGTGAGGATTTCTGAAGAAATGAATGTTACCGAAGACACTTACTGATCTCGGATGCTCTTTTTGAGATTAACCAAATTTCCCTTCAAGACCTGAGAGAGAGAGACTTGAGAGGGAGAAAGATTTATCTAGTTAAGGTGGGTGGGAGAGACCTGAGAGAGGGAGAGGGGTTGGGAGGAATATTTTGAGGGAGAGACCTAAGAGAGAGACCTGAGAGAGATAACTGAGAGAGAGAGAGAGATGAGAGGGAGATAGGGAGATATAAAGATAAATAATTGAGAGAGGGAATTGGAGTGAGAGAGAGACAGAAAGACCTAAGAGGGAGAGAGAGAGGGAGTGCAAGAGAGGGGGTTTGAGTGAGAGAGATTTTTCTAGGTAGGGTGGGAGGGAGTGAGACATGAGAGAGAGAGACTAATACATTGGAGAAATATAGTATCTAGTTAGGATGGGAGGGAGAGACCTAAGAGAGGGAGATGGGGTGGGAGGGATATTTTTAGGGAGAGACCTAAGAGAGGAGTGTGAGAAAGGGGGTTGGAGTAAGAGAGATAGTCTAGGTAGGGTGGGAGGGAGTGAGACTTGAGAGGGAGAGAGAGAGAGAGTTATCTAGTTAGGGTGGGGGGGAGACCTGAGAGAGGGAGAGAGGTTGGAAGGGATATTTTGAGGGAGAGACCTGAGAGAGAGGGGGTTGGAGTGAGAGAGAGTTATCTAGGTAGGGTGGGAGGGAGTGAGACTTTAGAGAGAGAGGCTTGGGAGGGAGAGAGATATATCTAGTTAGGGTGGAGGGGAGAGACCTAAGAGAGGGAGAGAGGGTGGGAGGGATATTTTGAGGGAGAGACCTAAGATAGAGAGAGAGAGAGAGGGAGTGGTAGACACCTGAGATAGAGACCTGAGATAGAGACCTGAGAGAGAGGGAGGGAGAGAGAGAGAGAGAGAGACTTGAGAGGGAGAGAGAGAGGGAGTGGGGGAGACCCGAGAGAGAGAAACTTGTGAGGAAGATAGAGTTGTATAGTTAGCGTGGGAGGGAGAGACTTGAGAGAGGGAGAGGGAGAGGGGGTGAGAGAGATCTAAGAGACAGATGGTGGGACGGATAGAGTGAGGGAGAGATATTTTTCTAGTTAGGGTAGGAGGGAGAGACTTGATAGAGGGAGAGGGGGTGTGAGAGATCCAAGAGATAGAGGGTAGAATGGATAAAGTGAGGGAGAGACTTGAGAGATAAGGGGTGGAAGGGATAGAGGGAGGGAGAGAGTTGAGAAAGAGGGGGTGTGAGGGATAGAGGGAGGAAGAGAACTGAAATGGGGAGTTATCATATGCATTAAACCCTCAACCCTATACCTTAAACCCTAAGCATGGAAGACAAGGTAGAGAGTGTAGGAGAGACCTAGAGAGGGTTGAGAGATCTAATGGGTATGTATTGGTTAAGAGGGAAGGAGGTAGAGAGGGATTGAAAGGTAAAACCTCAACTATCCATCAATTATTGTAAACCACAAACTCTAAGCATTATCAAAGTGGTGGAGAGAGACACAAAGAGAAAGAAAAGTTAGTTATTTGTCATTGTAGCTCATTTGGCAAGCGCCAAATTTAGCGCTCCCCAAATGGCACATCCCATTTGGTGCTCACCAAATTTGGTGAGTGCCAAATGGGATGTGCCATTTGGAGAGCACCAAATTTTGTGCTCGCCAAATGAGCTACTTATGGACGTGATTTTCTCAAGAGGATAGCAAATTTACACATATTTTTGGTTGTGCTAACTGTCTCATTTGCACATCTTTCAATGCAAGTTTATAAAAAACCCTTGATGATGTTAGGCTATCTCTTAGCTATTTAAATATAATTTTTATTACATTTTGATTATGTTAAGGTTTTCATCCATAACTTCTCTTGTTATTGCCTCTATTTTTTGTCAAAAACCAACATGTGCTATTTTTAGGATAGATTTTTACTCATTCATCAAATCTTGAAACAAATTACATTTTTTTAAAATAGACTCCATTCTACACGTGATGCAAAAAAAGAATTGATTTTTGATTGGTTTTCAAAAAAATTAGGGGGGAGCACGCTCAAATTTCAACTTTTCAGGATGTGTCCACTTCGAAAATTCATAAAATATTATATATTCATTAAAAAAATTAGCTAAAAGAATGGAGATAAACTAAATAGTGTTAGCTAAATTCTCAAAGTTTGGATTTTTTAAATTCTAAAAAAAGTTAATGAAAAGGGTGGGGGTTCAGACACCATGCTATTTTTTTTTATAAAAACAGGACCTGTTTTGTCCCCCCCTTTTTGAAACCCTTAATCTTCATTATTTTTTTTAAAAAAATAGTAGCTTAGAAACTAGAATCAAAGAACTACAACTATTTTTCTTGCTGCATCTTCAAATTTTGAGCGTAACTATCTTCATTTTCTTATGCACGTCAAATTTTTCTGATTTCAAAAAAAAAAGTGGCTCTCAAGAGCCATTTTTGTGTCACAGCTTGATGCACTTACCCAACCCTCATGGCTTCTTCACATTGTCCAATAGACTAAGAAAAGGGGATAAAATGACCCCTTCCTCTTCATCATAATGATTGAATCTCTAGGTCACCTCATTCAGAGGATGAAGGAACAAAAAGACTGGAAGGGTTTAAAGATCGCTCCAAATGTCGAATCAACAACACACTTGCAATTTTTTGACGACACCTTGTTGTTTGGGAAAGCCAAGCTAAAATAAGCAAGAGTAATGAAGTAAACATTGGAAAAATATTATGGGGCTTTGGTCTTGTATGTCAATTGGCACGTCTAATTTTTTCTTCTTCAACACAACCATCTGCAAGAAAAGAGAGATTGCAACTATTTTAGGTTTGAAGCTCACTAAACTTCCCAATAATTACATAGGCATCCCCCTATTTGCAAGTGAAAATAGAACTAATTTGTGGAAAGCATGGACTCAAGGTTGTGTAAATAGAGTAGAATCATGAAAAATAAAATGAAGCTATCCTCTATGGGTAGAATAACAATGCTCAAATTGGCGATTGAGACACTTCCAATTTATATAATGTCTAGCCTTTGTAGACCAACAAACAAGTTTACCATACTTTACATCACCATGTGAGCTAGAAACCTTCTCTTTTGGTTTCAATTCATGTTCCAAGGAGGTCAATGGTTATGATGGTGGATCACCCTTGTTTAAGGAGAATTATTTTTTCCCTATAGGTTGTACTCCTAGATGTGGACCTAATTTCATAAAGATTCCCCTTGTTGTTGTATGTTTGCCTAAGGAACCAATGTTAGATAAATTTGACACTTGCATCATATGGCTTCCCTACAATGACAAGGTTTACAATCAGATGATTCTTCACTATGTAGGAATTGTATGCAATTTCTTAGATACAAGCAGATGTTTTCAATGGTTGCAGTTGGGTGAATTTTGTAGCTATGGATTGAGGGAGATCAGCTCCTTTAGAAGGTTTTTCTTTGACAGAGGCATATTTTTGTAGTTTGCATCTTGTTAAAGTCATGTACATATTAGTTTAGTTGTTTCTACTTTTAGAAAAAGTGTGGTTGTACACCTTGCGTTCTCCTTAAGGGAATGTATGTTCCTAGGTGTTTTGTTTTTCTCCAAGTGCAAGCTTGCATATATTTTATTTTCTAAGGTAAGCCAGTATGTAGCTTCCCTTATGAATTTATGCCAAATGGACTAATAAGGCCCTTGTATTCCATGATTAGCAAGCAATCATTCCACAAAAGTCACCAAAATGTTGACACTTTGTGCCACCCCTCTTTTTCATTAATGATCCATTAGTAAAAATTGATTTGAGAGATCCTATATGGTTCATCATGCTCAAAAAATGCATTTGATATTTGCCTTCCCTCCTTTCCAGCACACTAAGAAACTCATTTGCAAAAAAAATTCTAAGGATGGATTTTCCCTTCTCCTTCACTTTTATTGAAAGGCTTTGAACCAAAATTTGGACTAAGGTCCAAATCCATCTATGTTCTTCAATTTTTCCTTCTTCTTTCTTCTATTTTGTCCTTTTGGACTTTCCAGCCTCGATTGGACTTTTGCACTTTTTTACTAGAAGTCTAATAGTCTAAGTCCATTCTAATTCCCTAATTTCCTCCTTTTTTTTTCTTCTTTTATCCTTTTGAAGTTTTGGACCTCAAACAGACTTTCGGTCTTAGTCCAAAATGTCTACATCCCTTCTTCATCCCTACTTCCACTTTCTCCTTCCTATTTGAAACTTCAGTCCCCACTTGGACATTCACAATAAGGCCAAATGACCAAGTTTATTCTCCACTTCCACTTTTATTTTCCTTTTGTTCCTTTCATACTTTCAAAGCTCGATCAAACATTCACCCTTTGGTCTAAGTGACCAAATCCTTTTTCTTTTTCCACTCCCACCCTCTAAGGTTCCTTTTGTAGAATGATGGCATCTAGCAGCTCTTGATTGCAGTGCATTGCCCCTTCACAACAAAAATTTAATTATTCAACGCATAAATTTTATGTGCTAAGCAGTGAAGGGAAATAGATGGTTACTCATGGCAACTTCACATTGCAGTGCATGTTTCCTTCATGTTGTGTTGGTGTGGAACCTAATCAGTCTCCAAGTGGGATATTGTTGGTATGTGGAAACTGATCATGCTATATTGTAAATTGACTTTGTACAACCCTAATTCTGGAAGCTTCTAAAAGGCTTGTTATAAGGGGTTGGGATGGGGGTTATAGTATGTAGAAAAAGGCGATTATTCACAAGATTGTAATATTTTTTTCACTAGATAATAAAATCATTGGATGGCTACAGTTTTGTGGATGTAGCCCAGATTGGGTGAACCACGTTAAATTCTCTGTGTTTTTTTTTTGTGCTTTATTCCTCTATTTTATTGATCAAATCTGAATTTAATTGTTAGAGAAAATTTAATTGTTAGATATATTCCTTCTAACCCTAACACATTTCACAATTTCATTTCCTTAGAACATAAGCAATTTGTGCTAAGAATTTTTGGTCAAAGGAGGGACATGTGTCAACTCCTAGTATCAACACATAGATCTAAGGCACTGCCACTTCAATTCCCCAGTGCATAAAGAAAATGCATTGAGCGATGTAAAGGGAAAAGATGGATGCATAGCAGCCTTTGATTGGAGCATATAAACTCCTTCACATCGCAAGTTCAATTTTTAGTGCAAAGGAAATATGCACTAAGAAACGAGCCACTCACTAGCTAGTGCATGGCAACTCTTCATTGGAGCACAATTTTGAAAAGTGAATATTCTCCCTAAATGCATTGATTGGATTGGGTGGTGGGTGATCCCACAATACTGGTTTACAATTTCTGGGAAATCCTGATTTTTGCTAAAATTGCATATTTTTAAAAAATATAATGATTTAAGCCTTGAAAAGTTCCATTTAAAGGATTCCAATTGAAGAGGGTTTGATCGAACCCCCTTGGATAGAACGCCGCTAGTTTTAAACCATACTTATAATGGAGTCTCCTTTACACCTATCAAAATGCTAATTAAAAACCACTTTTGATTTACCTTTTGGTGGATCAAATGAATTCATTTAAAATTTATTTTTTGTAAGTATGTAGTCCTTATTATAAGCTTCCCAAAAAGTATAATTTTAAATAAATTTAATTTTATTATTATATTTATTTCTTATTTCTTATGAATGTAGGTTTTTCACCAAAAATCAAGCTCTTTGTTCTACACGTGGAAAATAGCATATTATCAAAAAAAATTTGAAAAATATCAATGCACTAGATATTGAAGTCCTTGACCCAACAAAAAAAAATATAAATTTTGATACATACAAAAAAAGTTATGGTGTATACAGTCCGCCTATGTCTGAATTGTAATTGGTTTGACTTCGAAACTTGATTAAGGAAAAAATATTCAATAAAACACTATGAAACCAAATGAAAGCACTAGATATCATAGTTACAAATCTAAATTTAGAAAAAATAGAATTTCATCCTTCATGGAAAAAAAGTTAAGTTGTATACGGTGAGCATCACTCCTTGAAAATGGTGTTTACTAAAAAAAACTAGTTTTTGAAGGAGATGGAAAAAGAAGTACAATCTGATTCCAATTTTTTTGAAAAAAACATATTTAGAATCTACAGACAAAATGTCACAAATCACTAGTTTGCATCATCTTCAAATTCTTCACGGTTTAGCCACTATAGGTGCCTAAAAGTGAAGATTTAGTTAGAAAAAATCAGTTCAATGTCTAGTTTGGCCAAAAATTGTAAACCAGTATTGTGGGATCACCCTGGTTGAAAATTAAAAGACTATGTGTCGGTCTCTAATTGGAGCATGAAATCTCTTCGCAATAGATTTCTACCAAAAGCATTTCAATTTTTGTGTGGTTGTCTTAAGGGATGCATTGACCATAGATCTTGCAATGAATGTTTCAAATCTACAACCCAAATTCAAATTCCTCAATGGCTAATCACTCTTTTTTGCGAAAGCATCTGCATTCATGTTTGAGCAACATTTCATCTACCAGATCAAATCTCTTATATTACAGAAACAATTATTGCACGGATCCCCACTCCATATTCAATGTAAAAGTGATGCCCATGCTCCTTTACGTGTTACAAAGACATTCCTTCTATTGCAGACCATTAATGGATGACTTTCATGGCAGATTTTGTGGGAGGTTTTTGTCTATTCTGCAAGGCCATCAATGTGATGACATGGCATGCATATCAAGGCCATTAATGCAACAACATGACATGCATATTAGGGCCATCCTGGTCGACCTTCAGTGCAGGATTTTAGGGCTAGATCATTCATTTTTTATCCAATTATATTTTCTCCTAATTGTTAACCCTAGTAGGGTTAGGGTTTGATTTGAAAACATCTAAGTTATGCCTGAACTATAAAGAAAATCATTGTATTCATTTTAAGGGTTCTTCTTTTAGGCTCTTCCTAGGGTTTTCTTTGGAAGACATGTATTTTTGCATTCTACAACTATAAAATGGCTTCTATGCCTTTGTATTAATGAAAATCACCAATTTTACCTCTTCTCCCTCTTGGATGTGTTATCTTCTGTATATTTCTCTTACCTTCATGTATGAGTTTAGCTTCATTATTTTTCATACATATATGTTGTGTTAACTATATTTGTAGATGTTGATTGTGAATCTCTTTCCTTCCTGCATCTTGCCAAACCCTAACCTCCATATTTTTCCTTAAAAATTGGTTAAACAAAGAATTATGCAAGTCCTACCATTTTCATTGATACCATGTGCAATTTTGAGCAAGAAGAAACCTCCACACCTCAAGATTGTGAATCTCTTTCCTTCCAACATCTTGCCAAACCATAACATCCATATTTGTCCTTAAAATTTGGTTAAACAAAGAATTATGTAAGTCCTGCCATTTTCATTGATACCATGTTCATTTTTGAGCAAGAAGAAACAATTTATAGTCTTCGTGTATCACCTCCCCTTTCCATTTCATGCATTCCTTCTACCCCTTTTCCCCTATGAGTTGGTCAGAATAGGGTAGTGGTAGATTTCTATGTGTTGGATTGGACCGACATATCCGCACTTAGATCAAAAGAGGAAGTTTTCCTTTGAAGAATTGACCTCAACTTGCAAGGAATTGTTTTCTACTAAAATTTGTGCCCTATTCAATATGAAATTCAACAACTCAGAGAAAACATGGGAAGACCTCTAAAGCTGTGGGTAACTTGTAAATAGAGGTCAACCTCCAGAGAAGGTTGACTTCCTATGGTGTCACCTAAAACTACTGATTTTTGTTGAGGAAAAGGGAGAAAGAAATCTTAAAAAGAAATACTGAAAAATAAAAGTAATGGGTGATACACCAAACTAACAAGGATAATGAAAACTAGAAACTTCAACAATTGGATTCAACTGATAGGAAATAAGTTTTCACAATTCATTACTGTGTGTTTTTGCATAAGTGCTTCACTAAAAGGGCCGAACACAAAACTAGCTAAATGGAAGGTTAACTTCACAATCAGCAAGCAATATGCATTTTAGACACATTTAGCAACCTGCTTAAACACACTATTTGCAGAAAGGTATAACTTAAGAGACAAAGCTAGAAGGAAATCATGAAAATTTTCACAAATAGCTTGATCGAATCATTTAACATACACAAAACTACAAAGAACAAAAAGGAAAGGATTTCATTACCAGCAATAGCCAAGATATCTTCTATATTTCATATCCAAAGAGTTACAACAATATGTCAAAAACTATATAAGGACTTTCAGAAGTCACTAACTCTAGAGAATGCATACTCATAACTAGCTCAAAAAATGATTCAACAAGAGAATCAAATACTCAACTCCAAGTAGTTGCACCAAAATAGGAACTATCAACTAACTTGGGTCAGATCCCTCAAAATAGCCTAAAAAAGAGCCACTAGATTCCCCCCAAAATTGATTCCAATGTGTGGGGAAAGTGGGTTTGACCATGCCAAGAATCTAGGCATGAAAAACCACCCCTAAATTCTTGTAATTCCTCCAATAAGAAGCATAAATTCTCCTACATACATGGGTACATGTCTCCAAACTATTTTATCCACCCCCCTATATCTTTTATGGATGAATTTGGTGTTTCTTTTCTCACTCTAGTAGACTTTTTGGAAATAGGCCATTAATATTCTATACTCATGACTTAAAAATAGTCCACCTTCTAGTGCTCAACATGTTACAATTTATAGTTGTTCTTTTACTCTTAATTTGCAACTTAAAATTCTTTAGAATCTGTTTGCTTCAGTGCATAAGATAAAATGACTGTACTTTTAGTTATGCATTGTTTATGTTAACAGAGAAAAGATATTGTCCTTTGAGTTGTTATCATGTCTGAGATCTATTACTTAATTCCATTATATTCTTAGACACCTTACATGCATTTTTATTGTGTACCTACAGTGACTATGCATTAGTCTTGCATGCTGCCTTAATAAACATCTTCTTTCAAATTAATGGTCCTTTTATGAAATGATGACCACAGGAACTTCATAACGTCATTGACAAATATGATTATTGTCAAGTATTAGTATGACCACTACATGTTTTCTTGCATTCTGTATATAATTCAAATTCAAGACACCTATTATTTTGTGTTGTCATAATGAAACCATGAAACTACATGCCCATGACTTATTGATGACTAATGGCAGTAAATATTTTCCTTTTTTTGAATTTTCTGATCCTTTGGAAAGTGGGGTTGTGTTCTACACTGTACCTGTCAATGAGATATAGAGATTGCACAAATGCTTCTTTAAACACCATTTGATATAAAGTGACTACTAATTTACTATGTTCAAGGATATTCTCTTTTCCAAAGCATGATGTATTCAACTCATAGTGGTTGTCTTAAGTCATTGAATGTCCTCTCCAAATCTTGTAGCATTTCCTTAACATGTTGTACCTCATGTTACTTTCCTTAATGTTGTCCTGTTATCTAAATTTAGTAGTTGCGTCATTGTGGGCTATCCTTTAACAAGCACTGCCACTATACAAAGTATGAAATATTCAGTCACCACAAACTCAAACTATCACCGCATTTATTCATCCTGGACTGTCACTGCCATGTATATAAGGTTGTCCCTTAATGTTAACTGTCCTCTCGATGAATAACCTCCTATACATTGTCTTATGCAAACTTTCATCAACATTTTCACTTCTTTCCCTTTGAAAGTGAAAATTGCATTATACTAACTATCATGCTTTGATTTTGGGAATACTGTCTCATACCATGTGATTGATACCTATTATTACTTAGTAATAGAAACTATATAAGTTTGTCCTTTATTGTTCATAACTCAACAACATTGTGTCTAATAGTTCTCTTGCTCATTCTCAATGCCCTTATTGATTAACATGAGTTGTTTATATTACATTCCTCCAATTTTGACCATAAAATAGCTTCAGGTTGCTATTGTGGATCCATAACCATTTCACCATGCTCTTTGATATGATCAAAGTCTCTACCTCCAAGCTCTTAGTTTGCTCATTATTTGCTTAAAAAATGCATGGGGTGTTATCATCACTACATGGTTTCCTTGTATTCCACTGTACTCTTTCACTCTCTTCTGATGATGCTATAAGATCACCTCACTGGTTTTCAAACTACTGTCACTTTACTTGGTGACTTTGAATATGCAAATTGACAATGTTCAAACATCCCTTGAAAATAACTTTATGTTGTCACTATCCTTTTTGTCCCAAGATGAAGATGACTATATATTGATCTTCCTATATTTACTTTGGCACAATTTTTACTTATCATGTGTACATAGAATGCTTCCTTTAATAGAGACAGTCTTTTGATCTTATGAGCACTTACACACTTTCAGAGTATTGCTCTTTAATCTTGCCACCTTCCCAATATAAATCACTATTTTCAAAGTGACAACACTATCTTAATGACTAGGCATGACTGACCCCAAGTAGCTTATGATAGCTCCTCCTTAAGTAAATCAAAAGAATATCATTGAATCATTGTGGGTGAGCAGGTTGTGATATGTTTCTATTGACAAGGAGTATCATTATTACTGTGAGATGACTCCCATTAATAATGCTACCTTTCTTTGCTAATAGAAACATGATTAATGAGACCTGTCAAAAAAGATTCAATAAGATATAAATGTTGGTAATACAAGGGAAAACAACTGAGAGGGGGGTGAATCAGTTGTCCCAGAAATTCAAAACTTATTTAACTTATCAACTTTACTCTCAGATCTGATTATTAAATATGAAAACATAAATTATCAACACATCAGAAACACACATAACCCCAAGATTTTTTATGTGGAAACTCTGTTAGGGGAAAAACCATGGTGGAGGTCAGTCCACAAGATTATACCCTGTTAAATGTATAATGAGAATGAAATATGGGGAATGCACATGCATTTAGGCACATTTCCTAGAGCTCACTGCACACTACAAAGGAAGACACACTGTCTTACAAAGAGATTCAGATTACAACCATCCAAATTTTGAACTAAGTAAATAGAAAACTTCATGCACAAACAATTATCTCCTCCAACAATGATATCATCAACAAAGACTTCAACAATCAAATCTTTATTATGATCAATCTTGAAATATAGATTCCTATCAGCAATACCTTTGTTAAATCCAAGCTTCACCATTTAGAAAAACTGATTTGACATCCATCTAATAAACTTTGTAGTTCTTGTGAGCACCATAGGCAAGAAATAATCTTACAGCTTCAATTCTAGCAACAGGGGAAAAGGTCTCTTCAAAATCAATTCCTTCCATCTGTGAATATCCTTTACATACCAATCTTGCTTTGTTTCTAACCACTTCACCTTGCTCATTCAGTTTGTTTCTGAAGAACCATTTGGTTCCAATGACATTCTTATCTTTATATCTAGGAACAAGAATCCATGTATCATTCTTTTCAATATGTTTTAACTCTTCTTTCATTGCTTCAACCTAATGCTCATCCCTACATGCTTTATTCAAACTAGTAGGCTCAGTCTTTGAAATCAAGCAATACTCTTCAACAATCTTTCTCCTAGTCTAGATACCTTTGTTCTTATCACCTATAATATGATCTTCTGAATGATTCAGTCTTACATACATCAAAGTCTTCTTAGGAAGTTCTTCAACTTTAGGCTCTTCTGATCTCTTTTTGTGCTTCCACTAGTTTCTCCTTCTTCTCCATTCTCTTGATTCACCAAATTGATTTGCACTTGATTTGTAGTCTGATCTTGCTTTCCTTGGTTTGTACTATCATCCTGATCATTAGAATCATATCCACAGGTTCGGGATGGTGTACCTAAGTCTTCATCAACCTTAACATTTTCACTTTCAACCATTTTCTTCAATCTTTTATCGTAACACTGGTAGGCCTTTCTTTTAGTAGAATAACCCAGAAAGATACTTTCATCACTCCTAGCATCAAACTTTCCTATGTCTTCATCTCTCTTAATATAACATTTGCTTCCAAATATATTGAAGTATTTAACAGTGGCTTTTGACCAATCCATAGCTCAAAAGGGGTCTTACCAGTATCACCTTTGATTTGTACCCAGCTGAGTGTGTACACAACAGTACTCACAGCTTCTCTCTAATAGATACGAGGAATATTTCCTTCCAACATCATTGTGCTAGCAACATCTTCAATTTTTATGTTCTTCCTTTCCACAACTCCATTTTGTTGAGGGGTTTGTGGTGCATATAATTGTCTCTTTATTCCATGTTCTTCACAAAAAGAATTAAATTCATCGGAAGTGAATTCACCACCTCTATCTGATCTCGAACATTTAATCTTCAAACCTGTCTCTATCTCAACCATAGCTTTAAAGATCTTGAACTTTTCCAGTGCTTCAGATTTCTCCCTTAAGAAAGTAACCCATACTATTCTAGAATAATGATCAATGAGTAACATGAAATACTTGTAACCTTGTAAAATCCTGACCTTAGAGGGACCACATAGATCAGTATGCACAAGCTCTAACAATTCATTTGAATAATGCTTTTTACTCTGAAATGAAATTCTGGTTTGCTTTCCCAACTAACATTCCTTGCATATTGCATTAGTAGGTTTCACCAACTTAGGTAGATCTCTCATAGCCTTAGTGGAACTTATATTGACAATATTATCAAAGTTAACATGACATATTCTCCTATGCCACAATCAACTTTTACTAGCAACACTCAAGTGAAAGATATTACCTTTTGTTTTTGTTCCTGATGTACTTTAATTTCTGAAACTCAATATTTTACACTTTCCATCCTTGAACTGAAGATTGTATCCCTTATCAACCATTTGACCAACTCTCAAAAGATTATGCTTCAAGCCTTCCACATATGGAACATCATCAGTGTTATGCTTACCATCAAGAGAAATGCATCCTCTTCCATGGATTACACCAGTTGTATTATCACCAAATCTCTCAACACCACCATCATACTTTTACAAGCTTACAAACTTACTTTTATCTCTTGTCATATGATGTGAACATCCACTATCAATTACCCATTCATCTTTTTCTTCAACTCGAGCAGCTAGGGCTTTTTCCACATTTGTGTAACTAGAAGATTCAGTGGATACAAGATAATTTTCCTTGATAGAAATAAATACCCATTCATCATCACTTCTATTTCCTTTGTCAGATTCATCATCTGTTATGCCTTCATCAACAACATAGTAACACTTCTTCTAAAATCTAGGCTTGGTATGTCTTGGTTTGGGAGCTCTTTTTGGACACCTTGATGCAAAATGACCTATCTTATTGCAAGAAGAACATTTAAGAGGAAATTTTCCTTCATACTTACCTTTTCCTTGCAGTACTCTTTTGACAATAAGCGCTTCTAGCTCTTCTAGCTCTCTTTCTTCTTCTTCAATCTATCTAATTTCATCCTCATACTTGAATGTCTTTCTAGATGAACTCTCACTTGGATCATATATGTGTCTATCTCTTCCAAAAGTGGTAGCCTTAAATGCAGATTCAACCTTAGGAAGGGAATCACCAAACTTGCTCAACTCAAAAGAAGTCAGCTTACCAACCAACATATCTCTGGTTATGTTTGTTATAGTCTGAAGCTCTTCAATAGCACTAGCTTTGACTTTGTAAGAATCAAGCAGGGATCTAAGCACTTTAGCAACAATCTTAGATTTTTCTATCTTTCCACCAACACATCTAATACCACACACAAGTTCATTCACTCTTTACATGAAAGTATTAATGTTCTCATTATCACCCATTCTCAACCTTTCATATTTCCCTTTCAAACTCTGCAACTTAGCAATATTCACATTAGCATCACCTTCATACAAGGTTTCCAACTTTTTCCAGATCTCATGAGTAGTCTTCAAATCCATAACATTTTTCATCTCAGAATCAGTCAAAGCACTCAACAATGCTTCCTTAGCCTGGATATTATACTCAACATATGTACCATTCGGTGGAATAATATACCTATTACTTGTAATGCTCTAGTAGGGTTCACCAATGCATCTTAGATGTCACTCCATTCGATTCTTCCACAAAGAATAATTTGTTCCATCAAATCTCAGACTATCCTTCTTGTAACTTACCATCCCAGATCACCTTAAGTTGTTAAAATTCTTCCAAGGAACAAGCTCTGATACCAATTGTTGGCAATACAAGGGAAGACAACTAAGAGGGGGGTGAATTAGTTCTCCCAAAAATTCAAAACTTATTTAACTTATCAACTTTATTCTTAGATTTGATTACTAACCATGAAAACATAAATTATCAACACATCAGAAACACACATAACACCAAGATTTTTTACATGGAAACCCTGGTAGGGGAAAAACCACGGTGGAGGTCAGTCCACAAGATTATACCCTGTTAAAAGTATAATGAGAATGAAATATGGGGAATGCACATGCATTCAAGCACACTGCCTAGAGCTCACTGCTCAATTACAAAGGAAGACACACTGTCTTACAAAGAGATTCATATTACAAACATCTGTATTTTGAACAAAGTAAATAGCATCTGCCAATGCCTGATTATAGTTCCAGTTAAGCACATGAACAAATCTTCACTCTTCTACACACTTCTTCACACTTTGCTCTGTCTTCGAATGATATTCACACATACACACACAAAAGCACACTTTGGAATACACTCACACACTCTTGCACCCTTGCACACTCTTAAATCAAATAAACAATCGCTCTTATATATTTGCAACAAGAAATTTCATCCCTTCATTTCGGCCTCTATAAAAATAATGAAATGAATATAAACTGTCAACCCAAAACATTAAAGATTATTAATTCGAATCAACCAAAGTCAGCCAAAATTTAGTGAGGACCCAAATCAACATCTCCAGAAACTTCAATTAATTTCTCCTCGAAGATCCACAACACACTACAAACACTATGTCGGCCAAGAACAAGAAAAACATGAACATGGAATAGAAAATCGCCAACCACAAGCAACACGATCAATGCGAACATGCAACAAAGATAGAGCATGATCTAGAAACATCCACAAGCATCATAAACCAATATATAAGCATTTGCAACAACTAAACTAACTGAAATAGCCTCATCTTCAACTAGGAACACTAACTGAAGAAACAAAAAAACTGTCAAAATGAATTTTTTTATAACTCGATCAAATCTTCACGCGGATCTCTAAAACTTGACCTGGATAAACTAGATATACTCAGCAACAAACCCTTTAGTCCACAACCTTTGATCATCAACGTACATAACTTACCAACATACAGAAAATCACTTCACCACTGACAACTTGTAACTCATTACCTTACAATTTTCTCAATATCCTCAACATATTTAGCTTCAAATGCACTAATGCTAATAGTGTTGACATCAATGACAACCACATATCAGCAACACAACCACAACATCCAACAATAAAAATGAAATTATCCCTTTATAATGTAATCAGAGGGCATCACACTAGGCTCAACCCTTGTGGGAGCTACATTTTAACCCACGTGTTGAAATTGAATGAGCCAAGACAACAACATTACTTTTCCTAAACCTACACATGAAGCGAACAAGTTAGAAAATATGTGCATATGATAGAGGTGTTTGATATGTTCCTTGTTTTCTTGAGCATCAATGTTTTGCATGCTTTTTTAATGTGTATGGAGATCAGTTTATATGTTCATGGGTGCTTGTACATGTAATGTGAGAGACCTTCATTTCTCTAACAACATTTTATCACTCAAATCCAAGAACCGAGAGCAATATGGAGCTAAGGGGGACTCAAAGTATCTCAAGGCAGGAGACAAAGCAAGGCAACACACACCAAAATAGTCATCAGGAAATGGTTGGCCTCTTTCCTTATATGTGCATTCTATTTCATTTATCCATCAATGCATAAAATTTTCTTCATTACATTGAATAAGTTAGTCTCATGGCTTGTGTGAGACAAATATGCACTTTTGTATCAATAAGGATTACTTTTCAGAAAGATTTGTGTAAATCTTTTCTATGTTACATGCACTTGTATAAATGCAATGATCTATCACTATAATCTTGTAATCTTTCTAATTTATGCTTATACAATTGAATGTAATATAGCAAAGATAAATAAGAAATGTACCTCACCTTCAGTTTGCAAACACTTAAGCTCAATCAACTTGAGCGAGTAATAAAAATGGGTAACATTTCTAGCAACATCTGCTATATGTTATCCTACTAAACATGAAGACCAATTGCCTAGACTATTCATTGGGCATGGGGTCACTTAGAAACTCAAAATAGATCTGAAAACAATCTTATTCAATGCTACAACTCAGAATAAACAACTTAGAACATCTTGGAAACTTATTGAAAATGAAACTGCATTTGGGAAACTATCTAACTATGTTGAAAAGCACTCTCAAAATTTAAAAACAACAACTAAACTAAGGTGCAACAACACTTATTGAAAGAAAAAACTCCTAAACTAGCAAATGTGATATATTTTAAACCTCAAAGAAACATTTGAGGTGTATCGCGTTGACTAGGATAAGCAGAATCTCTCCATCCATCTTTGATAACTGGAATGCATTGTGCTTCTTGCACTCTGTGATGACAAATGGGCCACTCCAAAAAGTATCAAAATTAGTGTGCTTTCCTGGCCTGCTTTTCAACTCATCCCACTTGAGCACAACATCACCCTCCTTGAATACTCTGGGAGTTGCCTTCTTATAAAAAACTCTTTTAGTTTGGAGCTGATGATACTCCAAAGACTTCCTAGCTTTGTTTCTTGTTTCCTCTAGCTCCATGAGCTAAGCATATCTAACTGCCAACAGTTCTTTTTCTTCAAACATTTCCAACTAATGCATAATATCAAGAGATGGCAGCTCTATAGACAAAGGTAATCTGGCCTCCTTACCATAAACCAGTACATATGGAGAATTTCTAATAGATCGTTTGGGAGTTATTCTATTTACCCATAAGGAAGATTTTAGCTTGGTGTGCCAAGCTCTCTGATTATCTTCCATCATTCTTTTAATGATTCTTATCAGGTTCTTATTTGTTGATTCGGCCAAAAGATTACCTTGAGGGTAATATTTTGATGAAGTATTCAAATATATGTCATTCCTAACAGCCTATCACTCACTTTGAGTCCCACAAATGCTAAGGCATTATCTGAGATAATTGATTTAGGAACCCCAAATTTGGTTACTAAATCATCATAAAAACTCAAAACAACTTTCTCATTGGCTTCTTTCAAATCCACTGCATCAATCCACCTTGTAAAATAATCAGTAGCAGTAAGTACCCACCTGTGACCTACACTAGAAGGTGGGTTTATGGGTCCAATAAAGTCAATGCCCCATCTCATGAAGGGTTGTTCCACTTGAATTGGCTATAGAGGTAATGCTAGCAGACTTTCTTTTCCTGCAAAGATTGCACACTTTACACATTTCCTAGAACATGCATGAGCATCTTTAAACATGCTTGGCCAATAATAGCCAGCTCTCATTATTTCCAAGTAGTTTTCGTTGGGAAAAAATGACCCCCTACAGTTCCATCATGGAACTCATGAAGTACTTTGTCTACCTGATCCTGATCAATACATCTTAACAACACACTGTTAAGATCTTTTTTGAATAAAACATTGTCAATCAACACATAAGGGATGGACTATAATCTGAAGTATCGCCTCTTTTCCTTGTCAAAACCTGGTGGAAATTCACTAGTCTCCAAAAAATGAGTCATGTCATGAACCCAACTTGCACCAATGCAGGTGCAACATTTTGATCTTGATCATCAGTCACTAAAATAGCTTTTTTTTGTTTTCCCTTCATTTTCAGATCCTGCAGCTAGCTGCTCACACAATCCCTTCCCTCTTATGAGCTTAGTGACCTTAATATCTATATCGTATTCCATAGATTTCGTAATCCATCCAACGCTCTTTTCATTTAGGTCCTTGCTCAGCAAAAACTCCTTCACACTTGGGTGGGAAACCATCAAATGTATCTTGTTGTTGGAAATCAAAGGTTTAATTTTTTTCAAAATTTTGATTACAACTAGAACATGTTTTTCCACAAATGAATACCTCTATTCATAATCTTCCAAACCTTGGTTGAAAAAGGAAATGGATTGTTCCATTCCCTCATTATTTTTTTGTACTAGAATTGCAAAAACAGAATCTATGCTGCCAAAAGCATACAAAATGAAGTCTTTTGAAAAATCTAGGTTTACCAATGTAGGAGTTGATGCTAAAGCCTCCTTAATAGCTTCAAAGTTGTGTTTAGCTTCTCTAGTGTAGCTAAAACTTACATTATTCTTTAGCATAGCAGTCAATGGTCTCAAAAGGTTTGCAACATCTAGGATAAATCTTCTCAGAAAATTAATTCTTCCAAGGAAGCTTTGCAGCCCCTTTTTGTGATTGGGTAAAGGTAGCTCTAAAATGGTTTTCACTCTCTTAAGATCAATAGTAATTCCCTATTTTGTCACTATGTGTCCTAACAGCTTACCCTCATGCACAAAAAAGATACTCTTCTTGGGATTAAGGGATATTCCATATTCCCTACATCTTTAGAGAATACTGTTGCATCATCCAAATAAATGAGCACAATTTTATTGATTAAAGCTTGAAACGCCATGTCCATAGCACTTTGAAAAGTGGCTCCAACGTTGGACAAGCCGAAAGGCATTCTCTTGTAGGCCATAGTGCCCCATTTTATTGTGAATGTAGTCTTATATTGGTCCTCTTCTTTGACCAATACCTGGTTCTAACCAGAATATCCATAAAGCAGCGAAAATCTCTCTGAACCAGCAACAAATTGAAGGATTTGCTCCATAGAGGGTAGCGGGTAATGATCCTTCAAAGATTCCCTATCAAGATCTCTAAAATCCACACAAAGCCTAATCTCCCCATTTTTCTTTCTAACTGAAACAAGGTTAGAAACCTAGGAGGTGTGTTTGATCAAAAATATAATACCTCCTTCAACCAGCTTGGTTAACTCCTTAATCATAAGAGGTTCTAGTTTTGGGTTTAAAGGTCTCTATTTTTGTCTTACACGATTTACGTTGGGTTCTAGTTATATTTTATGTTGAGCAATTCTAGGATCAAATCCTTTCAAATCAAAATAATCCCAAGAAAAAACATCCTAAAACTCTTGGCATAAAGCAACAAAATCCTGCCTATCTGATTGTGAACATATTTTTCCTATCTTGAGAAGCTTACCTTTAAAAATCTCCAGCTTTTCGTAATGCTCCTCTTTAATTTGAATGTTGGTTTTATTCCTTTTAAGCTAGTCATCAGTATTGAAAATGGACTCTAATGTAACCAGACCCCTGGGCAGCTTATTTTCCCTAAGCTGAATAATCTGATCTTCATATTGCTATTTAAGTTTCTCTTGATTTACAACAGAAAATTGATCTTCCTCAAGCAAAAAACTTAATACCTGCTCATCACTTTCAAAGACTTGTCAGTGAACATTGTTGTCAGGAATAGAAGGCCTAACTACAATTTTTACATGTTGTTGTACCTTCTCTTTTCTAATCGCATTGGGTATGTCAAACTGAGCACCAATTACAACCAATCTGTCTGCTTGCTTATTTTGACTCCTAGGGCTTGATATCATATTAAAGGCATCAAACTCCTCTATCATATCCCATACCCTATGCTTATAAGATTTTAAAGCATCATTTTTTGTCACATTTAACCCTCTCACCTGATTAACAATTAGTTCGATGTCCCCAAATACTTATAAACAACTTATTCCTCTTCTCCTTACCCATTCCAAGCCCTGAATCAGACCTTCATACTCAGTAGTATTGTTAGAACAGGAAAAGGAAATCTGAAAGCAACATAATATTTATCGCGTGGACAGACCAACATTGCACCTCCACTAACTCCATTTCTACTTCTGGAGCCATAAAAATACATTTTCCATAACTCATCTTGCTCTGGTAATTATTGTTCTACCTTCTTCTCAAGATTTGGCATCTCTATTTCTAGTTCATGTAGGACATAAACACCCAAACCAGCTTCCTAAATGAGTTCATTTGGATTATCCATAATATTTTTTGTCTTCAAAAACAACATAGTTAGCATTAACTGCACTTGGTACATAAGGTTCAATGTGATCCTTAGCCAGTGACTCTGATTTTATTGTCACTTTTGTCCCATACCTAGTCCTAAAAAGCATATTAGACCAATCAGAAGATAGATAACCTCCTATTTTAGCTGTAAAGTCCCTCGACAAGCACAGGGCAAAGAATGGAGGTAAATCAATAACAAAGACATCCTAAGGGATTGAAAAGTTTGGACAGGCATGTAATGTGAGACCTAAGTCATTAATAATACCCATAGTATTAACTGTTGTCCCATCTAATTGGAGTACTCCTTTCTCAAGGGGCTAGTATTTTAGTCCTAATTGGTCTGTAATCTTTTTTGGCATGACTGAACTACTGGCTCCACTATCAACCATACAGTTATGCACTAATTTTTCCCCTACAATCTGTTGGTGTAATTAATTATTAATTACACTTTGCATAACTTTACTTAGGCATTATTTAATCCCTAGGTTATAGGTTTTCATCTTTATCTTATTGAGCTATCTTGTTGCTCAAGATAAGATTAGGTTTATGCATCTTCGCTTTTATAAAGCAAATCATTATCTTGTAATTAAGAATTCCTGAACAATAATATTTTGCACATCTTTTTGCAAAGCTCTTGCTTTTTCTGATTTTCTCTTCTGTGGAAGGCCTTTTTGGTTTGAATTCCAGACCTTGGTTTCTAACATCGTATCAGAGCCTTGATTTGCAACCCCTTCTCAGATTTTTGAGAAAATCATTGTAGGTTTCGTTTAGGATTCCTCGAGGGTATCATGCCTTGAGTTCATCTATGCAGTGTCTTGGATTAGATCGGGCTTCACCATTGGATTCAAAGCACTGGAAAAAGTTAGGATTGGTTTTTGTTTTGTAGATTTTGGCCATCATTTGCCAGATCTATGAGGGTTTTAGGCTGGGAGATTTTTTGCAAGTTCTGGAGGTAGCAGATTTTTCTGTGCATTTTTGGGCCAAACGGACGTCACCATCACGTTCACAGCGGCCAAAAACCCTAAGAATGCCCTTCATTTTGTCATTTTTTGAGTAGTTGGTCCGGAAGGCAAAAAAAATTTGCCAAGGAGGCCGTACGGCCTCCCCAACTCGATTCCCGAGACATGAATCGAAAAAAAAAATTAAAAAAGGATTTTTGGAAACCCGTGCTGGTGCTTCTAGTGTTAATGCAATCCTGCCACCCAGCGGCCATCGGGCGGCCACCGATCCACCACCGCCACCGGTGGTGCCAGCCCAAATGTCGTCAGTCTGTTCAGCCTCACGGGCCCCCTGTGCACAGGCTCTAGTCATATGGGGGACCGGGCGCTATGCGCCCAGCCCCAGCGATGGTTCTATGGAGAACCAAGGGCTCCACCCCCAACCCCAAATCCGCCAGCCCTTGGTCACACACAGGACCAGGGGCTTATTTTTTTAGCCTCGTGGGCGCCCTGCAGCCCATATTGGGCATTTTGGAGCAGTTTTTACAAAATTGGGCGTAACTTTTGCGTACGGTGTCCTTTTTTTGCAAACAAGATACCGTTGGAAAGCTGATTCTAACGCCGATCCAGTGGTGAAGGTGAATTCTTCTGATTTTTCTCCAGATTTATTTTTCAGGTCCTTGAACTTAGATGTTGTTTTCACTTTGGAGGGCATATCTTTTGACTCGGTGATCCTTTTTTCATCATTCTTGCGGCATTGGAAAGCTAATTCAGTCCTCTACACAGATCTAAGGTCTATTTTATTTTTCTATTTATGCATGTTTGTATGCTCTCATTTTACAATCATTGGGTTATTGTAATAAATGAACTGAGATAAAGTTCCATCAGGGGGGTTTCTTGCATAATAATTTGATTAGAGTGTGAATACACTTTGATCTCCATATCCATCTTGATTTTTTGGAAACTCGTATGGGTTATCTGGTCTCTTTTTTTATTTTTGCCACATTCTTGCTATAGTTTGACACATATCGGATTCACATCGGTTCACACTTCAGTTGAGAGTTTATGTTTCTTGATCTGCATTGGTTCAGATCCTTCTCAATTTGAGGGCCATGTTTTTATGGTTAATGTTCCAGAGTCTTTATAGTACTCATTCCCATGAAAGAGTTTTAGTCTTAGTTTGGCATCGGCATCGAGATACACGGTTTCCATATTATTTCATCATCTCATCTACTGTTGCTTCACAGACTCCAGGGTTGTTCCAGTTTGTGAGTTTTCTAGTGTTTTGTGGCATCGGGTCTACTGTCACATTATTATGATTCCGATTTTGGTTTCAGTTGTAGACAGAAGTATCTTTCCTTGCTTGTCGGATTTCGGTTCCAGTGTTACTCCATAGTGTTCTTCCAGTGCTTCTTTGCATCATTCATCTCATTGTAGGGGGGTTTTGTCCCACTGGGTTTTCCTTCTCTACCTCATTATTGCATTTGTACTTGGGTACCTAATCAGGCCTTGTTGCCAAGACCCATTCATGCTTTCTTCCATTCATCTTAGTTTTAGGTGCATGCTTTTTTAGTCTCCCTAAGTTGCACTTATGGGGGGTGTTGGTGTAATTAATTATTAATTACACTTTGCATAACTTTACTTAGGAATTATTTAATTCCTAAGTTATAGGTTTTCATCTTTATCTTATTGAGCTATCTTGTTGCTCAAGATAAGATTAGGTTTATGCATCTTTTCTTTTATAAAGCAAATCATTATCTTGTAATTAATAATTCCTGAATAATAATTATTTGCACATCTTTTGCAAAGCTTTGCTTTTTCTAATTTTCTCTTCTGTGGAAGGTTTTTTCGGTTTGCAATCAGATCTTGGTTTCTAACACAATCAATGACACATAGAAAGGAGGAGGTTTGACACCCTTTTCTAGCTCTTTACTTGGTTGTTTATTACTATCTTGGAGTATATTTGTGAAAACAACCTTAACTTATCAACTAAGGCATGACTAGACACTGTCTTTTCAGTTAAAGTGCAAATTGTAACAATTCCTTTTGGCCTGGGATAGCCAAAGAGTCCCACATAGACATTTTCACATTCATTTTTTTCATGTTTTCAATAATATTAAAGGGGGCAACAAAATTTACCTTATGTTGTAGTTTTGCAACAACAGGTTTTGTTTGCAAGTGAGGTTGCTCCTTGGAAACAACTTGTGTATTCCTTTGCAAAATGTGGGGTACTTGTGATGTAGATGGTTCTGTAGCTCCTTTTCCTTACTAGCTAACTACTCAAGTTCAAAATCCCTTTTCTTGGCTCTTGTATTTGCTACAACTGAAGAATCATCATTGTTTACTCCACAGAATTCTTCACCTTGCCAATTTAGAAAGGTAGTATCACTTGTAGATTGACCTTATTGCTGTAGAGATCCATCATTAGATTCATTAGGATGTGAACTTGAAGCATTTTGCAGCATTAATGCTTTACTGATGACCCCATTCGAACAAGTGGCTTGGTTATGGGGCTGATTGCAAGGAAAGCACCATTCATAATATGTTGCAAGGTTGTTCTAAATGGGAACAAGCTCCTTAACAACACTAATTGGAGTTGGGTTATATGGATGAAAAGGTCTTGGAGATTCACATTCTGCATTGGACCCTGAAAATTGCCTTGATAAGGTTTCCTATTTCCCTAATATTGTTTTCCTTGACTTTGAGTTTTCTGAAATGGCTATCTACTCTAAGATTGTTGCTTCTCTAAGCTTACTAGTTTATTACCAAAAG
Source organism: Sequoia sempervirens (assembly GCA_007258455.2). Lineage (NCBI taxonomy): Eukaryota > Viridiplantae > Streptophyta > Pinopsida > Cupressales > Cupressaceae > Sequoia > Sequoia sempervirens. Next base: position 235,304,484 of record VDFB02000008.1, on the reverse strand, counting down.
TATAGAGTAAACTTTTGATCTCTTGTAGCTCTTGGGATGAACTTGGAGCAACAGTTCCTTGACTGACAACAGGTTGAGTAACATCTGGTAATGTTGGTATAGCTGGTAAAGGTGCAAAAGGCGGTATTTGCAAAGGCATAGAAGGTTGAATATATGGAAAAATTAGCATTAGGGGTCTAGGAGCTATTCATCCAACCTGAATAAGACTATTTTAAACCCTAATTGTTATGTCATATGCTTTGGGTAATGTATTCCCACCCATGGACTGAATCATGACAACAATTTCACTATGCAAAGCCCTCAAATAATATAGGAAAGCATAATCAAGAGAGGGTCTTACTGTTTCAGGAATTCTAAACCATGTCAACTGAAAACGAAAATTGAAGTAAGTCATTTTCTCTTAAGGATCCCTTTTAATAGTTGTAAGTTGTTCTACTAGTGACAAATGGTCTCACTTATCCTAAAATTTCTTGTGTAATTTATCTCCTAGTTCATCCCAGGTTGCAAAAGACCCAACTTGAAAACCCCTGAACCATTGTAAGGCTTTACCTTTCAATGAAGTTGTAAGTAACCTAACAGCTACATTCTCCTGAGTTATATGATGAACCCCACACAAGGATGCTACATCTTTGATGTGTTCAATAGGGGTTTTTTGATCTTCTCCTATAAAAAATGGTAAACTTTTGAAGGCAGCTATGGGCATGTTATCATGTTGTGCAAGGTTTAATGAACTGCCTCCATTAAAATCCAAAAATGGTTGATTCCTTGCCATTTGAATAGCTGGAGGTGGAGTAACCTGAGTTGGAACAACAAAAATAGAAGTTGCAGGTACAATTGAACTGGTTATTAAAGTTGGTTAGAAACTTGGTGGAGTTGATTGAACTCTCTTTGAAATAGGAGTTCTCTTAACAAACCTACTATGCCTTCTAGGTGGAGACAACTGTAAATATTCAAATGATTCTGAACTCCTAGTTTGAATATTTTTCATATAAATGACACAACACTGGTCTTTGTATTCTACTCTTAGTGAGAGTTGTCAGATATGCAAAAACTACATCTTAAAGGCTTGAAAATGTTGGCTACATACTAGAACCACCAATGACTTGTATTTTCAAAACTGTCTAATTCGATAGTCCCACCAAGCGTGCCAAAACTGTTTTCTACTAAAATTTGTGCCTTGTTGAATATGAAATTCAACAACTTAGAGAAAACATGTGAAGACCTCTAAAGTTGTGGGTAACTTGTAAACAGAGGTCAACCTCCAGAGAAGGATGACTTCCTATGGTGTCACCTAAAACTACTGATTTTTACTGAGGAAAAGGGAGAAAGAAAACTTAAAAAGAAATATTGTAAATAAAAGTAATGGGTGATACACTAAACTAACAAGGATAATGAAAACTGGAAACTTCAACACTTGGCTTCAACTTATAGCAACTAAGTTTGCACAATTCATTACTGTGTGTTTTTTCATAAGTGCTTCACTAAAAGGACCAAACACAAAACTAGCTAAAGGGAAGGTTAACTTCACAATCAACAAGAAATATGCATTTTAGACACAATTAGCAACCTGCTTAAACACACTATTTGTAGAAAGGTATAACTTATGAGACAAAGCTAGAAGGAAATCATGAAAAGTTTCACAAATAGCTTGATCGATTCATTTAACATAGAAAAAACTGCAGAGAACAAAAAGGCAAGGATTTTATTACCAGTAATAGCCAAGGTATCTTTTGTATTTCATATCCAAAGAGTTACAACAATATGTCAAAAATTGTATAAGGACTTTCAGAAGTCACTAACTCTAGAGAATGCATACTCAAAACTAACTCAAAAAATGAATCAACAAGAGAATCAAATACTCAACTCCAATTATTTGTACCAAAATAGGAGCTATCAACTAATTTGGGTCGGATCCCTCAAAATAGCCTAAAAAATAGCCACTAGATCCCCCAAAACTGATTCCAATGAGTGGAGAAAGTGGGTTTGACCATGCCAATCATCTAGGCATGCAAAACCACCCCTAGATTCCTATAATTCCTCTAATAAGAAGCATAAATGCTCCTACATACATGGGTACATGTCTCCAAACTATTTTATCCACCTCCCTATATGTTCTCCATATCATAAATCAATGCATAACTTCTCTCCTTAACCAAATATATGAGTGGCTTCTTCATTCAATCTTGCATTTAAAGAACATCTTTACTTTAAGTGATTTATAAACATCACTAAAGTAGATGTTTCACATTTTAAGGAATGCAAAATTTTAGAAAGGCCCATAATTCAGCCATAAAAAGAGTGATGACATGGCATATAGAAGGAAGAAAACTTAAAAGATTATGAAATCTCCTAAGGCATGAAAGTGATAATGCATAAAAGCCACGGGCTCTATTAGTTGACATTTCATTTTTAAAAAACTTAGGCAAAAAAATGCCAAGTTTCTATCGGCATTGTATTAGGGTTACAAACCCTAAAACAAAAGCATCACAAAAATGAAAAAAAATCACTTCATTTCTCTCGAAGCTTCATGAAGAAGTTATGCTGCTGACACAAGGGTTTGTAATAAGCACTACAAGAATCTATGGATGACATTTTTTGAAGATATTTTGACAATCAAAGGCATTTTTCTGTCGATTTTTCCTAGAATCAAACTGGTAAGAGCTATCTTCAAACAAAAAATGAATAATAAACTGTTATCAGTTGGTTTCCAAGCCAAAAAGGTTGTCATCTTGTAGCTCTCCTAATACATTTTTATATGTTTTATCCCCTATTGCTTCCTCCTTTAATTTGTCTACTACAGAGATTCTCTTCGAGTCTTGAGGAAGCATTCTCATGGCAGTTTTGAGACTAGATAAAGGAATTTTCACTACATTTTTATTCAAAAGAAAACTCCAGGTAAGCCTTTGAGGGCATCTTGACCGTTATATCTTTTTTTTTTAAGAATAAAATAGCTCATTTTGAGCCATAATAGAAAGAAATGCATGTTATTTCTAGCTCTTTACACTACCATTGTTGTTTCTTGCTTCAATCTTGAAGGATATGTGACATTCTTAATAGAAAAATGAGGCACAAATTAAAATAGGTCGCGGCCATATCCTTCACTGTAGGGCATAAAACACCATTTTTTTTGGCCGACCCTTAAGATGAGTTATCTAGGCTCGAAACAATGAAACCCCAAGTGGGTTTTTGAATGTTATTAAAACAAACTTTCCTATAGATTGTTTTCCTTTCTTGTAAAAATTTGGAGCTTATTTGATATATGAGAGAAAAACCCAAATAAGTTTCCAATAAAAACATTATTTTGGGTCGTGGCTACATTCTCTTTCAGATGTTTTGTTTGAAGAAAGTATTTTTTGTTAAATTCATGCATTTCTCCTGTACCTTTCATGTTGTCTCTGCATTGAAAGCTTTTCTTCAAAAGGCCAAACTCTCCATTTTCTATTTTTTTCAATCTGAGTTCTTACTCCAAAACCCCAAGACTGAGATCAACTCTGCTCTTATGGGACTTTACCTCTTAGCATAAGACAATAAATCATTATGGCCACACTATTTCTTTTGTGGATGAATTTGATGTTTCTTTTCTCACTCTAGAATAATTTTTTTAAACAAGCCATTAATATTTTGTACTCATGACTTAAAAATAGTCTATCTTCTAGTGCTCAGCATGTTACAAATTATAGTTGTTCTTTTACTCTTCATTTGAAACTTAAAATTCTTTAGAATCTATTTGCTTCAATGCATAAGATAAAATGACTGTACTTTCAGTTCTACATTATTTATGTTAACAGAGAAAAGATATTATCCTTTGAGTTGTTATCATGTATGAGATCTATTACTTAATTCCATTTTATTCCCAGACACCTTATATGCACTTGTATTGTGCACCTACAGTGACTATGCATTAGTCTTGCATGATGACTTAATAAACATCTTCTTTCAAATTAATGGTCCTTTTATGAAATGATGACCACAGGAACTTCATAGCGTCATTGACAAATATGATTATTGTCAAGTATTAGTATGACCACTACATGTTTTCTTGCATTCCCTATATAAGTCAAATTCAAGACACCTGTTATTACGTGTTTTCATAATGAAACCATGAAACTACATGCCCATGACTTATTGATGACTGATGGTAGTAAATATTTTCCTTTTTCTGAATTTTCTGATCATTTGGAAAGTGGGGCTATGTTCTACAATGTACCTGTTAATGAGATATAGAGATTGCACAAATTCTTCTTTAAACACCATTTGACAGAAAGTGACTGCTACTTTACTATGTTCAAGACTGTTCTCTTTTCCAAAGCATGATGTATTCAACTCATAGTGGTTGTCTTAAGTCATTGACTGTCCTCTCCAAATCTTGTAGCATTTCCTTAACATGTTGTTGTACCTCATGTTACTTTCCTTAATGTTGTCTTGTTATCTAAATTTAGTAGTTGCATCATTGTGGGCTATCCTTTAACAGGCACCGCCACTGTACAAAGTATGAAGTATTTAGTCACCACAAACTCAAACTATCAAACACATGTATTCATCTTGGACTGTCACTGCCATGTATATAAGGTTGTCCTTTAATGTTAACTATCCTCTCAATGACGGTCCTCCTATACATTGTCTTATGCAAACTTTCATCAACATTTTCACTTCTTCCCCTTTGAAAGTGAAAATTTCCTTATACTAACTATCATGCTTTGATTTTGGGAATATTGTATCATGCCATGTGATTGATACCTATTGTTACTTGGTCATAGAAACTATATAAGTTTTTCCTTGATTTTTCATAACTCAGCAACACTATGTCTAATAGTTATCTTGCTCATCCTTAATGCCCTTATTGATTAACATGAGTTGTTTATATTGCATTCCTCTAGTTTTGACCATAAACTAGCTTCAGGTTGCTATTGTGGATCCATAACCATTTCACCATGCTCTTTGATATGATCAAAGTCTCTACCTCCAAGCTCTCATTTTGCTCATTATTTGCTTAAAGAATGCATGGGGTGTTATCATCACTGCATGGTTTCCTTGTATGCCACTGTACTCTTCCACTCTCTTCTGATGATGCTATAAGATCACCTCACTGGTTTTCAAAATACTGTCACTTTACTTGGTGTCTTTGGATATGCAAACTGACAATGTTCAAACATCCCTTGACAATAGCTTTATGTTGTCACTATCCTTTTTGTCCCAAGATGACTATATATTGATCTTCCCATATTTACTTTGGCACATTTCTGACTTATCATGTGTACATAGCATGCTTCCTTTAATAGAGACAGTCTTTTGATCTTATGAGCACTTACACACTTGCAAAGTATTGCTCTTTAATGCTGCCACCTTTCCAATATAAATCACTGTTGTCAAAGTGACAACACTGTCTTAATGACTAGGCATGACTGACCCCATGTAGATTATGATAGCTCCTCCTTAAGTAAATCAAAAGAATCTCATTGAATCTTTGTGGGTGAGCCTTGTGACATGTTTCTATTGACAAGGAGTATCATTATTACTGTGAGATGACTCCCATTAATAATGCTACCTTTCTTTTCTAATAGAAATATGATTAATGAGACTTGTCAACAAAGATTCAATAAGATATAAAAATGAAATTATCCCTCTATAATGTAATCAGAGGGTAGCATGCTAGGCTCAACCCTTGTGAGAGCCACATTTTAACTCGCGTGTTGAAATTGAATGAACCAAGAAAACAACATCACTTTTCCTAAACCTGCACATGAAGCGAACAAGTTAGAAAATATGTGCATATGAAAGAGGTGTTTTATATGTTCCTTCTTTTCTTGAGCATCAGTGTTTTGCATGCTTGTTTAATGTGTATGGAAATCAGTTTATATGTTCATGGGTGCTTGTACATGTAATGTGAGAGACATTCATTTCTCTAATAGCATTTTATCACTCAAATGCAAGAACCGAGAGCAATATGGAGCTAAGGGGGACTCAAAGCAGCTCAAGGCAGGAGACAAAGCAAGGAAACACACACCAAACCAGCCATCAGGCAATGACTGGCCTCTTTCCTTATATGTGCATTCTATTTCATTTATCCATCAATGTATAAACTTTTCTTCATTACATTGAATAAGTTAGTCTCATAGCTTGTGTGAGAAAAATATGCACTTTTGTATCAATAAAGATTAATTATCAGAAAGATTTGTGTAAATATTTTTTATGTTGCATGCACTTGTATAAATGCAATGATTTGTTACTATAATCTTGTAATGCAATGATATGTTACTATAATCTTGTAATCTTTTTTATTTCTGCTTATACAATTGAATGTAATATAGCAAAGATAAATAAGAAGTGTACCTCTCTTTTAGTTTGCAAACACTTAAGCTCAATCAACTTGAGCAAGTAATAAAAATGGGTAACAGGTCCCACATGGTATCATTGGAATGTTGAGCCTATGTCAGCAAGGTGCAATTTCATGTGACAACAATTCCTTGAAGGGGATTTCCTTTGCATAAAATCATGGTCCTCATCTTTTGATCCTCAAATAGAGACATTTTATTTGGAATTCCTCTAGATGTAGCTCCCTTATCCTCCCTTACAATTTTGGGACTTAAGATAGTTTGTGTACCATTGGTAAGATAAGTATTATTGTTCTTCAAAAGAAATGATCAATTAAAAGAACTCTACTTGTGCATTTTTATGTGTTGAAATGGACCTATCTTGTGCATGTTTATATGTTGAAATGGCCCTATCCAAAGGTCTCTTAGAATATATCTCCTTGAAAGTGAGCAACATAATTTGGAGACAAATAGTGGACTATGAAAAATTTGCTTTAAGATGCAAGAAGTGTTTCTCAATTGACCATCTTACTCCACAATGTCAAAATAAACAAGATCATGTGAAGAAATCCCAAAAATTAGGTGAGAAACCCACCTAGTAGATTAGGGTAGATCCCCATCACTATGTCATCCCACTAGGCACTCAAGATATCTCAGTCATGTCATGAATCTTCAAAGAACTTGTTGGAACCAAATTCAACATCTTCACTTATTGACCTTTGTTTCTTAATTGACCATCTTACTCCACAATGTCAAAATAAAAAAGATCATGTGAAGAAATCCCAAAAATTAGGTGAGAAACCCACCTAGTAGATTAGGGTAGATCCCCATCACTATGTCATCCCACTAGGCACTCAAGATATCTCAGTCATGTCATGAATCTTCAAAGAACTTGTTGGAACCAAATTCAACATCTTCACTTATTGACCTTTGTTTCTCAATTGACCATCTTACTCCACAATGTCAAAATAAACAAGATCATGTGAAGAAATCCCAAAAATTAGGTGAGAAACCCACCTAGTAGATTAGGGTAGATCCCCATCACTATGTCATCCCACTAGGCACTCAAGATATCTCAGTCACGTCATGAATCTTCAAAGAACTTGTTGGAACCAAATTCAACATCTTCACTTATTGACCTTTGTTTCTTAATTGACCATCTTACTCCACAATGTCAAAATAAACAAGATCATGTGAAGAAATCCCAAAAATTAGGTGAGAAACCCACCTAGTAGATTAGGGTAGATCCCCATCACTATGTCATCCCACTAGGCACTCAAGATATCTCAGTCATGTCATGAATCTTCAAAGAACTTGTTGGAACCAAATTCAACATCTTCACTTATTGACCTTTGTTTCTCAATTGACCATCTTACTCCACAATGTCAAAATAAACAAGATCATGTGAAGAAATCCCAAAAATTAGGTGAGAAACCCACCTAGTAGATTAGGGTAGATCCCCATCACTATGTCATCCCACTAGGCACTCAAGATATCTCAGTCACGTCATGAATCTTCAAAGAACTTGTTGGAACCAAATTCAACATCTTCACTTATTGACCTTTGTTTCTTAATTGACCATCTTACTCCACAATGTCAAAATAAACAAGATCATGTGAAGAAATCCCAAAAATTAGGTGAGAAACCCACCTAGTAGATTAGGGTAGATCCCCATCACTATGTCATCCCACTAGGCACTCAAGATATCTCAGTCATGTCATGAATCTTCAAAGAACTTGTTGGAACCAAATTCAACATCTTCACTTATTGACCTTTGTTTCTCAATTGACCATCTTACTCCACAATGTCAAAAGAAACAAGATCATGTGAAGAAATCCCAAAAATTAGGTGAGAAACCCACCTAGTAGATTAGGGTAGAGCTCCATCACTATGTCATCCCACTAGGCACTCAAGATATCTCAGTCATGTCATGAATCTTCAAGGAACTTGTTGGAACCAAATTCAACATCTTCACTTATTGACCTTTGTTTCTCAATTGACCATCTTACTCCACAATGTCAAAAGAAACAAGATCGTGTGAAGAAATCCCAAAAATTAGGTGAGAAACCCACCTAGTAGATTAGGGTAGAGCTCCATCACTATGTCATCCCACTAGGCACTCAAGATATCTTAGTCATGTCATGAATCCTCGAAGAACTTGTTGAAACCAAATTCAACATCTTCACTTATTGACCTCTATTTCAAATTCCTCATCTTCACTTATTTTGAACTCTTCAAAGGTCGAGCAAGATGTAATGCCCCACTACGCAACCCTAGAGGAAGTTGCAATTTACTACTCAAACGTACTATTTTTTTTTTGTTTAAGTATAAAGAACATGCAAGATCACTATCCATTGCCAACAACCTCTAGGGTTACGAGACTGAGATTACTTAAAACCCAATCAAGAAACATGAATAAAAACATAACATTTAATTACTTAACAAATTAAACACTCATACATTCCATACATGATAAAAAATTACATCAAAGGCATAAGAGATACCACTTGATCCCAATAATGTACTTTACAATAAGATTACAATACTCATTCCCCGAATGAGGCAATTACAAAATACAAGGTTACAATTTACAGCTTCCACCTCGATACAAAGAGGGGTATTACATTAAGACTAAAAGAATAAAGCATGAAGGACTGGATCCCACGAGCTCTCCAACTGGAAATCTTGTCCACACGAACAAAAATCCGACCCAACAGATTAAGGTGCACATTCCACCTAACCATGTGATACCCGAAGGCTCACCCCCCATGCTAGGAGATAGTAACAAGGAATTCCTAGGCAAGACCAATCACCCCTAGACACAGGCTAACTCACACTGACACAACCAACACATGAACCATAAATCCATAAGGATAACAAAAGTACAACACCAACATCACTAACATAGGTCACATTGCTTCCATAAATAAATCAGATCGAGTATGATAAAAAGACCATACACATAAAACCAAATACCAACTATTGTCGTAGAAAGAGTGTCATCACACAACTCATCATGGGATCTCCTCTGGGAATCTTCCTAGGCTTCGGCCCCCACTGTGGGTTGTCCTAGTGGCCTCTACCGAATCTCGGCACCCATACTCACTCATGTGGAATCAAATACCTCTCGTAAGGACAAGATAGATGATCTTGCCATTCCAGGCCTTCCCGTCTCATCTCAAGTCTATACAAGCCCTTGCGTCCATGAGCGAGGCTCAATTATCTTAATTAGTGTGAAATACTACCTAACTTCTAAGTACATTAATTTAGTTATCACTTGATTAAACCACTTCTGAAGGTTTCCCAGTTTACCTCTTTGGGCTCTAGCCCCTAACAGAAGCCACTCTTCTACTTGACAACAAACCAACACGAAACCAATCACCAAGGGAATCCCAAGTGCAAACCATAAAGATAAAACCACTCCAACTCTAGGAGGAACATAAAATGAACATACTCCACTCCTTCCAAAGGAGGCACAAACCACATAAACCACTCCTAATACAAAGGGGGCACAAACCATCCTCGTTCGTGAAAACCGAGTAAAACCACAGGATACAACCAAACGCCCTACCCAAGGCAATACAACGGTTGACTAACATAATAACGCAACCCCAAAAGTTGAACCCCTTTGGGAAGACTTACATAACAAGCAACTCCAAATAGAATAAACAACTCAATCAACGAGTTCTCTAGCCTTTGGAAACAAAACTCAGAACTACCAAAGTACACTCATAAATTTACAATCATAACAATATTGCCCATACAATACCAATATGAATCCGTTTAAACCAACAATCAAAAAGGTACACACTCTTTAAATATCTAGTAATGTATTTTGACACAACAATCTTTCTCATAAAATAGGAACCCAAGTACATAAATACATCATACACTAAATCTTTTAACTATACATATACATTCTAGACATTAGAATTTTTTTATGAACCTTATCTATTCCTTGCAGTATAGAAAGCAACCATCATTCCCTAGTCACCATTTAAGGTAATAGAATATAGAACTTTTAAATAACATTCTACCCATTATAATAACATCATAATAAAATAACTCTTTTCTTTACACATTAAATATAATCAATTTTGCTCCTAATTATAATCCATATAATTTAACTACGTACATAATCCTCACATTTAACAAATCATTTACAAGAACTTCAAGATTCCATTAAATCAACAAGTCGTAAACATATTTGTTTCTTCAATTACAATCCCTAACCCTTAACCAATATTTAATCATTGCACTAACCTTAATTCTCAAAGTACAATAGCCCCAATTCTAAAATTGAAACTTGTATATGCCTTCCAGCTCAAACATGATTATACTAATTAATTTTCATGTGTTCCATAATGCTAAAATATTATTCTTTATTCAAACATGATAAAAATAAGTATTATTTAAGGAATTCTCATTCCCGATAATTAAATTTAAAATAAAAGCTTTAACTTAAACATCACTTAGGAAGCATTTCAGGTGATTCAATAACCCATCGTTAGGATATTCTAAATCCAAGCAAAGCAATGGCATAGCGCAAGTAATCAATTTAAATAATTAACAATAATTGTGCATACTTGAAAATCAATCAATTTCCATTGGTAACTTACAAAATATTATAACTAATAAGTTTATTCCATTTTCTCCATTTGTTCATAATGATCAAAGCAATCTTTTAAATAAACCATTTTATTCTAAAATCCATTTTCGCATTCATTATAGTAAAATACCCAACTTAAAATAATTATATTTAAACATAACTATATATATTAAATAAAATCCACCATTTATATTTCAAAACAATATTTTAATCATATTCCAATTATTTAAAATATATTATATATATAATATATATAATACATATAAATAATATATTATAAATATAAATATATATATACATATATTTATATAACATATAATATATATATTAAAAATATATATATATAATATATATGTTTATATTTAAAATATATAATAAACAAAAAACAAAAAAATGAAAGTATGAATATTAGGGCAAAACCCCTAACATGGGAGGGGCCAGCCTGCCTCCCCTTGCGGCGCTGCCTATGGCGCCTTCCCACAGACTGTGGGGGGTGCTGCCACAGCAGCGGCCTCCCCCTTGGGGTTCGGCTAGGGTAGCCATGGCTACCGCCGCCCCCCAACAAGCTTCAAAATTTTATTCTATATTTTCTTTGATTTATTAATCACGAAACAAAAAAAAACAAAAAAAAGTCGAAACCCCTGTTCCTGCGTTTTTTTCCAGAATCACCCAAATCACACGAAAATAAATATAATATATATATATATATATATATCATACATATATATATATGTATGTATGTATATTTTATGTAATTTTGTTTATCAACAGCCAAATAGAGAAATTTCTTTCTTCAGAAAACACAATAGAAGAAAATATTCACTCACAATTTCATGTGCACAAATTTCTGAAGGTTTTCAACTTTAAACAGAGATTTTTATTTTGTTCTTTTTTTATTTCTATTGTTTGATTCCTTCATCCTAAAGAGGTTTCCATATTTGTTTTCTAAACTTGCATTCAAATTGAAACCAAAATTTCAAACTTCAAAACAATTAAAACCAGAATAAAACATGTGATCATGAACTTGAAGAACAGTTGATGTTGAGTTCCTCTACAGATTACACTCCTCCACCCTTCCATCCCAAAATCTCCACCTTCAAACCAAGATTGAATCCAAAACCCAAAACCCTCTTTTCTTTTTTTGCAACCAAAACTCTCCATCCAAAAAAAACCAAAACCAGAAGTGAAAATAAAACCCAAATGAAATATCTTAACTCCCCCAAACTCAAATTCAAATTCAAAAATGAAATTTTATGGCTTCTCCAAATCCTCCCCAAATTGAGTCAACTCTTCTAAAATATCTTTTCCACCCAAAGTTATTGCATTTTGAAGGTATTTGAATTTTAAATAACTTAAAACAAAATTCCAATTTCCAAATAGAATTTACTACATTTAAAATTTTCTTTTCAAACAAAAGAATTTAAACTTTTAAAACTTTCTTTCCAAAAATAAACTAACACTTTTAATTCAAAAGAATAACTTAATCAATTCAACACAATTAATTTAATTAATCAATAAATAAATCTAATCCGAGATTAAATTAATTTATTAATTACATTAAATTATTTAATAAATTAAATAACATTTTTAACAATATAGCCAGATTCATTTAAACAACAACTTAACTACAAAAGCCATTTATTTACTTTTATATCTTGAATCCAAATAAAACCAAGGTGAAAGGGGCAACATATAACAACTACACTCAACTACGACCCGACGACACACCATGACCAGGGGGATGACTTGACACGGAAAACCTAGCTACTATCTCCTAATCGATTTCCATTGGTCAATGGACATGCTTAGACCTGTGAAACCAAGTGGAGTCAATGTCCTGTACCTGCAGTCCTAAAAACAAAACGAGTGTCGAACATGCATATAACATAGTAGACACACTATGAAGGGGAAATCGCGGAATCATAGGCGCTCACATGTGAGTGTTGTAATCCCGTCCCCTTCACCAATATAGTATTATTAACTGATGAGTCTAACATCAATAATATAATCAAAAGCAAAAGCATCGTTAATTTCAAATATCTGCTAAGCTAATCCAAAGCATGCCTTAATGATAATGTCAGAGTAAACTACCATTACATCAAAATAGAATATTCACATCGCTTAACAATCAACGATCAAATAGCAACCAAGCACCTTAATTCAAGTGTTAACAGAAACAAGGCATAACATAGAAAAACATTGTCTGATCAACAGAGCACAAAATGGAGGGGTGTTACAAAGACATATTAATAGATGAGTTGTTCAGATGGTCTCATCAAATTCACAAGCAAAAGAAATCAATAAGAATTATGATTCTTCATAATGGAGTCTCTAAATCCTTAGGGATGTATGTTTATAGAGGTAAAGAAGTTAAATACAATAAGAGAATTGAAATATAAATCTGATCTTTTACCTCAAATCAATCTTGGATGGACAGAGGAAGAAAGCTCCCCCAACAAAATTCAACCATCAAATGACACTAAGATCATAAAAAGGGCTAAGATCATAAAAGAGGAAAATACTGATTCATCAGAAGATAGCCTAGTTTAGATCTTTGTACTACTTTATATTTTATAATAAAAAAGAAACATAACCATGTCTACTGAGTTTAGATCTTTGTACTACTTTATATTTTATAATAAAAAAGAACATAGCCATGTCTACTGAGTTTAGATCTTTGTACTACTTTATATTTTATAATAAAAATACTGATGAATCATCAGAAGATAGCCTAGTTTAGATCTTTGTACTACTTTATATTTTATAATAAAATTGATGAATCATCATAAGATAGCCTTCTTCTAGTTTAGATCTTTGTACTAATTTATATTTTATAATAAAAAAGAAACATAACCATGTCTAGTGAGTTTAGATCTTTGTACTACTTTATATTTTATAATAAAAATACTGATGAATCATCAGAAGATAGTTTAGATCTTTGTACTACTTTATATTTTATAATAAAAATACTGATGAATCATCAGAAGATAGCTTAGTTTAGATCTTTGTACTACTTTATATTTTATAATAAAAAAGAAACATAACCATGACTAGGGCTTACATATAAAAATTTAGATCTTTGTACTACTTTATATTTTATAATAAAAAAGGAAACAGTCCCATGACTACGGCCTACAGTACTACTTTATATTAAAAATTTAGATCTTTGTACTACTTTATATTTTATAATAAAAAAGGAAACAGTCCCATGACTACGGCCTACATACTACTTTATATTTTATAATAAAAAAGAAACATAACCATGACTAGGGCTTACATATAAAAATTTAGATCTATGACTAGGGCTTACATATAAAAATTTAGATCTTTGTACTACTTTATATTTTATAATAAAAAAGGAAACAGTCCCATGACTACGGCCTACAGTACTACTTTATATTAAAAATTTAGATCTTTGTACTACTTTATATTTTATAATAAAAAAGGAAACAGTCCCATGACTACGGCCTACATACTACTTTATATTTTATAATAAAAAAGAAACATAACCATGACTAGGGCTTACATATAAAAATTTAGATCTTTGTACTACTTTATATTTTATAATAAAAAAGGAAAGTCCCATGACTATGGCCTACATATAAAAAAACATTTGAATTCAATAATATTAAGAATATAGTGCTCTTCATTTTCCCAATAATATTACTAAAATATAAAAAAGGAAACAGTCCCATGACTACAACCTACATATAAAAAAAACATTTGAATTCAATAATATTAAGAATATAGTGCTCTTCATTTTCCCAATAATAATATTACTTATAAGAATATAGTTGCTCTAGTTTCTCTTCATTTTCCCATTAGTTTTTCCAATTAGTAATGTCCTCTTATAAATTAAGGATTATCATTTTATATATTTGAATTCAATAATATTATTATTCTTTAAAAATATAGTTGCTTAGTTGCTCTTCATTTTCCCATCATTTTCCCATTATTAATGTGTGATCTTATAAATTATCATTCTCTTATAAATTAAGGATTATCAAGGATTATCATTTTATATATTTGAATTCAATATTATTATTATTCTTTAAAAATATAGTTGCTTAGTTGCTCTTCATTTTCCCATCATTTTCCTATTAGTAATGTGTGATCTTATAGATTATCATTCTCTTATAAATTAATGATTATCAAGGATTATCATTTTATATATTTGAATTCAATAATATTATTATTCTTTAAAAACCAGTTCTGCAAACTTGAGAGAGTTGGTGCTAGAGGATTTCCACAATGCACCATACTCAGGACATCCTGGTATTACAAAGATGATGGAAGGACTTAGGCCACTGTACTTCTGGTCAGGACTTAAAAGGGATATTACTTCATATGTAGCCCGATGCTTGGAATGCCAGCAAGTCAAGGCTGAGCATGTGCATCCGGCAGGACTCTTATATCCTCATAGGGTGCCAGAGTATAAATGGCAGGTTATCACTATGGATTTTATTCAGGGGTTGCCAATGTCTAGGAACCGACATGATACCATCTTGGTTGTGGTGGATAAGTTGACGAAGGTTGCTCATTTTATTCCTGGAAACCTCAAAGATGGTTCAATGGTTTTAGCAAGAAAATTTGTTCAGGAAATCTTCCGTTTGCATGGAGTGTCGGAAACGATCATTTCAGATCGAGACACTCAGATGACTTCCAAGTTTTGGATCACATTAAACTCTTCCCTAGGAACTAAATTGAATTTCAGTTTCGCATATCATCCTCAGTCTGATGGTCAAACAGAGAGGGTGAATCAGGTAGTAGAAGATCTTCTCCGCATGCATTGTATGGAGCAGCAACATAAGTGGGAGGAGTATTTTCCTTTGGTAGAGTTCGCTTACAACAACTCCTACCATGCTTCTTTGGGTATGACACCTTTTGAAGCTCTTTATGGACGTAAATGTCGGACACCCATTAGTTGGGACAGAGTAGAAGACAGGGTTGTGATTGGCCCTGAGATGCTCAGAGAAATGGAAGACCAAATGAAGATCATTAAGGAAAAATTAAAACAAGCTGCAGATAGAAAAAAAATTCTAGCAGACAAGAACCGAAGCTTCAGGCAGTTCTCTACAGGAGATAAGGTCTTTTTGAGGCTTCGGCCGCATAAGAGTTCAATCTCTTTCGGCAAGAACTCTAAGTTGGCCCCTAGGTTTGTTGGCCCCTTTGATGTTTTGGAGGTGGTGAATCCAGTTGCTTACATGCTTGCTCTGCCACCAGCTCTATCTCGGATACATAATGTATTTCATGTCTCAGTACTTAAGCCTTACCATCCAGATATTGCTCATATCCTTGATTGGCGTGCATTGCAGGTTCAGGACCCAGGGGTGATACAGGTGGAGCCCATCAGGATCCTGGAAGAGCACAACGTTAAGTTGCGGAATAGGGACATTATACAATACAGGGTCCAGTGGGACCAGTATTCGGTGGATAATGCCACCTGGAAGAATGTTGAGGATATAGATAGAGTCTTTCCTCATTTGAGATCTTGGCATACTCTTATTTTCTTTTATGTAGAGACTTACGAAATACTGGTATCTCAATTTTGTTGTGTAACTTGCTTTTAGACATCGAGACGATGTCTCTTCCAAGTAGGGAAGGATGTCACGTCTCAGACTTTGATGTTGTTTTGTCCATGGCTTTGTGTGGATTTATTATATGAATGATGGTGTGTGTTAGAGTAATATGATATAATACAATGCTTTGGTGTGTGGAAATGTGAAAAATATTTACTTTTGAAATTGTGAACGCATTTTATTTTAAAATATGCAAGATAGAACAAAATAGAAGTATTGATTTAATTATTGCTTTGATTTATATCTCTATATCTGTTACTAATACAATTTCGTTGTTGCACGCCTGAGTGCACTTGAGTTGCAGGTGGTCGAAGACCAAGAGTGTGATTGAGGAAAGAAGGCTAGCTTCCCGATAGGGTAAAAAAGGAAGAACTCTCGGTCACACACACAACACCTAAAATTCATATAGTTGCATTTAGGCAATGACTGTTTCAATTTGATTGTTTTGAATTACTTACAAATAGGTAATAAATGGTTTGAATAAATAAATAATAAGAATAATAACATAAATATAAATTAATTATTAATTGAAGTTTTAAAAGGATTATGATTTTTTTTATTAAATCTATCTTAATTAACAAGCCAAATAAATATGTGATTATGAAGTAAATATTTATTGAATTATCTATCCCACTTTCTGTGCAAATAATTGAAAATCTTTTTTAAAATGGAAGTATTTTTATTTGCATATGTTTTAATTCAAAGTCCAAGATAAGGGAGAGGAAACTAATATTAAATAGAAAAGACAGTCCCGAGAAAATTGGGTTCTGGAAATTCTTCTTAAAACCAACAATGTTCTCGGCAAGTGGCTATCTCCTTATTTTTGCATGTAAATATCTGTTAAGAAAATTATCCATCTGTCAATTTGAAAGGGGTCTGCATGACTCTCGAAAGAAAGGAATAAGGCTTTAAGGTGGAGAGAATAGAAGCATTATGGAGAAAAAGAACCTGCTCAGGGAGAAGCAGACTGAATGAAATTCTGGACATCTGCAACTGGAGTAATTTGCCAGGTTTTTCCATTCTTTTCTTTTAAACCAATTTGAATTTTAGTATGAAATTGGAGAATTTGTATGCAAGATTTTATGAAAATGATTACAAATTCCTGAGAAAATGTCTTCAAGTTTTATTTTTAAATCTGGGAAAAACCTTCTCTTCATTTGTTTACATTGTTGAGAAAATGCCCAATTTCTTTCTTCCAGAACAGGGTTATATTCTTTTGCAATCTGCATTTCATGAAACTGCCCTCACTTGCTATTCTTTTGTACAGAAAATTGTGAGAGAAAAGATAACATATGGAAATATATATATATATATGCAAGAATTGGTATTTCTGTGCATATATATATATATATATATATATATATATATATATATATATCTCGTATATATATCTCTTCCTGTTTCAGAATTCTTTGAATGAATCCATATTCAGGTTTTAGCTGGGCGAATACTTGTTACTGGCATTAGATTTCGTGTGGGGATTAATCCCCAACCCCGTCCCAAGGGAAGGGACGGGGCTGTGGGGAGGCTCGCGCCCTCCACAGGCCGCGGCCTGTGGAGAGGGCACGGCCTCCTCATAGCCCGCGCCCACCCCTTTGGTAGAGGCGTGGCCTCCAGCCACTTCTGTGTCTTTATTTTATGTTTCAAACTTCGAATTCATTTTTCAATAACATGTTGTGTATTCTGTGCGGCAGATTTACATGGAAAGATAAGAATATATATACAATTTCATATATATATATATATATTTATATATATATATACACACACAAAGCTGTGTATATATATATATATATGTGAATTTATACAGATATAACCATCTGCAAAACATGATATATTTCAGACAAATATATATATAAACATTTCAGTATCCCTGAAGCTGAAACTATGGAAATGTAGTTCTTGGAATCATGCAAAAATTGGTGATTTTCTTTTGGTCACATATTCTTATGTTGCATACAGATGTAGATTTCTAAATATTAGCATACACTAGAAAACATAGATACAAATATGCAACCTCTATTTTTCTGAAAGAATTATCCTGTTTCTGCATATTATTTTAACCAGAAACTTGTAGCAAATTGGGAATTTTACTTTCAAATCAGCTTGAATCTTGAAGATATAGAAATATACAAAAATCTGAGAACACTGTTTTTAAATAGAAAATTATTACTTTTGCTTGTGATAATACACTTAAAGTACCATGATATACATACAATTCTTTACATTTAAAAACCAAACTTGAGCAAAGAACATTCAAGAGAGTAGCTTGGAGTGAGAACATATTTCTTTACTAAACAGAAGAAATTATGCTGAGAAAAGAGCAGATTTTAATGAACTGAAAACAAATCTTTATCAAATAGAGGAATACATGTTGACTTTTGTGATTTTGCTGAGAAAGAGAATATATTTTACTTAAATTCTGAAACTTTAAATCTATTTATTTGGGTTAAACATTTAGAGATTGAACTCATGAAATACTTGAAAACTCTCTCTTTTACACTTTAAAGATAGATGAATTCTCATTGCAAATGTGAAGAGAAACCAGTTTGATAAACATATTATGAATATGGGAATATGAAAAATTCCTTTTTGAATATGTAAGGAAAAATGCATAATTTTCTATTTTTTTTACACTTTTTACTGTATTCTGGTAACTTCTGGGACAGGATGCCGAAGGTGGGTCCACAGAGACGGTAGTTTCACCTTTTCTGAAACTACCACTTGTTTTTTTTAATTTTATGCTTGGCCAAGCACTTGTACCATTGAAATAGATGGATTTGTTTTAAAAGCCTAAAAATATATGTATTTTAGTCTTTGCCACCTCCTGTTGCAAGAAATATGTTTTCTCATATTAGAAATGCATATAGGCACCAGGCATGCATCGAGAGTTCCCTCCTGTTTTATTGTGTCAGGTTGCTAGGCTCCTTATGCAGGGCCGGGGATTCCTTCAAGTTAGGAAGGAACCCAGGGAAGTCATGTACTTCGTGGTTGGGCGGAAAAGGTGCCTAAATCACACTCTTGGCCCCAGCTCGCAAGAAGACCGATGGTGTCACAGCGGTTGGAGGATCAGAGTTTTTACTTTACTATTTATGTACTTGAGTATCCTACTAGAATGGCTTGTGAAGCCCATTGTAAATGTAAATGTATTTGGCATTTGTTACTGCAACATTGAAATAGATGTGTTATTAAGATTTTGATGTAACATTGATACAAATGTATTTATTGAAGCTATTGGTCTCACACAAATGTGAATATTTATTGGTTTATTGATCTCTTTTGAGTATGGGTGAATATATGTAAAAAATGCATTGATATACTTGGCCATGTGTATAATCATAATGAAATGCAAATGTTATATTTTATATACAAAAAATGCAATTTGTTTTAATTCTTTTACATTGAGTTTATTTTTGAAAACTCTTATTAATGGCATAATTTTTAAAATAAACTTTTGAAATGGATTGAACAATTTAAAATGCTTTTGCTTATCTCCCAAGCGTTACATTTTTCATTCTCTTATAAATTAAGGATTATCAAGGATTATCATTTTATATATTTGAATTCAATAATATTATTATTCTTTAAAAATCATTTTCCTATTAGTAATGTGTGATCTTATAAATTATCATTCTCTTATAAATTAAGGATTATCAAGGATTATCATTTTATATATTTGAATTCAATAATATTATTATTCTTTAAAAACTAGTTGCTCTAATTGCTCTTAATATTATTATTCTTTAAAAATATGGTTGCTTAGTTGCTCTTCATTTTCCCATTAGTAATGTGTGCTCTTATAAATTATCATTTTAATGTATTATTCTCTTATAAATTAAGGATTATCATTTTATATATTATTCGAACTAACAAGCTTATGAAAGATAAAAATCCATTTTCATGTGAGCTTGTGAGCTTATGAAAGAGATAAAATCCATTTAAACAGATAAAATCCATTTAAACAATGTGTGCTCTCTTAATATTATCATTCTTTAAAAATATAGTTGCTTAATTGCTCTTCATTTTCCCATTAGTAAAGAGATAAAATCCATTTAAACAATGTGTGCTCTCTTAATATTATCATTCTTTAAAAATATAATTGCTTAGTTGCTCTTCATTTTCCCATTAGTAATGTGTGCTCTTATAAATTATCATTTTAATGTATTATTCTCTTATAAATTAAGGATTATCATTTTATATATTATTTGAACTAACAAGCTTATGAAAGATAAAAATCCATTTTCATGTGAGCTTATGAAAGAGATAAAATCCATTTAAACAATGTGTGCTCTTATAAATTATCATTTTAATGCATTATTCGATTATCATTTTATATATTATTCGAATGTGAGCTTATGAAAGAGATAAAATCCATTTAAACAATGTGTACTCTTATAAATTATCATTTTAATGCATTATTCGATTATCATTTTATATATTATTTGAACTAACAAGCTTATGAAAGATAAAAATCCATTTTCATGTGAGCTTATGAAAGAGATAAAATCCATTTAAACAATGTGTGCTCTTATAAATTATCATTTTAATGCATTATTCGATTATCATTTTATATATTATTCGAATGTGAGCTTATGAAAGAGATAAAATCCATTTAAACAATGTGTGCTCTTATAAATTATCATTTTAATGCATTATTCGATTATCATTTTATATATTATTCGAATGTGAGCTTATGAAAGAGATAAAATCCATTTAAACAATGTGTACTCTTATAAATTATCATTTTAATGCATTATTCGATTATCATTTTATATATTATTCGAACTAACAAGCTTATGAAAGATAAAAATCCATTTTCATGTGAGCTTATGAAAGAGATAAAATCCATTTAAACAATGTGTGCTCTTATAAATTATCATTTTAATGCATTATTCGACTATCATTTTATATATTATTCGAACTAACAAGCTTATGAAAGAGATAAAATTCATTTAAACATTTTCCCATTAGTAATGTGGTCTTATAAATGGAAGATTTATCATTTTGTATAATATTCGAACTAACATCAAAATCATTTCATGTGAGCTTATGAAAGAGAGAAAATCCATTTAAACCCCAAAGGATTAAAAAACTTCCTAAAATTATTTAAGCAACATTCAAACCCTTCCTTGGTAGAGGGGGATGAAATATATACCTCCTTTATAAAAATTGGGAGGAGAAGCGAACTCTATAAATTCAAATTTTCATGATGAATTTGAAATCTAGTCTTACCATATGGTAAAACTAAAGTGGAATGTGGTATGACAAGTTATATATTTTGATATAAAGAGAATGAAAAAATGAAGTTTTAAGAGGACAATAAGGCATACAAGGATTATGAAAATTAGCCCTTAATTTAATTACATTATTATTATTATTGTGATCTAATTATGATGAGCAAAGCTTTAAGCTTTTATTACAATTTGTTAAACTAGGGAAGTAACGTAGTTTAATCAACAAACGACACATAGTTTATTAACACAAAGCTCTATCTAACTAGCAAACGCTGATGTCTAGTTATAAGTTATCTAAGGAAGGGCCATTGGAACATCTGCTCTGGCACATACACACGTGTCACACTGACAATTGGCCCCACATTTATTAACACAAAACTCTATCTAACTAGCAAACGCTGATGTCTAGTTATAAGTTATAAATGTTTATATCTAAGGAAGGGCCATTGGAACATCTGCTCTGGCACATACACACGTGTCACACTGACAATTGGCCCCACATTTACAGTATGACTTCCCTGCAACTGCCACGTCCACTTTTGAGCAGTTGCACGGATTGCACTCACAGTGCTCTCCACAAGTGCAGTAAGTATGCACTTCTCCACTACACACAACAAATTTCAAACTTCTTTTAAATCATGTTTCACAAATTATTCTTTCAAAAGATGAAAATAAACAACTATTAATTATTTGGTGGTAAGTTTTGAAATTTACCTTGGTTGTTCTAATGAAGTTCCCTTAGTGGCGGCGCCACACCTATCCACTCAAACCACAAGATTTAGTCACCCAAATTAAAAAAAATTCAAAAACATGTAAACTACTAACATAGAGAATCAGCAGAGCCATTACCATGGAGGATTTGATTACAGAAGCTAACCAAAAGGGAAAGAACAAATGTCCACCATGTTCTCTTGGTGAGAAAAAATTATGCATGGATACCAATCAATAAGTGTCAAGCCATAGTGGCTGATAAAAACTACAAGATGTTCATCCTCCCAAAAACAAAAAGGAATGTTTACAACCATTAGAAAGAAAAAGTATCTACCCTGTTCTCTAAGGAACAACAGAGAAAATATCCTTCCAAACACAAAAGAAGTTATAGAACCATTCTTATCAATGGAGAAATTCATGAGGCCTATTACTGCAGTAAGGCGGTGATCTTAACATATAAAAAGGTACAATCTTTGTAGGATTTAAAAGGGTTAAATTTAATAAGATTTGAAAGAAACCCAACTCATTTTACCCACATCAGAATGTAACCTCAGCCTATCCTACATCAAGTATGCAAGTTAACCTTATCCAATCATGTTAACACCACCCCATGACCTCTCCCAAGATTTTAAAAGCCATTAAACTTCACAGAAACTGAAAAAAAACCACTGATGTTTTCAATTAGAGCTTCCTAAATCCATAAAATCAAACTATACCACCTTAAGATTTGACCCGAACCAAAAAAAAAACAAACAAAAATCAACTATATACCTGCAAGTAGAACAGGTACAGCTTCCATTAGTTAAACACCCACAATTAGAAGTAACACATGCACAAGGTCCTTCCATCTTCTTTCTTCCTCTCTTTCAAAGCTCTCAATTGCCTGATATAAACCTCCAACACAAGCACGGGTTATGAGGGCATCTCAATATGTATATATACATGTGTAGAATGGAGTAGAGAGATTTCTTTGAGGTGGAGTGTTGCATGTCTAGACTTTCCACACGCTGAAAAGTGTCAACAGCTCCATTTGACACCTAAAAGAGAAGTCAATTCAATAAATATTTACCACTCAAATCATCTTTTCATGCATTTGTAGATATCAAAATTAAGTCCATCAAATTTCTTATGGGATAAGCTGGTACCAGAAGTTTGCATCAAGCATGTGCCCAAACATAGGACATGGATTAGATTTACTCATGTGGCTTCTTCACACATATTTAGAAGTTTCTAGTTTAAGCATACAATAGGTACTAGAATGTTTGGTGCTCTCTCTTCTTGTTGTGGGCACAGTTTAGATAAAAAGTTTGCACCTTAAAAGTAGGATCTATCTAAAAGTATATGTTTGCATCTAGGATAAAAAATCATAATATTTACTTTAACCCAAATTTTTATATTTGGACATACTCTTCTCCAACATTATAATATCATCTTGTGAGGAAAGAACTAGCGTACATCATGCTTTTTGGATAATTTGTTTGGACCCAAGTTGGCATCTAGGTGTGCATTCCATGGACTACCAAAGTATGACTATATGTTGTTACTAAGGGATGTGCTTCATTGGTGAGTATTAGTAGTTGTATAAATATTGCAATGGGTTTCAATTAGCAAACTCCTTAATAAAAGTTACATATCTTATATAGTTTTATTGAATTAAAAAAATAGATATGTGTTTATTTTGTTTTTAATTAGAATATAATTTTGGTAGGTTTTTATGAGTTTAATATTTATATTAATTAAATTGTATTAAATAAATTATGTTTATATTTTTAAATGAAAAATAAAATATATAAATATTTTTAAACATTTTATATATGATGATGTATATGTATGTATGTGCATATACATATATGTATATGCATACATATGTATATATGTATGATATCTATATGCATGTGTATGCTATGTGCATATGCATATGTATATAAATATATAATATTTGTACATATAATATATACACATACATATACAAATATATATGTACATACACATATATGTATGCATGTGTATATATGTATATGTATTTATATAGATATATACATATATTTATATTTCTGTGTTTGTCCAAGTTAACTGTAAGTGGTCTTAGTGGTTGTTTTGAAAATTACAAGTTTTAATTTCAAAATATTTGTAAGATTAGCCTTCAACTCAAGAGATAATGCCATGAGATCTTTGATTTTTTTTTGAAATAAACAAATCAACTGTGTGAGGTTCTTGAATTAGTGCTTGCCATCTATTTAGGAGACAAATAAAAGGAAAGAAAGATTATAAAAGTAAAAATCAAAGTCCATTGGCTATAGGAAGGACATAGAAAATAAGTTTATTCATAAAACAATAGTTTCTCATAGGTAACATGACTTTATTTCAATGCTCAAACCTCCAAATTGTGGTTCAATATATTCCCTAACAAATTTTAATTGATTTATACAAATATATATGTACATACACATATATATGTATGCATGTGTATATATGTATATGTATTTATATACATATATATAATGGCGATAGGCATTTGCGCAGAGGCCCTGTCGCTATGGCGGGGACGACAACATCAAGATCTCAGCATGGGAGACTACCGAATGGTGGTTTTATCCCAGTTGCAAGTGCCATTTTCGTTGATCTAAAAGCATAGACGGTAGAGGAAATTGATCATAATGTTTCTGTTTTCTCCTCTCACGGGGTGATTTTTCGGTTTAGGGGTTTTTGGCCTAGCCTCCCTCAACTTCATTCTTGGATCTCAAAGGAATGGGATCCTTTAATTACTGGTAAAGTTTATATTTTCCCCATGGCTAAGGGGTTTTTTGTTGCTAAATTTGACAATGCTCAGGATAGAAACAAAATTTATGTGATCATTTTTTTTAGCTAGGAGGACATATTTTTGTTGATGATTAAGCCTTGGCATTCTGATTTCAACCCTTCTTCTGAAACGTTCAATAAGATTTCAATTTGGGTTCATCTGCTTAATCTCCCCCTCCATTTATGGATTGATCCTCTTTTAGAAGAAGTGGGTGAAGCTCTTGGAGATTTTTTGTTGGTGGATGATGAATCCTCTAATATTTTCCACTCCACTTTTTCCTGTATATTGGTTGAAATGGATGTTTCAAAAGGGTTGCCTGTTGAGATCTTACTCAAATCTTCTAAGGGTTCTTGGGTCCAATCTTTGGAGTATGAAGGGATTCCCTTCCGATGTAGAAGATGTTTTAAAACAGGTCATGTTGTTGCTCAATGTGGATTTGAGAAAAAAGCAACGACAACTACATGGTGGAAAGGTGCCTCTCAACAACATTATACGGTTGAGAAAAAATTTGAACAACATAGGAGCTTTTCTGAGGTTGCTGTGTCGGAATCACAGGGTCTTGGGGCATCATCTTCGGATGTCTCAAATGATGGGGTTGTTGATGCTGAGAAAGATTATCATGTTGAAACCCCTAAAGAGTGTGAGAATGGGTCTCAGGTTGCCTTTTTTGGCGATAGCATCCCAGCTATCATTTATGGTGGCTTTTTTGATAAGTCAATGCCTATAGAAAGGAATACTGATGAAATCTCTACGACAGTTGCTATAGGCACTCTTCCTTAGGATATTAGTGTACTGGCTTGGAATGCTAAGGCAACGCAAGTGGAAGAGGGTTGGATTACTATAAAGGGAAAGAAAGAAAAATTCTCTAAGCCTTCTTTTGACATGATCTTTGTTCCCACAAGAGTAGTTCTAAATTTAAATCTTGAAGGGTCTTGTTTGGGGGCTGGTTTTTGGCTGGCTATAGGCTATTCTTTTTGTAGCTCTATTTTTTGTTGTAAAGGGTTTCGGGTCCCTTCAAAACTTGCTTTTACCTTAATCAAAAAAAAATTTTAATAATATAATCAAGGTATTTATTTAGTTCTCTCAAATGAATCAATGACTAACAAAAATGATGCTACAACATCAATCCGTTAGGGATTAGTTAGTATAGGTTTAGCTCAAATGAGCCAAATTACTAAGCATAGTTGAAGGCTTCTAACCAGTTTACCTATTCAATTCTTTCTATAAGAGAATTTCCAAAACCGTCGCTTCATGAATAATGTCTTCTCTCCATTGTGATCTTAGAAGGACAAGGGAACTCTAACAAAGGCTAACCATCTTAAATTAGCTCATTTTCTTACCAATAAATAATGCACTCACACCATCACCCTAAACATGGAAGATTTCTTCTCAATATTAACTTATTGAAATGCTATGATATGTTGTCATGGGACTCCCATATTCAATTGTGAACAAAATATATTTTAAAGAAACTTGAATTGAATAGGTCTACTCATGTTTAAGTAATTTACATAGATTTCAAGTGTATCCCTTCTCTAGTGGATGGGGATTAGAAAATGAAAATAGTTTGTTAGAATTTGGTATAAACTAGAATTCTAACATGATATCAAAGTCATGATGTACTAAATTTAGTTCATTTCTAGGATTAGAGATCATGATTGATCTTGAAATTTTGAGAATACACTCCTCTTGCATCTAATAGTGATCTACATAAATAATTTTTTATCGAAATACCAGATTTGGGGGTTTTATCTTTCCTTTTTTGTAGGTAGATTTGAGTTATTTTGGAGAAAATATAATCTTACCATTGAGTTTATAGAATCCAAGAAAGTTTTATATTTTGAAGCATCCAAATCAAACACTAGCTTGGCCAAATCTACAAGGTTTGAAGTTGGGAGGTGCATACTCAATCCAACAAGTACTTGATCTTTCAAAGAATTTTAGGTCAAATGTAATCTCATCGTTGCAATCAAAAGATCCTATTCATGAAAAGATATCTAAGCCCCAAATTCCTAAAGTTAAATCTCCTCCTAAACACCAAGGGTGTCAATTTTAGAGAAAATACCACACACTTATGATTAGGCTTGGGAAACTGAGAAAAACTTATTGAGGCGGGTAAAACCTACTTCACTTTTGGCTCTACTAAACCACAGAGAGCTTCTCTAAGGTGTCACCAAAGATATCTCCATAGAAATTTTATACTGACTATGATACAAACCATGCCCATTGCATAATACACCCCTATAAATGATTGTCACTTCATGCCCATATATTGGTTTGTAATATTCAAGGTCAAGAACCTTATTAGAGTAGATAATATTCTACATGAATGTCTATGGATCTGTGTCTTATAATAACCCCTTATATTGTTATACACATTTTAGATACATGTAAAAGCACAAAGTTGTGTCACACTTTCAGCCAACTTATCAGCACAACTTAATTTAAGTATTTCTAACTAAAAATCAATTTTGGTCAAACATATGATCTAGTAATATTCATTCTAGCTAAGTTAGATACTTCCACAACTTTTTCAACTAAAATTGTTGGCTAAAAATATACGGTGTAATGCCTCGTCTTGTAACCTAAAGAATGTTGCATTAACTACGAAAGTGTAATAATTTTTTTTTTAAAGTATAAACATTACCTTTACTAATTGCAAACATTCCCTAAGTAGCATGACAACACACTACTTGAAAATCCCATAGATGACAATAATGTTTAACATTGCATGTATTTAATTCACATAAACTTAAAAGCATACATTGAATAACATTTAAAATTACTTCAATGAAGTATAATGTACATAAAGGATTCTTTCTTACATTGCATTTGAAATAACATTACAATACTCATTTTCCAAATGAGGTAGGTCAAATAAAAATGTACAATTACATATTACAATTGTTCACCTCATTAACAATTGAGGAAAGATACATATATGAAGTTTCCACTGATACGAATGAGAAAGTACATTTATCCACATACGAGCTCTCCATCCAAGAAGTACTCATTGCCACGAACAAGAACTATTGACCCAACGGAGTAAGGTGCACGTTCCACCCAACCATGTGGTACCCATAGGTCCACCCCCCGTGCTAGGAGATAGCAAAAAGGTTCCCTAGACATAACCTACAAACCCTAGACACAAGTAAAACCATAGAAAAAACTACACAAGTACAAGCTTAACTTATTGGTTACATTGCTTCCAGAACAAAATGATCAAATATACTAAGTTCACAAGGATACTATTTTTATAGGTGGAGTGTCATCGTAATGTTGCATAGGTTACCCTAGTGTTTCTTCCTAGGTTTCGGCCCCTAACTTGGGGTACCCTGGTAACCTCTTATGAAACCCGGCCCCTCATGCAAACTATTGTGGAGTCGAATATCTTTTAAAATAACAAGATATCGACTTTGCCATTCCAGGCCTTCTCGACTCATCCCCAAGTCTGAACTAGCTCTTGAGTCCATGAGTGAGGCATAATTAATCCAATTAAATATTTTAGAATACCCAATGTGTTGATTTAGTTTTCACTGATTAACTAACTCTATATGAGTTACCCAGGCACCACTTTGTGTGTCGGCCCTCACAAAGAGCCACTCCCCTAAAAATAACACAAGGAATCTAAGTTCACTAACTAAGGTAGGTAAAGTGCACATAAATCAATATATAATACCAAACATATCACAACAGACATTAGATCATGTTCATAGAACTAGGCATCTAAAAACCATGCAAAACCATGTGCACTACTCTAGTCTTTTCAAAATATGAAATCATCATAAACACAACTCCCTCAAAAAGAAACTATGTCTCGAAGACTTATATTATAATATAATCCCAATTTTCCCAATAAAAGAGAATACCACTTAAAGCAAATCAGCCATAATAAAAAATCTAACGTTAGGATTTACTAAATCCAATCAGATCAGTTAGAAATAGCATGAAAATAAAACAACTTGATTATAGTTCTTTTCTCAAACAATAAAAGAAATTATTACAATTAATCTAATTTTGATTTTCTCAAATTCACATAAAAGTAAATACTAAATTTTTCTCTTTCAATCTTACTGTTTTAAAAATAGTTAATCTTAAGCTTTCAAGCATCTAATAAATAATACCTTATTTAAATACTAAAGTATTTTCTTTATACTATAAATGTATATAACAATTAAAAGTATATATACATATATACATATAAACATATATATATATATAATATATATATATAATTAAATTAACATAATTTCAAAATTCGCAAACATTTAAACAAATCCGAAATTCATAAATCAAAACTTAGGGCGAATGAGGGTTTTAACAGGCTGTGTCTTACACAGCCACCGACTGTGTAAGGGTTGACATATGCAGCCTACCCCATATGGGGTAGCGGCTGTGTTGGCAGCCGTCGCTGCCTGTGAGGGCAATGCCGGCTGCCTCCACAGTCGTCACCCTATATGGGGGCGGCTATGGGGGTAACCCCTACAGCCCCCCAATACATACATGCCTCTTTTCTTTTCTTTATTATAATTTCTATTACGAGTTTCGACCAAGCAGCGATTTCTTATTATTTTTAAAAATAAAAATAAAACACCAAGATTTAATTCGCCTGTATGGGGATTTTCATCTTGTTTAATCTCAAATAAAATTTCAATGAATGCTTTGCATAGATTCAGAGGCATATATTAAATAGAAATGCATATATATATATTTTTTCATATATATATATACATATATATATCAGAAAGATCATTCGGGAAAGAGAAAATTTAATAGAGAATTTTCTACAGGAAAATTTATAACAAAATATACAAAAGATTTCCTTAACAATTTTTTTTCTCAAAATCTTTTCTACAATCATCACAGAGGGTTTCCATTTCAAACTATAAAAATCTTTTCCGGTAAGTTCTTCCAGAGGCTTCTTTTCCCCAAATATCACAGAGTACTTATTTTAAAAATCTACAAAGAATACTTCTGTTTTCTTTTGAATCTTTTCTATTGTTTTCTCTGATTTCACTATAAAATTCTTGTTTTCTTGAAATTCTCATAGAAAACAACAAATTTCTACATAATGATTTACCACTGAGAAGAACAAAAACTTTAATAAAAATTTCTTCTACAGGAAATCTTTTATTTAACAAATTTTAAAAAATCTTCTACAAAAGAAATTATTTTTACAGGAATCTTTTCGAAAGAAAATAAACTAAATAAATAGGCAAAAAACCTTATTCCTGTAGCTTGAAGAATTTGACTGTTGAAGAGAAGTTTTGCCTGTTGCATGCAAGTTCCAAAGCCTTTTCAAATCACCACTTTCCAAAAGAATGCAAATACAGAACAAATATCTATCCGAGAACCTCTTCCAGAAATTTAAATAAAAAACCCAATAAAAATCACAATAATTTTTTAACAGTTCTCTGTACTTTTCATTTCTCGAGAAGAGTTTTCTTGTTTTCCCCAAATCTCATAATATCTTCTCCAAGAGAATCCTCAACAAGAAATTGCAATAAATTTAACTAACACACATGGAAAAGAAGAAAATATCTTCTAACCAACTCACGGATTCTTTTCTTCCCTCATTTATCAAGAATTCAATTCATTTTAAAGAATTAAAAATTCAAAAATCAAATTTCCTTTTTATTTAATATTTAAAATTTCATTTCCCTCAAAACATTTAAAGAATATTTTAACTATTTCCTCAAATAAAAGTAACTTTAATTAATTTATTTATTTATTTAATAAAATAACTTTAATCACAATGATTAAATTATTTAACCAAATAAACTAATTTAATTAATTAAATAGAATATAAAACTTTTATCTAAATATCTAAAATTAATTAAAATAAACATTAAATTAAAAAGAACATTAATCTACCATTAAATTCACAAAATTAACCTTTCATAATAAATAATCGAAATAGACATAGACGAAACATCCAGAAATACCAGACCTAAACTGACGACATATTGTGACTGGGTTTGAGACTAGACTAGGAAAAACCTCGTTACTACCTCCCAATCAACATTACCGTTGAGTCTTGACCTGTGAAGCCAGGTGGAGTCGGTGTCATGTACTTGCAATCCTACAATCAGACAAGTAACATACATATATATATATATAATCCATGATTCAAACACACCGTGTGAGGAAAATCATGGAAATCACAGGGCACTCGCAAGCGAGTGATGCAACTCTATTCTCCTCACCAATACAATATCACATCAGACTGACCAAAATAAATAACAACTAATCTACCATAATCATATATATAGCAATAACATCTGAAGAAAACATCTATGCTAACATAAAGCATGTCAGAAATAATTACCACCATACAATGTATCATCACATCACAAAATAAATCCACTATTGCTCTAAGGTCAGCGATCAATACATTAGAATAAAGTACCAGGGTCTATCAAAGTGAAAACATGCTAACATAAAACATAAGCAAAATGGAGGGGTACTACATCCTCCCCCCTAGGATCAGGCTTACTCCTAGAAGCCTGCAAACAGAAAACAAATAACACACACATCTAGAATACGTCCTCCCAAGAAATAGAAGACTAGCCACTAGGATCCCTCTGGATTTGTACCCGGTCAACGTCTCGACCCTTGAGAATCAACTCCCGACGTAGAAGGACGTGCACAGTTTCCAAAGAACAATGTCAGTCCTCCACCAGGAACCTCTCCAACTGCACCCTGGTGCTCAACCTGGTGGTTATCCACCACGGTAAACACCCTATGTGACTTGCCTACATCTCCTACGGTCAGCTTTGAAACCATCGGTCTCTGACTAAACCTAGAAGTACCCTTCTGAGGACACTAACGAGCAATGTGACCCTGTTGGCCACAAGTAAAACATTCTATACTCCTTCTGAATCCTCTATCACCTGGAGGTACACTAGACCGTGGAAAACTACCTCCACTAACTACAGACTGAAAACTCTGTGTAGGCTGATCAGAATGATCGAGACCAAAAAATGTTACCCACTGAGGCTATGAATTACTTTTCTTCTAAGGATTACGCTAGTGCTGCTGTTGTCCACCCTTAGCGGGTGTCTATTGGTTCCTAGAGGAACCTCCTGTCTGTACCTGACCACCTCGTGGACCAAAACCTGCTATAGGTGCACTACCTATCTGGACACATGTATGTCCACCCAATGCTAAAACTAGATTCTCTTCCACAATGCGCGCTTTCTCAACTGCAACTTCCATAGTCTTCAGTTTGAAGACTCTAACTCCTCCACTAATGCGGGCATTCAAACCCCTGATAAAATGCTATATCAGCATCGCCTCATCATCTCCAATCCCTGCATATTGTTTGAGTTCATAAAATCCGCATTCATACTGCTCAACAGATAGAGCCATCTGATGAAAATCGTGAAACTCATCAGCTCATCGTTGCCTCCAATGCTCAGATAAGAACCGTGCTCTAAACCTCTCCAAGAACATCTCCCAAGAAACTGACCCAATCTCTAAATGGAGGTTCTGCTCCTCCAAACGCCACCAAGTAGAGGCAAAACCTCTCAGATGCATGATGGCACATCTAGCTCAGGCATTGCTGCCGTATGGGTGCATAGCAAAACATCTACCCAAATCTAATAACCAAGTCTCTGCCTCTAGACCAACACCTATGCCATCAAACGTAGGAGGGTGTGCCCTCAATAAATCCCTCATATGTCCTGCGACTATGGCATCCTGCTCTATAGTACTGACAATCCTCTTAGGAGATCTATCATGTTCCCTAACCACCTCCTGATCTACTTCCTACCTCGGACCAAGTCTGGCAAGTACCTCTTCTAGTAGGGGACGCAACTGAGCTCCCTCAACCTCTGGCTGAATCGGAATTCGTTCCTCACTTGTATGTTCCAACTAAGGACTCAATTGTTCGGCATGTTCACTCTTGTGGGAGCTCTGAGGGGGAGTAACCTGAGGGATTGGCCCATGACCTCCACCTCGACCTCTACCACGACCTATAGTACGATGCCTAGGAATGATCCTACACATAAAAAAAAAGAGTCTCAGATACAAAACAGACAAGGTTAACAGAAACAACTTCGTTCTCCTCGCCAATACAATATCACATCAGACTAACCAAAACAAATAACAACTAATCTACCATAATCATATATATATATATCTATAACATCTAAAGAAAACATCTATGCTAACATAAAGCATGTCAGAAATAATTACCACCATACAATGTATCATCACATC
Organism: Sequoia sempervirens; assembly: GCA_007258455.2. Lineage (NCBI taxonomy): Eukaryota > Viridiplantae > Streptophyta > Pinopsida > Cupressales > Cupressaceae > Sequoia > Sequoia sempervirens. The sequence goes on along the minus strand of VDFB02000008.1, from coordinate 235,271,017 downwards.
ACAAAATAAATCCATTATCACTCTAATGTCAGCGATCAATACATCATAATAAAGTACTAGGGTCTATCAAAGTGAAAACATGCTAACATAAAACATAAGCAAAATGGAGGGGTACTACATATGAAGCACCACTTTGAGTCCAATTTACCAAACAAAAAAAATTATTTGAAAAACTTGAAGTTTCAATAACTCCTAATATAAATAACATTTTTTTTTAAATATAAAATACCCTTTTGAAGATCTATAAGTGTAGTTTTCAATAATATATTTATTTTAATTGTTTAATTATTATTTATATTTTATTTTCTATTTTTACTAAAAGCGGGTTATCAACAAAATATTAGTTTGATTACCATGCCAAGGAAAGATACTAAAAATTATTAGAAAAATTGAAAAAAATATGATGCACTAGATAAAAGAATGGTATAATTTTTTTTCCATTTTAGATAAGTATTTACTATGAAAGTTGGTGTCCAATGGAAACAACTATTTTTTGATTTACGCACATTTTAATATTTATTTAAAAATAAATATTTATCAAATTGGAAAAAAATATATCCATGCACACTAAACTTTCAAGTTATAAATACACAAAAAAATTGAAAGAAAAAAATAAAATTTACTATAAAAAGTTGGATCAGTGTTGGTTGTTTACTTTATAAAGTGTGACACAACTTTGTACTTTTACCCATACGACAATTATTACACAATAATATAGGTAAAATTAAAAAGAGGGTTAAATTATTTTTTGTGTTGTAAGATGATGGGAGGGTGGAAGCAGTAGTAGAACAATGTTTATATCTAGTTGGACAACAAATTCAATGATTTCATACAAAATATGTAATAATTGAAACCAATGGTGATACCTTAATGAAGATATCACAAAAGGCTATCATCCAAAATGCACAAGAAAACTAGGTTCTACACATACATTTAGAAAAATAATAAATATTTATAGAATATTAGATGAGTCTACTTAGTAATCTATGAGCATACACATACATTTTATTTATTATCCTAAAAAATACCTTCCAAAAGCTTTACAAGGAATTTATAGTCATCTAGTTGGCCAAATAATTGGCAAAACATCTAGAAATACACACCATGTACACAAGGATACACTCAATCAAGGTTGATTACTCTTTTAATCATCCACTAATCAAATATTATAAGTGTTTATTACAATTTTGGGATAAACTTGAATCATTGGGTATGTGCTTAGAAATGGTTGTACCAAAAAGTGGCCAATGTCCCAAATATAAAGAAAATATGAGTGGGTTATTAGGAAAATCACAAAATATGTTTGTGTTTTTAAATTTAAAAATGCACTTGCATTTTTAACTAAACAAAACACGCTTGTACTATGTTGAGCTCAAAATGCAAGTACATTCTATTTATTAAAAACAAAAAACAAAAAGTTTTCCCTCATTTTGCAAGTTGCAACTCATAGCCACAAGTTCTAGTTCATGTTTTCCTCCTTTTTATCTCCAAAATGCATTCATGGTTTGAAAATTTCCTAATAAGCTCCAAAATGTAATGTCATAGAAGAGGTAAGAATTGAATTTTAATGTACTAGAATCAAATTTGGTTTGCAATTGAAAAATGAATTATTTTTGTTAAATTTCATATTTTCAAAATTATAATTGATCCTATAAATCTTGATGGACAAATCCAAATTTGAAGGAAGAAATACCTAAAGAAAACCCTACAATACCTACCTCTCCTCCAACCCTTCTAGAAAACCCTAGACAAAGCCAAGAGGACTTGGTAGGGTATTTGGGAAAAAACAAAATTCAAATTATAGAATCAGTTTCCAAATTGAAGTCTTCAACATCAAACCCACATCACATATCACTTGCTTCATCATTGGAAGCATTGATGATCAATATTGATATAGTGACACATCAAATAAATCAATGGAAAAGCTATAGGGATTCATTTTGTGAATTTTATGCAACAAAATTATCTTATGATGAAGTAAAAAAGAAAGACATAATGAAAGAAAAAATATCTGCTCTTTTTACATAACCTAGAACCAATGGACCCCTTGTTGTGAATTCAAGGAGATTTCCAATGTATTGGTACAATCATGATGAGATAAAAAATAATTTTTGGGATATGTGGTGGATGGTCTTTGACCAACCTCCATGTAATAATTATGAGGTGTCATTATATTTTTTGAGAAAACTATACTGTGAGTATTCTTCATGAAATTACCAATTATTCAAATGATATGAGGGAGCTTCAAGGTAGAGGTGGAGGCTCTACCCAAGATATACTGGGATATTTTTTGGTAGGAAACCATAAACAACAAAGACCACTAGCATAAAAATATATTCATCATGTGACAATTTCATTAGTCATTAAGGAGACTACAAAGGTGGAGACTCTCCATGCAATTTCCAGCCTCACATACACACTTATAGAGCATGGCACAAAAATATCCCATCCTTTTGCTTCAGAAGATGATCCAATAGCCCAACAATATAGTTTTAGTGCTCCTAGCTCTCACCTATGCTTGAACTATTCTAATCTATGCTTTGGAAGAGACAGTGATACACATGGGTGCAAAGGGTGCCACCTCCCATGGGTGTACTCATTATCATTTTAGATGTATTGAGGGTACAGGTGGTGATTAAGGTGGTGCATCAAATAATATGGTGATGAATGATGTGATGTTGAAGGATGTGTGTCCTAGTGACATACATGTATTTTGATAAGAATTTAAATTTTTTTATATATTATACTTAAAATTCGTAAATGTAAATTCATTTTTAATTATAAATTTAAATTCAACTAATACAAACATTATGTATTTTAGGGTGTAATGTCATAGGGTGGTATGAAATTAACCTTCCCTCCAACATGTACAACTGCATCTATATTAGAGGTAAAAAAAATTATAATATATCAAAATAAAATAATACTTTATATTCAAAATAATTTTTAATATTTCCAAATGTAAGTTTTTGTTCAGTAGGTGGGAATTACATCACCACCTAGCATGCATGTTGATATGGATGTTTGTGCCATTAGGTTTACTTAGGTACACTATAACACATGTAATTTAGTTTTTTTTCAAATTTAAAACGTATTTTTTATGTACATATTTGTGTTTTTGAGTTTAATCTATTATTTATTTGTTTGGTTGATAAATTCAATTGTCATACCTCTTGGTATACAATAATATTTGGATGTTGGTGTTAGGGCTACAGTTTCATCATTAACTTCCTTAACATAGGTATGAGAATGAATATATATGTTTAATAATGATTATTTTGTTTCAATCTATATCAGTAGGTATTACCAAACAATTGATAAATATGTATTTGTTATACTTATATATTGATGTAAACACTCCTATGCGAGGAAAAACCTCTATTGATGATGTTAAGCATCATAAGAAAGAAGAAATAGACTACCAATATTCTATAAGTGTTTTAAATATAATATATATCATTTAAAATATTTTTATAGTTATAGACTTTGGCATCTATAATCCAATTTTATATTTTTATATACAGCTTGTCCTCCAAAACAGTGAGGGGCATAGGAGATAATAACGATGCAAGACACTAAGTGATACAAGGGGATTGAGGTTCAATGTCTAGTTGAGCTAAAAATGGTTAATTGTTTGAATAGTAATGTTCAAGATTCATAGATGAATTTACTTTGTATGCTTTTACATGACACACAAATAATATAATTTGTATGGTTGTATGTATCGAGGATATTTTGTAGTCTAAGAGACAATACATTGGCCTCATGGAATTGTATAAAAAATTTATGACATTTTGTATACCCTCATGGCCTTTTTAAGAATAATATATAAATATTTTATGTGTATTGGTAGCTTAAATGGTTTAAAATGTTCTCATAATTTAATTAGCTCTTAGCTTGATGTATTTGTGAGGAATTAAAAGTTGGAGCAATACTTATCTCTTTTTATTGGAACCACTCACTACATCAAAGAACTATTTAATTTATTTTTTTACTTATAGCTAAATAATGTGATCATATTTTATTTCCATGTATATATGCAAGTTATGGTTTCCATGTACATAGCACAATATACACATAAACACCTACCTCTACCAAAATTAAGCATTAAGATCATCCTACAATTCAATTTTGGAAAGCAACAACACTTCAACCCTTAGACTATTGTCTATCTTAGAAGGAGAGATGGAGATCTAGGTATATAAGGAGATAGAGAGGGTAGGTATCTAAGGAGATAAAGAGATATCGTAGCTCACTATACATTAGAAGGAGAGAGTGAGAGATGAAACCAGCTAATAGTTAGATAATTTTTCTTAATGTACAAGATATGACTAATAAAATGAAATAGATAGAGAGAATTATCTAAGGAGAGATAGATAAAGAACTTAGGTATATAAGGAGAGGGGGAGAGAGATTAGCTCACTATGGTAGAAAGAGAGAGGGAGAGATGAAACCAACTCATAGTTAGATAATTTCTTAATGTATAGGATAAGACTAATAAAGAGAGAGAGAGAGAGAGAGAGAGAGAGAGATGGGTTAGCTCACTGTGGTAGAAGGAGAGAGAGAGAGAGATGAAACCAATTCATAAATTTCTAATATCTTAATGTACAAGATAAGACTAACAAAATGAGAGAGAGAGAGAGAGGTAGCTAAGGAGATATAAAGGGAGAGTAGGCATCTAAGGAGAGAGAAAGAAAGGGTAGCACTACATGTATATTTGAAGGAGAGGGGGAAATAAAACCAACTCATAGTTCTAATTTCTTAATGAACAAGATAAGACTAAATTAAAATAAGAGAGAGAGAGAGAGAGAGAGAGAAGTATCTAAGGAGATATAGAGAGTAGGTATCTAAGGAGATAGACAAAGGGTAGCTTACTACATGTATGATAGAAAGTAGGTATCTAAGGAGAGAGATAGAGGGTGGCTCACTACATGTATGATATGAGAGAGGGAGAGATGAGAGATGGATGTCATATTTAAAGAGAGAGAAGGTGTCATTATGGTCATGCCCCCTATGTAGAACTTGAGAGAGGGAGATAAGAGAGAGTGGTAGCATTATGAATTTATGGTAAATTGAACATGGTTTATATTGTTAGCTTTCTTTAAAGAGAAACCAACTCATCTAAACTCTAATTTATTATTGTAAGATAATCTAAGTACTAATAAAGTGAAAAAAAAATTATTAAATTTTATAACACAAAATAGTAGTTTTCACTTTGATTTACATTATCAATTATTTAATTTACTTAAAACACATTGCATTTTTCAATGAGCACTATCTTGGAGATAGGGTGGGAGGGAGAGAGAGAGAGAGGTAGGTAGGAGTTAAGTATACATTCAAAAAACCCTAAAATGAGTAAATAATTGAGCACAATCCCATGTAAAAAAATTGAATTAATCAATTACAAGTTGAAAATAATCATACCTAAAAATTGAGCTCTTCTCCTATCAAAATAAGTTCTTTTGTGTATTTTCTACAAATACTTGAATTGAGAAAAATAAAAAATTATAAAATTAATTATATGAAGGTTTTTGGTTGGAATATTTCCAGTCGGCGGCCTTCTGACCAACATGTATTTGATCAAAAATGTTTAAGCTAAAATGTCTTCAATGATCGAACATATTTCAGTTGAAAATACTTCAACCGAAACTATCTATGTGGCATCCTTGTTGGTAGCCAACTCATCATTTTTCAAAAAAAATTGAAACTTTCCACTTCAACTAAATATATCTTCAATCAAGATGGTTTTCTAAAAAAGAATCCTTTTATAGAGTTCAGAGCTGAGAATCCAAATATATATATATATATATAAAATTTTGATCAGTTTTAATATATTTTTTTAAAATATTGCAAGTAGGTTTTTATAAAAAAATGAAGCTAATTAGACATTAAATAAAAAATATTAAAATATATTGAAATATTTTGAAAAATATATGGTGCACTAGAGGAGAGAATCATCTCCAAAAGAGTTTTTTTTTTTTCAAATGATAAAAAAACTATCAAATTCTAGTATCTTTGACTTTGAAACGTTATCACGAGGAAAATATACATTAATATTTTTTTTAAGTAATCTATTTGGAAAAAAATTAGGGGAAAATAAAATTCTTTTCTATTTTTTCTTGATGTCGACTCAACATCACGTTTTCATAAAATTTTCAACAATTCAATATCTTCTCTTAAATTTATAAAAAAATATCAAAACAATTTTTTTTAAAAAATTTACAAGAATAAACTTCATCAAGAGTTCCGCATTTCATTAATTTACATCATTTTTAAATTCAAAATATAAATACCACTTTTATGCGGTCGAAGTTGAGACTTTTTGTTTGTGTTGGTCGATTCCTTTATAGAAGTGTGACATAAGTTTGTAATTTTACCCCACATCAAGTCTATCACTTAAGAGATTGTTTGAGTACAACAATCTAGGTTCTTAGGAAGAGTATTTATTCTAGAAAATCTTTTTATAGCACAAAGTTTGGCTAAATGGGCATGACATGTCACTCGTACAGATTTGTTAGTCAAACTAGACTTTGGTAAAGCTTATGCCAAAATTGAACACTAAAATTTATTTATAAAATTTGCATGTGGATAGAATTTGATCAAAGAATTACTTCACATGTTGAAATTATTTTCAAATATGTGAATGTGATGTTGATCATTAATGGATCCTTATTTGTTGTTTTCCCTCTTCAAAGATCCATCCAACAAGGATTTCCATTGGATTTGTATCTTTATGTGCTCATAGTTGATTTCCTTGGTTATCTCCTACAATGTTCCAATCAACAGAACATAACTAGAGGAATTTCATTATCTAGCAATATGATGGTGTTAAGCTTGCATTTTATTGATGATAGTAGCTCTTCAAGTGCAAAACTCAAATAAAATATGTTTATCTAATATATTTAATATATTATATGTTTATTATGTTTAATATACTAGATACATATATTGCACTACTTCATAATCATAGTTGTCCATTAAGAAAATAGAATATTTCATGTTCTCCTCTAACCTTCCATCAATATGGATTACCCCAATATGGAAGTTAATTAAATATAGCTCTATCTCTATACCTAGGCACCCCCCTTGGTCTTGGAGTATCTTTAAAAATATGTAAGGAAATGATATCTTAAGAAGGTGAAAAACATATTTTTATCATGGTCAAATAAACTTCTCTCAATTATGGGTAGAATTCAAGTTGCCAACAATTTTTTTGTAGTTGACCATGTTTATATTTCATTGTATTGGTTTCCTTCTAAATAATTTTACTTTCAATTCAAAAAAATATTGAGAGTTTTTTGTGGGCCAAATGGGATAATTAAAAAGGGATGCATGTGTCTGGTTGCTCATTCTACATAGAGACTAAAGAATGTGGTGGTCTTGACATCAATTATCTATATACACAAGGTATATTTATTGTGACTAAATGGATCATGAAATCATTATAGAGGTTATCTTCTTAGAAATATTTCATTCTCAAATTCAAATGACCACAACCTTTAAATCTTAGAAAAGACAAAAATAATTTTAACTCCTTACTCTAGAAGATCTAATCGTAATGAAAGAAAAAATACTCTTAGGTCTCCTTACTTCGAGATTTAAGCTTTTGAACAACTACAAAATATTTCAAATGCATTAGAAGACATGATAGGCTATTTTCCCTCTTTGGTGTTGACAAAATAACTCTCTTAATAACAATTTTGAGTCTTCCTACTTCTTCAATGTGATGAAATGAAGTGGTTCAATTGAAATAAAAATTACTTACATTAAGCCAAAGTTTAAGGGACAAACTACTATTTAAAAAAAGTGTGCATGTCTTTGTTAATTTATGGGGCTTTCTATAACGATGTTGATTTATGGGACCGTCATAATCTAATCAACATTATAAAAGGTTTGAGACCTTTATAACCTAATCAACTTTCTAGAAGGTAGTTGCAATTAATCCACACAATGCAAGCTCTTTGTCCCATCCACAAAATGTAATAAATAAATGCGATCTTTCCCTAATTTTTTTAACTAAAATTTAATATTTTAAATTATAAACAATCACTCACACACAGAGAGATTAGAACTAGAGTTATGATTAAAAGTATTATTATATATATTAAATTAGAATTAAGTTTCTAATTAATTTAAATAAGATTTTAAAAAAAAAAATAGAATTAGAATTAAATTAGAATGCTTGTAATTTTATGTTAGAATTAGAATTTTATATAGATTATTTTAATATTAAAATTATATAATTTTAGGATTACTACACAAAATATACTTTTAACTTTTTAATTTATTTTAAAATTTAAAATGATTATATAATAATTATGATTGTTTTAATCAATTATATTATAATCTGAGTTTTAATTAATAATTATTTTAAATATTTTAATTAAATAATAATTAAGATATAGATTATAATTAATAATTTTAAGGTTATAATTAAAATAATTGATTATAACCTTAATTTTATAATTAGTAATTATATTATACTATATTCCTTATTCTTATTAATTTTAATAATTTTATTCCTAATTTTTATTAATTATCATAATTCTAATAATTTGGATCCTAATTCTTATTAATTATTATAATTATAAAATCATTAGGTTTAGAATAAGGTTTATAATAAGGGAGGGGATTTGAATTAAGATTCAAAATAGGTTTAGAATTAGAGCTAGGCTTAGACTTAAACTAAGGGATGGGGTTAGAATTAGAGAAAAATAGGATTAAGATCATATTTAGGGTTAGAATTAGGGTTATGTTTATAACTAGGATTTGAAGTAAGCTAGAATTAAGACCAAAGTTAAGTTAATATTAAAGGTTAGGATTAGAATTAAGCTTATTATTAAGATTAAAATTAATTTTATGGTTATAATTAGGATAAGATTAGAATTATGATTAGTATTTGGGATGGAAGCAAGGTTAGAGTTAGAACTAGGTTTAGAATTTGAATTAGGATTAGAGTGAAAACTAATGTTATGGTTAAATTTAGAATTAGGGTTAGAGTGAAGGTTAATGTAAGGGTTAGAGTTAAGGTTAGAATTAATATTAGGGTAAGAGTGAGTTATAATTAGGATTATAGTTAGTGTTAATATTAAGATAAAAAAATACGATTAAATTTAGATTAGAGTTAATGTTAGAATTAAAATTAAGGTTAAAATTAGGATTAAAATTATAATTAGGATTATGTTTAGATTAGAGTTAATGTTAGAATTAGAATTAAGGTTAGAATTAGGATTAAAATTATAATTAGGATTATGTTCAGGGTTGAGATATATTCCTCTAAAAATATATAAAATTAAATATATAATTCATATTATTATATAATAGTGTTATATACTATATATATAATTATTTTAATGTAGAAAATTTATTTATATTATTCTCAAATTAAAAAATATATTTATATATGTTTTAAAATTGAATTTGAGATATTTGTTTTAATTAAGAGAAAAAATGTAACAAATGTTTCTTCTAATATCTATCTAGATAAACAAAAGCTCCAATACTAATTATAATATTATAATATAAAAAACAAGTACTTTCCACCACAATATAGTTTGAAATCAATAGATAAGATGAAGTTTCATTTTTATTGTCTCCCTGAATTTTGTAATTGTTAGAATTGTTAGACTATAGTTTGAAATCCATAGATTTTTATAAGATGAAGTATCATTTTTATAGTTTGAAATCAATAGATTTTTATAAGATGAAGTGTCATTTTTATTGTCTCCTTGAATTTTGTAATTGTTAGAATTGTTAGACTATAATTTGAAATCCATAGATTTTTATAAGATGAAGTATCATTTTTATTGTCTCCCTGAATTTTGTAATTTTTAGAATTGTTAGACTTGACATTGTTTTCCTTACAAATTATTTTATTTTATTTTATTTCTATATTGAACTTAACCAATCAAACTACAAAGATTTTTTTTACAGATATTATCATTTACTCATTAATATTTAACAGATATTCATTTCAATGAACAAACTTAACTTCAAAGTCAATTATAACTATAATATTTATCTAAAATTTTTATAAAGTATAAAAAAAAACTGTTATTATAATATTACAAATACACTCACCACTATATAATTAATTGTATTACATATATCTTGTAATATCCTCCAAGAATCTATTCTATCAAATTGTTGTCTTAAATTGATCTATCATAACTCTATCAACTAAACCAACAAATATTATTACACAAAGTCAATTATAACAACTATAATATTTATCTAAATTTTTTATAAAGTATAAAAAAAAATGTTATTATAATATTACAAATACACTCACCACTAGATAATTAATTGTATTACATATATCTTGTAATATCCTCCAAGAATCTATTATATCAAACTATTATCAAACTATTGTCTTAAATTGAACTATCATATCTCGTCTATCAACTAAACCAACAAATATTATTACACAAATATTGTTATTGTAATAATAATATTATATCAAACTATTATTGTCTTAAATTGATCTATCATAACTCGTCTATCAACTAAACCAACAAATATTATTACACAAATATTGTTATTGTAATAATAATAAACAATAACAATAAAAAGATAACTATTTAAAAGCAAAGAAAAATGAAACTTTAAAGGAAAAAAATGGAATAGGATACAAGGATTATGAAAATTAACACTTTGATTAATAATTTAATTACATAAATTACGATCTAAGGATCAAAGCTTGAAGCTTTTAATACAGTTTTTTATTACAGTTTTGCTTGAAGTAACTAAGACGAACACGTAACTAATTCAACATCTGGCATATACCTAGTCTTACGTGTTAAAAACAAAAAAGCTTTATTTAACTAGTAAAAGCTGATGCCTTTATTATACATTATAGCTAGGTGAATTCCATATTTATCTAAGCAACGGCCACCAGGGGAACATCTGCTGTGGGACATTCACACTTGTCGCACTGGCAATTGGCCCCACATTTGCAGTATGACTTCCCTGCAACTGCCACGTTCACTTTTGAACAGCTGCATGGATTGCACTCACACGTCTCTCCACAAGAGCAGTAACCATTCACTTCTCCACTACACACACAACACAGATTTCAAACATCATCTTACAATCAAGATTTTAAATCATTTTTCAAAGATAAAAATAGATATGTACAGTAGAAGATAAAGGACAAACAACAGGTCATTAGGTGTTTGGTGGTTAGTTTGAGATTTACCTTGTCTGTCCAGATGGAGTTTCCTTAGCGGTGGTGGCACACCTATCCATTCAAACAACAAAATAGTCATGCAAATTAAAAATAAAAATTTGAAAAAAATCATTCAAATTAGAATTTAAAAATCTAAAGAGACTTGTCAAACTCCCATCCAGATTATTAGATAATACAGAACGGAATAGTTGTTGGAGCAGGAGTGCAACTTGATAAACAAAGAATCAAAATGACAGAAACATAAAGTTTATTGTAGACATATAAATCTTAATAGTTGTTGGAACAGGGACACAACTTGATAGTAGAAATTATAAAGATATTATCACTATATAAACCTTTAATTTCACTAATATAGTATGTAAACTCGATATATGACCCAAATTAGTCTTAAAAGAGATGAAATTAGGTATATACAATAGAAGAGAAAGGGCAAAGCACAAGTAATTATTTGGTGGTTTGAAATTTACCCTGTCTGTCCTGGTGGAGTTTCCTTAGTGGCTGTGGCGGTGGCGGTGGCAGTGTCAGTGGCACACCTATCCAGTCAAACCACAAAATATATTCACCCAAATTAGAAATTTGAAAAAAACAATGAAAGACGATCACCCAAATTAGAATTTGAAAACTGAAAGATATTTGTCAAACTGTCATCCAGATTTGAGGTGTGAAAGGCATTACAGAATCGAATATTTGGTGGAGCAGGTGCGTAACTTGATAAACAAAGAATCAAACGACAGGTAGAGAAAAATATCTAATTTATCGTAGAGAATAAAAAGACATAATCACTATATAAGCATTTCATTTCACTTATAACCATGTAATTGAGTCATAGCTTTGCACACACAGTTTAAGCAAAACTAGATATCCATTCATAGTCTTAACAAAACGAACGTTTAGAACCCCATTAGAAAGAAAAAAATATCTACCCTGTTCTCTAGTGAACAAAAAACCTATCCTCCCAACAGAAAAAATTTATAGAACCATCCTCTTAAATGAAGAAATTCATGAGGCCCATTACTGTAGTAAGGCGGTGGTCTAACATATAAAAAGCTACAATCTTTGTAGGATTTAAAAGGGTTAAATTTAATAAGATTTGAAAGAAACCCAACTCATTTGACCTCGGCCTACCCAACATGAAGAATGCAGGTACAGCTTATCCAACGACCATCCAAGATTTAAAAAGAATGCAGGTACAGCTTATCCAACGACCATCCAAGATTTAAAAAGCCATAAAGCCAATTTCACAGAACTATCAAGACTGAAAAACACTGATGCAATCAATTACAGCCTCCCACATCCATAAAACCAAACTATACCAACTTTACTTTAGATTTGACACAAACAAAAGAATAAAAATAATACCATTACTCAAACAAACAAAAAAGCAAAAACCTACATACTTGCAAGTATCACAGGTGCAGTTTCCACTACTTAAACACCCACAGTTAGAAGCTCCTTCCATCTTTGCTTGTTCTACTGATCTTCCTCTCTCTTCCAAAACTGTTGATTGCCTGATATTAAGCTTCAACACAACCACGGTTTATAGTACCACAAGTCTCCTAAGCAACTCTATAGGCATTTATAGATGTTTGAAATGGGTTACAGGGATTTCTTTGAGGTGGACTGGTGCATGCCTACACTGTTCACATGCCACGATGTGGCACCAGCTCATGTAGTACCTATAATACAAGTCAAATCAATAACTATCGACGGTCCAACGCTCTTTACTTGAGTTCCATTAAATTTCTGCTCTTGAAAGCAAGAAATAAAGATAAACGATGAGATAGGGGGGCAGCATGGGCCCAAAAGTTAGACACAGCTTTCAGGATTTGATTTACTCACTGGCTACTCCACTGTCTTGAAAGCGCCACGCACTTGTAACATACACGTTTATGGTGTGCAAATCGAATCTTTCCTAAAATTTAAAAGAAAATTGTTTTAGCTTTGGTCAGACGCGCCTTGATTTTTTGGGAAGGGGTGGAGTTGAAGGAAAGGTGGGTCCACAGCTTGTTGCTGATTAATGATACAAGTTGTTTTATTTCGGTTGCAGCCTTTGATTGTGGATGAGCATGATCGTTTATTTGATTGTGGATAAGCATGGTTTATTTGTTTTCTTTTGGATACATACTTCTTCAATAAAATAAAAGTATTTTTGATCCATGTTTTTAGGTAATAGATTCTGGTAGATATTTGTATTTTTATAAACATTAACAATTTGAATCATGCAAAGCAATTTTTCAAGTATATTTTAATTAGTTTCGGATTTTCAGAAGTTTAATTAGTTTCATTTAATAAATCGGCGGATTTTCAAACCCTTCAATCGGAAGTTTTTTTATTCGAAATATCGAATAATTTATTTCTACAGTAGGGTGGGGGCAATAGATGAAGAGGAAGAGGGAGGTAATTTATTGAATCAAAGCTATTTTAGATAAGCCACATTTTTATTAGGGGTTACTTTGTGTGTTTCAAAGTGTTAATAATTATATGATTACAATTATCTATCATTAAATCACAACCTTCACTAATAATACAAAAACATTTTGTGTGTTCATTTGTTTTTATATTTACTAAAAAATGAATTTTGTCAAAGGGTCTTTGATCTAATAGTAAATTTGAATGGTTATGCATGAGTCCACTAGGGATCAAGTCTTGTTGAGTGCAAGACCCTCGTTATCATAAGTGATGAGGTCAAGATCATGCATGAGTGACTTTGGTAGAATGGATACTCCTTAATCCTTCACTTTCAACTGAAGATGTATCAACTTAGACTCATGATCTTATATTGGATTGCAAAAAATTATTTACACTTGATATAAAAACCTCCAAAGAAAGAAATTTGGTAGATTTTCCATGAGTTTAAACATCTTTACTAATTGCGTCATAATGAATTGACTATATTAATTTTTTGAATGAGACACTAATATGTAAAAATAGTTTGTATGAATTGTTAAGAGTAAATGGTTTTTTACCCTTCACATTCTCTTAAGTTAACTTAGGGGTGATTTTGCATTTAATAATTTGTAATTTTAATTGTTTTTATGTTAGTTACCTTCCACACCGACCTTCTTGTGCCTTTAGAAGGCATGCTTTGTACATTATTTATCATCTCAATTTCATTATTTTCACTTCTAGTGAAATAGCCTCTTCGTGTTGCTTCTCTTTTCATGAAGGTGTTGCTTTGGTCTGCAGATGTTCCTGGAAGCTTGCTCCAACATGATATCAGAGCGTTTGTCTGCAACCCCCTTCCGCTGAGAGTGTTTTCCAGAGATGTGTGAGATCAAAGCCTTTGTTGACATTTGAAAGTTGCCATTATTGCCAATTTTTCTTGTTGAAGAGAGGCCGATTCAAAACAAAGAGTCGTTTGGATTGATTGGAGGTGTTGAAATCTCTCTATTATTCCGTAGAAGTCCTCTGATCTCTCTGATTTGGGCGTTGATTAAGTGCAAAGACTAGCTCGTTGGAAAATTTTCCATTTGAGGGAAATTTAAATCCACCCTACAATTAGAGATAGGCACGTCAATTTTTTTGCGAAGTGAAGAGGCGTCATTTTTCCTTGAAGAGGCCATGGTTTTTCATTGACCATAGCAAAAAATATGTGAGTGAAAGAAGGCGTTGGAAAGAGCAGAGGAAAGGGTGCGACATTTTCACGATTTTTTGTCTATTTCAGGGCGAATCTCCATTGTAGATTAGGTCAGCCGACTCATCAAGGTGGATATTGTTGTTGAGAGTATGACGTTTGTGTCATTTTTTTCTTGAGGCCGTGGTAATTGTTGCCCAAGTAATTTCACTTTTGTTGGGCGTTGCTGGGTGTAATTTACTTGTTGGGCAAAGGGCGTAGGGTTTCCTTCTTTCTTGGAATGCAAAAAGCTCACTATTTCTATAACTTGGTCGTGGGTATTTATCCCACATTGGTGAGATATCAATCCTCCATATCCTTTTTTATTGCTCTACGTGCGTGGTGTTCGATTAGCTAAGGATCACGTAGTGGTAGGGGAGACCTTTTGCTGGTGGAAAGATAGGCTTTCTTTGCCTGTGTGCATAGATCCTTGATCTAACGTGGAGTGACTTGTAGCATTAAGAGGTGGAGGCAACCAGTTATCTACAGCTTTATTTTTTTCGAAGGGATTGATAATCCCACTTTCACTAGGCGCGGCTGTCTTTTGTTGTTTATATATCGCTCTACACTTACGGATTCTTGAGTAGTTTGTTGCATGGTGGGATCAAGAGTTTGGTCAAGGTATTCATTTTGAAAAAAATTGTCGTCTATTGTTGTGGCTTGAAATTGCAAGTTTTGTAGATTGAATTTTTGCCATCTATTGCCAATTTTTGCTTCAATCTAGTGTTTCTTTGGCAAAGTTTGTTTTTGGGGGATTGTACATTATTGTTTTTATCCATTTTTGGGGGTATAAGTAGCATATTGGTCTCTTCATGTTCATTTTTACATCATGTCAAAACTGAAGATTGAACTACTCACTCCACACAACTATCACACGTGGAAGCTCAAGATGACACAATTGTTGCAATCTCGGGGTCTTTGGCAAATGTTGGATGCTAAACAACCCAAGTTTACTAAGGAATTTGAGAATTTTTTTCATCACAACAAGATGGATAATGCGAAATGACTCATAGGCCTCCATGTTTTTGTTAATTTTTTGTTTCATATTGCGGAGTGTATAATAGCCAAAGAGGTGTGGGATAATCTTGTTGAGTTGTATGGAAAGGTCAATCAATTCAGGATCTTGCAGCTTGAAGCCGATCTCACTTCTCTCTCTCTAGATGCCTTTCCCACTATTCAAGACTTTCTTGCATAGTTCAAGTTGATTTTGTCGCAGTTGAAAGGTTGTGGTCGTGACAAAACATATAAAGAGTGTATCTTCTTGATCCTATCTAAGTTGTGTGGTGCATTTCAAGTATTTGCTTCCACCTTCTATTGTACCATGGATGCTATGGGAGATGCTTATCAGATGCCTTCTTTTGAGGTGTTTTGTCATCGACTGACTAGGGAGCAAGCCAAGTTGATCTAGATGGATGCTCTTCCTAAGAGGCATGCTTTGATGGATCAATCTTCCAAGGGAAAGGGTAAGAATAAGAAGAATCCTAAGATAGATTCTCCTCCAGGTGGTGAGCATCCCTTTGAGCCTAAGGAGAAGAATGATCAGAAGACTGCACCTGCTCCTTCTTGTAACTCAAGAGAATCATCTTCCAAGTCTAAGAAGAAGAAGGATAATTGTTCCTTTTGTGAAAAGTCAAGGCATAATGATGCAAATTATTTTTTGAGGCTCACAACATTGGAGGAAGCTATAAAGAAGCACAATATTTCCATACCTAAGTCTTCTTCCTTGGGAAAAGGTCAAGCCCTTGTAGCAAGAGGTTTGTCCTCTACCCATGACAGTTGGATTCTTGATTCTGGTGCTTCATATCACATGACTCATAATGCAGATCTTCTTGATTCTCTCTTTGATAATCATACTACTCACATTGTAGTTGGGGACTCTTCTAAGATTCTAGTTTTAGGGACATGGTCAATTCAAATGCAAGATGGTTGCATTGATGATGTTCTTCTTGTTCTTGATATTTCATAGAATCTGCTCTCCATTTATCATATTTGTCAACATGGTGATGGAAGGCTTGTTGAGGTCTCTCCTAGTGATGTGACTATTCGACAGTTAGAGAATCCTGAGAAGGTTGTTGCTACTAGTGTAGTTGATCATAGAGCCCACTTGTATAAGTTTGATGGATTTGAGCCTTCATCAAGATCATCCTTTATTGCTCATGCAAATTTAGTGAGTAACCTTTGGCACGAATGGTTTGGGCACCTGAATTATAGATATCTCCTACAAATGAGCACACAGAACTTGGTGATTGGTCTACCTTAGATCTCTTGTTCTGATGGGGTTTTCCTAGGTTGTGTACATGGGAAACATCATCGAGATCCAATTCCAAAAGGTATGGCTATATGTACTTTGACACCCCTTGAGTTGGTGCATAGTGATCTTATGTCATTTCCCACTCCTTCATTTTCAAGGGCCAAGTATGTGCTCACCTTCACTAATGAATTCTCTCACCACACTTGGGTGTACTTTTTGAAGTACAAGGACGAGGTTCTTTGTTTCTTCTTGACCTTCCTTGCATTTTGGAGAAGCAGTCAAGACATTCCCTTCATAAGATTCACACAGATAATGGGGGGAGTATGTCAATCGGGTGTTTCAGGACTTCTGCAGTGCTTGAGGTATCCTTCATCAGCACACAATACCATACACTCCTCAACAGAATGGTGTGGTTGAGCGAAAAACAAAACCTTAGGGAGATGGCCAATTGCATGATTCAGTTTAGGTCCATGGCTCCAACTTTTTGGGCAGAGGTTGTCAATTGTGCCAACTACATTCAGAACCGTATGTCGCACAAGACAGTGTGGAATATGACTCTTGAGGAGGCTTGGTCTCTTTTCAAGCCTAAGGTCTCCTACTTTAGAGTATTTGGTAGTGATGCATGGACATTCATTCCAAAAGGTAGGAGGAAAGAAATGGAGAATTGGCTACTGTGAGGATGTGAAGGGTTATCATTTGATTTGATGAAGAATCATACTTAGGATCTTGTTACTCTTCCTAAGGGAAGAAAGTTGGTTTGGTGCAAGTGGGTGTATCATACCAAGTTTACAATTGATAGTTCTATTGACAAGTACAAGGCTCGTCTTGTGGATAAGGGGTTTTCTTAGGTTTTTTTATGGTGTTTTTGCACCTTCTCAACACAAAAAAATATAAGTATGCTATCTCTCTTGAAAGGTAATTTTTGCAACTAAGTTTTAGAAATCACCCCAAGGTCTCTCGAGTGTTAGGACATGACTTCCAAAAATAGCTCAGTTGATTGATGTGATTTGCTGGTAATCACAAAGGGAATTTATGGTTCATAAGCATGGAGGGAATTGGGTTTGCAAAAGGAGTTTTATGAATTCTGGAAATGAGGAACAACTGCTGCAAGTTCAAGATAGAAAACTAAAACTCCATCTTTGCCATCAGATTTGGTTGTACAATGATGCTAAGACTTTGTTTAAATTTTAGTTTTCAAAGAAAGGTCAAAAGGGAGAAAGGGTTAGAAGTTTCATAGACCTGCAACTGATGATGAATAGTAACAATGGAGAATGCTATAGTGGACAGATTTCCGAAAACTAAGTTCCACTTATTCAAGGACAACCCACAGTCTCATGGAACTAGTGTAATCTTCTAAGGTTTGCAGATTTTCAAACCATTCATTCACCATTAAATCATGAATAATAGTTAAACTTAAGTGCAACAATGTAAATGATGCTTAGACTAACTTTACATAGTAGTTTATTAGCAATAAACAACAAAAAGTGTGAGCTAGGAAGACATTAAACACAACAGCATGCATCCATCATTAAAGTACATGTACTACTAACTAAAAGCAACTTAAAACTAGAACAACAAAGCTAAAATCTAATGTTTGGAGATTGAATCATGCACACATGGACAAGAAAACACAATAAACCATCAAAACAATGCTTTTGTCATTAATTTTCTGCAGCATCCCTTTACACAACTCATCTCTCCCTTTGAAAATGAGAGGATTCCCCTACTTATAATTTTTCAAAACCAAAATGAATGGACAAGATTCATTTGCATTGTGTGGCTCAGATTCATTTTACATTAGGGTTTCACCTACCCCCAAATATATGACAATATAAAATAGACCTTTTGTCTTTTTCTCTATTTTGTCCTATAGCCTATTTTGTCATTTAGTTTCCTTTACAATGTAGCTGCTTTGTCTTTTAGCTACTTCCAAATTTTATAACTATATTTTCAAATACTCATCATCTATGACTGGATTTCCAGCATCCTTTTGGAGAGTAGCATATTCCACAAACTTCTCAATCATAGCTTGGAGCTTGTCCCATTCCATGAGGTCAGATTGGAGGATATGAAAGGTTATCTTCTTGAATCTTTTGATGACCTGCTCCTAGTGCTTGGTGCATTTGGGTGTAGCTTTGATAACCTGCTCAGACTTAGTGAAGGCCCTCGTAGAAAAATCCATGAAGTTTGGTGACAACGTGTCTGCAGCCCCTTGTTCCATCTTCTTATGAAAGAACGGCTTGATTTTCTCTGGATCTAATTCTAGAGTAGGCATTTCATAGTCTGTCATCATCTTCAAATAATCTTCACTGTCAATTTGATGCTCTGCAACCCATTCAAGATTAAGCTCTAGTTCGTGTAAGACCCTCTCTAGGATCTCCTTTCTGTAATCTAGGCCCATCTACCATGTTTCCACCAACAAATGGTCATCTTTTGGTTGTTCCAACTCCTTTTCCCATATTCCCCAGGAAAGCTTAAGGATGCTCTCGAACTTAGGATAAGTGATCCTATATAGCTCAAAGAACCTATTGCAGGTATTTATTGTGTCCTCCAACTATTTCTGCAAACTCTAGAACTTATTGAACATTCTAGAAATGTGGCAGATGCCCATGTCACCATTGTATATCACCCGGTTGAACCAATTCGCAGTGGACTTGGTCCAGTTTTTCATCTTCTCCATTTTACTTAGCTCTTCATTGGATAGGATGGTTGGCACAGACGACTCTGTCAAACCTCATCTTCCATGAACATCCACTATTGAATATAAGCGGTCAAGTCTACCACTTGTGCTTTTAGCTCTTCTTTGGTGGATTGATTCGTGTTCATTTGTTGTACGATGGTAGTCACTAACCCTTGCAGATCACTGATCTTTTGCTCTTGAGTTGCCAGGCCTAGATTGATTGTAGATATTTGATAATCCTGCCCTTGTATGGTGCTTGCATCCTTTCCTACTACTGGGGTGGCAACTTGTAACGTCTGGGACCCAAAAGCATCAACTATATTGTGTGATCTAATTTTGTGCTTCTTCTCCCTTCTGGAAATTGTCTACGTTCTAGCTAATATTGCTTCTAGCCTCACCTTGGGGTCAATGACTACTAGATCCTTCTTTTTCAATTGTTGTTTTATCCAGTCAGGAACCTCTATTTGTCCCTTGGGTGATTCGTGATCACCTTACTCTTCTTGTTCCTTTCGAGGCTACTCCTCTTCATTGTTGGGAACCCTTCCATCATCCTTTTCTTCCTCATTTGAGCCTTCTATTTGTATAGCCTTCCCTTTGTCTAGCTCGGTGGAAGCAACATTTTCTTCAGTGATGCCCTCCTCTTGGGGTGCTTTCTCCTTATCCTCTCCTCGTTCAGTTTTTATGTTCTGCTTAGGCTTGGAGCTCTTTTCTTGGGCATCCTTCTCTTCTTCTTTTCTTTTCTCTTCCTCCCCTTCTGGAGGTACCTATTCCTTTTGCACCAAGCCCTTATCTTGGCCAATTAGCGGAGGCTCTTCAATTATTTCCACATCAAGATTTGTATCTATCTTCCCCTCCTTAGAGCAACACTCTTCAAGGTTAGCTTCTTCACTTGCATATTTATGTTGTTGGGGCAGCTCTTCGTCCAACTCCTGATCTGATGTCTCTATCACATAATGCTCACCAAGAGCATCAACATCTTCTTCTGAATTTTTTGACATCTCTTCATCGGAAGCCACCTTGCCCAAGTTGCTACTTAATCCACCCTCTAGATGTTCAAAGTAGTCGTCTTTGCCAAAATCCTCGGGCTCTTCATCTATGTCTTGTGCAGTTTCCTTGTATTGCTCTGCATGGAGTCTTTCCATCTCTTCTAAGATCTACATTGTGGCCTCCATTTTTGGCAGCTCGGTAGGTGGCGGGGGAGGAGGTAGGGAAGCAACAATCTAATCCATTAGAACTTGGACCTTGTGGTCAAGGATTACCCCAGAGAGTTCAATAGGCACATTTTGCATATATGCCATGAAAGCTTGCGGCAAGACGGGTGGTGGAATAGAAGCTAAGGGCATGGACTATGCGAAAGTAGAGAATGTAAGCAATGGAGGTGGAAGCGAGGAAGAGGATAGTAGGTAGGTAGTAGAAGAGGAGGAATCCAATACCATACCTAGAGCAGTTGGTGAGGTAGAGGTGAGGTGGACTGAGATGTCCATGACAGGCGGAGATGAGACAGGCAAAGCCCTAGAAGCAGAGGGTGGAGGAGTGGTGATAACAGTAGGAGCAGACAAAGGAATGGAAGTGGTCGGTGGTGAGCGCGACTACTCGATTTCTTCTTCTTCTTCATGTTGGGGATCTTCCTCTATAGTAGGAATTTCAAGCACAAATGTCCATGTTCTCTTTGTTCTTTAGATTTTTTCCCCTCGATCGTCTTCTTGGAGTACACCTTTTATTTAGGTTTACGCTTGGGTGCATCCTTCCTCTTCTTTGATCTTGTGACTAGTGGGGACTTGGGAGCTTCGCCTGATGAACCAATGGTTGCACCACTGTCGGTTTCACTTTCAAGCTTGTCCTCGAGCTCACCAAAAGTCAACTCTGCACCCTACTCTTTGAGTTGAGCTACTTGTGCATCCACCCATTGCCTTGTTTTATGCTCAATGGGTCGAGTTAGTACACCGAGGTCAAATACCTCCTCTTCATTCCAATCTATAACTAGCAGGGGCATATTGGCCATGGCATCGTATCTATTATCTATGATGTCATCATCATCAACAATTTGATCTGGCACCAAGAATAGGTTGATAGACTTTACAAACTAAGCAGTCATTCTCATGTAGTGTCGCATTTGCACCTCTTTGTCATCACTGCAGTTTTCCCACAAATCCTCAATGTGAGGTCGGTGGGCATATTTCCTTTCAACCTATTTTTTCAATTTTCCATGAGGGTCCACTCTTCCTTGGTCTGTGTGGAGGTCCAAGTTATACTCCACCAATTCCTTTTCTAAATATTTGGCACATTGGGCAGTGGGGTAGGAGTACATTCATTTCCCGAAGGTTATGGGATACAGAATCCCAGCTCGATGCTTATCACTCAACAATGTGTGGGCAGTCTACAACTTCCTAGAGACCTCCAACAAAATGATGTGTTCATTAGGGTAGTGCAGTAATTGGTAGGGTTTCCCTGAGAACCCTTTAGCTCTGATGTAGGTAAACTTTGGGAACTGAATGAATAGATACCCAAATTCCTTTATGAAGGTCTTCGCACTATGTGATACCTTTCTCTCAAAATCTCCTCCTAGGAGTCTGATTATGTGCCTAATGAAGGCATCATTCAATCTTTTGTACTCTTTTTTAAAGTTCTTGTACTACAATTGGGGATAGCAGTCATAGATTTTGAGCTCTCCCTTCTTTTTCCCAGTGTTCCTGCATAGAAGAGTCCTTTATATGGGAATTTATCTGCAAGGAGATAAACTAGATATGATGTCATGTAGAACTGGGAGGTTTTCTTTACGGCCAAGAGCTGGTATGTAGGTTATTACTGATCATCTTTTCCTAGTGGAATTTGGCCTCACCTTGGATGATTTCCTCTATGAATTAGAACATCCATTCTTCAAATAAAGTAGCAATTGCTAGGCCCATCACTCTGCTTAAGAGAGTAACCAAATCATGGTACTCCTCAAAGAAATCACTTTTGAATAGATTTTGAGGCACTTTGTTGGCGATGCCCCTCTTGGTCTTTAACCAATGTTGATTAATCGTTCTTTTACATGCAAAAGGGTCTTGTTTCCACATGTTTTTCAAAAAATTCCTTCTCTACTTCCTACATCTTATCAAATGTTGGGATCCCAATTTTCCTTCCAATAGACTTGGTAGACAATTCCGCTAGTACTCTTCCATCTTTATCAATGATTTTCCTATTGAAGTGGTAGCACTCCTGGCAGGCCCTGACCAATTCCAGAGCAACCAAGGCAGGAGGGAAGCTGACTTCCTTTGCAAGACCACTTTCTTTGATCCTTCGCGCATCTTTTGTGGTCGGGTTGACCATCACCCTCTACTTGAACTCATCAATATTTACGTGTCCCAAGTTCGTGTTTGAGATCGTATCCCAGGTGGAGGCAACCTTGGAGGTGCATTCCACCCCGTGGAACTGGTATTTCATTTGTTCCTTTTCTTCCCTTCCCCTTGGTGTTCTTGCAAGCTTCTTTCCCTTATTAGCCTTCTCAACAGGCTTCCCTAATGATCCCTCAGCAAGTTCCATAAATCCTACACAAGTGCAGTAAGTTTTTTTACATATAACGAGGAAAACATCAGTTAAATCTTGTAAATCCAAGGTTAGATCCATTCATACATCCATAAAAGATCATAAAATTCATCATTGTACGCCTTTAAAGGCTCATTTGGATCATTTGCACAAATGTCAGTTCAGGGGTACAGGTTTCCCCTAGGTGGAAGTCATTTAGAGCAGCTAGGAGTAGGACGACACTGGGGTAGCGGAGTTCCTCAGACAGTCACCCACAAGGAAACTTCTGCATGGTTCATTTGGCGAGCAAATTCCTTATGAAATGATTAAGTACGTGTAGAATTAGCTATGAGGCACTTAGAGTATTTAGATGAAGCTTTGACACTCTTGCGGACTTGGAGGATGCGAGCACCATGGGGAGGAAAGCCCTTAAGGCTCAGTTGTTAAGCATTGACGTTCAAGAGACGGTGACCTGCATGCGAAGGTCCGCATTGTGAAACCCACGGATGCCTAATACATCATGAGTTGTGCCTATATTTAATGTTAGTTTGGGAGTGTGGAGGTCAACTATCGGGCCACCGCTAAGTTCTTGTCATAAGGAACGACCATAAGGGGACATAGATTTGCAGGTGGTGGTCTGCATAGCTAGGCCCACAAACGACGTCTAGACTTAGGTTTTCATGCCGCAACCCTCAAAACTTGGAAAAATGGAAAACCTTCCCACGGAGTCCACAACGCAGGAGGACGCGAGCATCCGACCGTTGAATAGCAGTGATGAAGTAAGGGCCGCCTACATACGGCCACCTGCATAGATCACTCGCCTGAATATTTTAGGCTTGGTCAATTTTTAAACAAGTGTTGAGTCCAATTAACTAACGGCAATAGAGCGGGCAGAGATCACACTACGGAAAGATGTTAGGGTTAGGTTGTGATTCAAATAGCCATAGGATGGGGTCCGCCCATAGGGGGAATCCCACAAAGGGATTCTCGTAAGAGGTCATGGACTTAGCCATTTTCTCTAAGATTTTAAGTGTGGATAAGGACAACGAGGGCAACGGTGAGGACCATAGGGATTCATCGACACGGTATGATGAACAACCAAGGTAGAGCAGGATTCTGTATAAACGTGAAGACGCAGTTTAGACGCAGTTTAGCCAGAACTAGGGAATTTCAAGGTGTTGGGCGGATAGCCAGTGCGGGGCCAGAGGCTCAAGAGGACTTAGATAGGATCACTAGGGAAAAATAAGGTTTGATCTTTGAAGATTTAACATTTACTAGTTACCATAATTCATGAAGAAAAATGTTTCTCAAAGGTTTAGACGCGAACTTACCTAGGATCCACACGGAAATCCAAAGAACCGAGCTCAAATTTGCTGGAGGATCTTGTGTAGGTGGGAGCTTTGCTTTCTCCTTTGAAATTTGAAAAAGCACTGGGGTGTAAATGATAGCTTAGGCTCCCTCTATTTATAGAAATTTTTTCCATTAATGCACACATTCATTATAGGTACGGTAGCAGGTTGGTTGGTGGGGTTGCAAAAACCCGCACTAGCACAGTCGTTCAGTCAAGACTCTAGTGGATAAGGTGGATGTGAGATCTGTCATGCAAGGAGACACCTAAGGTTATCCATTGGAGATAATTAGAAGGATAGCGGCATTCTGCGAGAGGAGACCTGCAAATGCAGGTCCACAAGGCTAGATGGGTGCAGTGGCGAAATGCCAAGGGAAACCCGTAGGCCTAGATCCGCAAAGGCAAAAGACTAGGAAAATTTTGGGTAGGTGATTTTTGTCAAAGGGAATTTGTTGACTCTAATTCATCTGACCATTTTAAGCTTAGGAATATGGGCACGCAAAATGATGCAAAAGCAAAGATGACCCGACAAAGGACGAAACGAAGAGAAGGGGTCCCCAGTCTGAATGGGGTGAGTGTGTTATAGGCACAACAAGGTTGAGGGCATTGACTATTCAGAGACCTTTTTTCCTATTGCCAAGATGGATTCCATTTGTCTTATACTTTCTATTGTTGCATCTCAGGGTTGGTTAGTGTATCAGATGGATGTGAAGAGTGCTTTCCTGCATGGTAATCTTCAGGAGGAGACCTATATGGAGAAGCCACCAGGATTTGTGCATGACTCTTCACTTGTTTGTAGGCTTTGACGTTCATTGTATGGTCTCAAACAAGCCCCTCAGGCTTGGTATGAGAAGATGGATAGTTTTTTGCTTGCTTTAGATTCAATAGATTTCACTTTGACCCTACAGTTTACATTCAAAGGCATGGAGGGGATCTTCTCATTCTTTTTATCTATGTGGATGACATGATTCTCATTGGTAGTTCTCCTACCATAATTGAGGATACTCAGAGAGATTTGACAGAGCGGTTTGATATGACTAACCTTGGTCCTTTGCATTTCTTCCTTGGTCTTTAGATTCATCAATCTTTTGCAGGTATTTCTATTTTCCAATAGAATTATGCTCTTGATTTGCTTCAAAGATTTGGGATGGTTGATTGCAAGCTAGTCGCTACTCCCTTTCAGTCAGGTGTTGTGTTATCTTCCAGTTACAATAATCCATCATTGGATGCTATCTTGTATCGACAGTTGGTTGGTAGTCTTTTGTACTTGACACATGTAGTCGTCCTGATATTTCCTTTGCAATTGGTCTTGTTTCATGTTTCTCTCAAGATCCTCATGAGAGTCATTGGAAGGCATCCAAATGTATCATGTGGTACATTTATGGCACTACTCAATTTGGCATTCATTACACATCAGGTGCTACTTAGATTGTGAGCTTCACTAACTCTAATTGGGCTGGTGATTTTGATGATTGGAAGTCTACTCCTAGCTTTATCTTTTGTCTTGGTTCTAGTTTTATTGCATGATCTTGCAAGAAGCAAACTACTATTGCATTATCATTGACTAAGGTTGAGTATCAAGGTGTTGTTTTGGCTAGTCAGGAGATTTTGTGGCCTCGAAAATTGATGGTTGAGTTTGGCCTACATAATTTTGGAAGGTGTTAAAGCTATGCAAATTTCCTTGAGAGAAATGTTGTACAAGGCCTACATGCACTCGGGCCTCTATGGAATGCAATCCAAACTCTTTATGTTGAATTTGCATATTTCTCATTTGAAAATTTATGAAAACTTTAAGGAGCAACACTTTTATTGTACTCAAAATGAAAGATTAAGGTTTTTAATAATGTCCATGAGGCCAAATATCGTATGGGACCAATGGATACCAACCACATGATTAAGCACAAAAACCTAAAACAACAAACCACCAACACAACACCTATTTGATCTACCTTTCCTTTTGGATTCTAGAACTTTTGTTATGGATCTTGATCAAGTAATCTACATTTTTTGTTATCCTTTCTTCTTCAAACAAGTTACTTAAGGATCCCACATTTAAAATCTCGATGTAATTGGAATCAATATCCATGTAAGACAAACACTCCATGATGTAGTGCCATTTCATCTCCACTAGCTCGAAAGTACAAAAACATCATTTTTATATGTCAACTCTTCTTTAGGTACTATCCACCTTTTGGTTTCACACTTAAGCTAGTGCAAACTAGTCCTTAGTTGAGCCATTAACATTTTCATTTTTCATTTTATTTTTGCTCCTATATAGTTCTTTTATGTGTGATCATATGAAGGATTGAAATGCTTGATATAATATTCTCTTTTCCTCCCAAGTTACCTTGTCCACGTGCTTACTTTCAGCTTTTTCTTGCATGTATACTTTTTTGTTGCTCCATTATTAGTTGTGCACTCTTTTATGTTGATACCCCACGTATTCATCCACTTGTCATTTTGTTTCATCCATATGCTCTTCCTTCTATATAATGTCTCTCGTATCACCGTTTTGGGCCAATGAGGCAACTCCATGTTCTATAACCTCTTTAAATAGCTTAGTAATTAGATCATAGTTGATGTATCCATATGAAATAAACTAGCTTCATCTAAGGAAACCTTGTAGGGAACTCACAATTTTGTTCTTAAGTTACATTTTATTAGATGCTTTTGTAACCTCTCTATGTATCTAGACACCTCATTGCTAATGTTTTTCCACCTCAAACTTCACATTCATATAGAACCACTTGCACCACTAACAAACCAAAAGAGTTTTCTTAGATTTCCAATCCCATAGTTCAACCCTTCTACATCTAGTTTACAATGAGTATAAAGATTTGACATCCTCCTTGTATCTTTTTTTGCACAAATATCCTAACTAATCTTATTGTGGGAATCAAGGCCAAGATATTTGTATTCATTAACCACTTGTAAGGGGTTTCCTTTAAAGATAAATTCTATATGAACCTTATTTCTATTTAAGGTAAAGATCATGGTCAACCGTAGTTATTTTGGTGTTCACTTGCATCATAACCTCTTTAAAAAATATCTAGAGATTTCAAGTGTTCCCTCAAATCATGTGTTGTTTTTTCTATTAAAATAAGATCTACATATAGAAGCAAATGTATTGTACATAAATTTTCAAGTGAAAATCCCCACCACCAAACTTGTCTATCAACTCCTCTAATTTTTCAATTTACAACCCAGATAGTGTAAGAGATAATGTACATCCCTATTTGACCCCAATGCCACTCTTGAAACATTCTGATATTCCTTGCTTGATTCTAATTTTGGCCTGAACTTGATCATACAACCTATGAACCCTATAAATTTCTAGTATTCCCAACTCTTCCATTCTACTCCATATTTTTCTTCTAGAGACAATGTAAAATGATTTCTTGAATTCAATGAAGCAACAAAAGACTATTCCTCCCTATTTATCCCAAACCTGAACTCAATCAAGTGTTTGAGGTTAATGTTGTGATCAATTATAGAGTGTTTTGGACTAAATATCACTTTCCCTTTCACCCTATTTCCCTCCTTTTCTACTCAAATACTAATTTGATTCTCTATCACGCTATTAAAGAGTTTTCCAGAGAGAGGATTGATCATTATAGTTTGGTAGTTTGATGGGTTGTTGACATCACCAATTTTGAGCAAGGGAATGATGGCACTAGTCATCCAATTTACTAAAAAAACCATTTTGACTCCATTAAATATTATTTTAATGTGCGATGTGAGGCTTTCATGCCCCATTTAATGTATTATGCTTGTAATCTATCTATATCATGTGCTTTAACCACTGTAAACTTTTTAGTTCCTTCTTTGATGTCTTTTGTGGAGAAGAGTTTAGCCATTAAATTGATTGTTGGAGGGACATATTTATCTTGATCTTGCTCATAAAATAGTTTTACATATTCCAACCATTTTAAATATATGATATTCTTCTATTTAGTTGTTCTTTTTTGTTGTAGTTCTTTCCTAAAGCCTCTCAAGCTGTGTCTCCCAAGAAAAATAATCTCATTCTATCTTATTTGCATGTAATTCTCTTTTTTTAATCTCACTACATTTTCATATGCCTGTTCATTTCCCCATATTTTGACCATTCTACTTGCTATCTTGTAGTCTTCATCATACGATGGACTCAATAGAAATCTATTTGTGTTGCCTCTCTTAGGTCAAGGCCTTTTGTAAAAAGAAAAAGAGCCTTATGGATTATCGATGTCAACTTGTTATTACTTATTGTTCTCTAATTTATATTGGCCATCCCAATATCTCCTATTCCTTGTAGCTATTTTTCAAGCATTTTTCATGTTGGGACTCAAAGTTATAGTTTCCTTTTTTGCTTGAGTCCCTTTCATTTTGTGCCTTATTCATTTTACCCAAGTTTATGACTGACTTGAGAAATACTTCATGGGTACTTTTGTCAAAATTTCTTAGCACCAGTGGATAGAGAATGAAAAAAAAAGTATGGTTGCTCTTTGAAATTTTGAAAAATTCCTTATATAGGAGTTATAGGCTTGTAGGCTTTATCCTTATATCTGGTTCAATCCATCAAACCCACAGATATCTAGTTCCAATTTTGGTTTTTCTCTCAAAGGTAAATAATGTGAAAATGATTGTGTGGATTTTGTAGGAAGCCATCATCCATCTGAACTCCATGCCTTCATATGTTTGGTTCACTTGGAATTTCTCACTTTACGGTAAAATATTACCCATCTAGTTTGTGGGAATTTCTATGTGAACTTCCCCCTCCAATTACACTTGACCTATTCAAATGCATCTTCCCATAAATGTGCAATTTTGATCTATTCTCTCACATTATGAAGTTCCAATGTATTTTCTCGCAAAGGTCTTAAGTGTTGAATATTTGACTAAGTATAGATTTGTGAAAACCTTTTTCCATCTAAACTTCCCTTTTAACTTGCTTCCATCTATTTTACATGGAATTCCTCGCTTTGTGGGAAAATCCTACCCATTTGAACATTTATGGGTATTTCCATGTGAACCGGCCCATTCCACTTGCCGACCTTACTTCCACATTATCCACATGCTAATCACTTTCCAACAAATTATATCAACTTTTGAATTGAGTAAGTTTTTCCTTACATACAATTGAAGCCCATCTTTTGTTCCAAGGAACCTTGCTCTAATACCAATTGTTGAATGCACAAGACAATTAAAAGTGGGGTGAATCAATTGTAACTTAAAACTTCAAAACCCTCATTAACATTCAAATCCACGTTCATTCATTAAACCCTTAATTCTATTATGATGAATTAGCATGAAAAGCAAATAACAAAAAACTAAAATAACTTAACACCATACACAAGAGAACACCAGATTTACATGGAAAACCCAAGAAGGGAAAAACCACAATGAGGATTAGCTCACAATATATGTAATATCAACACCAAATACAATAGGGCTCACTGTTAGAGGGTTCACAGGTGTTGGCAAGAAGTTGAGTCCACTTTTGGGCCATTTAGTGGAATTGTTTTCCTTGATTTTCAGAATTTGACACATTTGACCTTCAAATTTGAAGCACTTAGAGATAGAATCTTGAAAAAAGTCTCTAATCATAAAATGTAGTACTCAGAGTCTAGTTTCCAAATATGTAATTTCCAAATATGTAATTTATTTCAATACCTAGATGATACAAATTGATTTTCAATAGGCGTTTTTAAAAACCATTGTTTAAAAGTCTTTTTTTTACCACATCATGCACGTGTACATCATCCATATTTTGACCTAAATAATCATATTTTTCTAAATCCTTTTGGGAAAATATTTTTAACTCACTAAAGCACGCTTTCCATTTTTCATTTTTTATTTTATTGATTTTTTTTTTTGTTAATTTTTTACTTACCATATTTGATGTTTAAAAAATCATCATGTACGTCACACATAAGATGACCTAAACTTATGATTTTTTGGATTTTTTTTCAAATTGAAAAGAATTTTCTAAAGTAGGCTTTCATGTAATCTGTTCATGAAAATGTTATGTTGATAAAAAGTTATTAAAATACTAAAAAATCCTAATAATTCAAGTTTATGGACCTTTTTAATCAGAAATTAAATGAAAAATAAAAATAATAATTCAATTGTAAAAAAAATTACATGTTTGGAATCTACATTGTCTATTCTATAATGGGTTTAAATTTCATCGAAAAACTCTGCAAAAAAAGCCTTCAGACATATGCCCAAAGTCAATATTTTTTTATGACATTGCTAGGACCTTCAACTTGCAGGTCAAACCAGGTCTAGGGCTTAGGTTTGGATCCCCAAACCTTTTCCTAAACCTATCAACAAAGCAAAATCCCAGCCTACATTTGAAATTTTAAAAAGCGGGATCTCGTTTACTAAATAGGATCTCATTTTTTAAATAAACAGGATCTCGTTTATAATTCACCCATTAAAAATTTATTAGCAAAGTCGTTGGAAAATGGAACAGGATCCTATTTAATAAACGAGATTCTGATTTTTTTTAACTCAGGATCCCGTTTACTAAATGGGATCCCAATTTGTATAAATCAAGATCTTGTTTCTTAAATGGGATCCTGAGTTATTTTTTACCGTTATTTTTTATGTTACTGTCAAAAAGGGGCATGTTGGGTCTGAGAATCATTTTGTACGGCCGACTATGACATATTCTCTTTTTTGTATCACCTTTTGTCTTGTTTAAGCTCTTCAAGTTGGTATTTTTTTCAATTTTGAAAGGAGGCATTATTGGGACGTTGTGACAAAAGAATTTTGTTGAATTGCTACTTGTTTGAAGGAGGAAGAAATTTTTTGTTGAATTGCTATTTGTTTTCAAAGGAGGAAGATGAATTTTATTTATTTGCTATTTGTTTGAAGGAGGAAGATAATTTGTTTTGAATTCATATTTTCTTTCAAAGAAGGATGAAATTTTTTGTTTAATTGAGCTACTTGTTTGAAGGAGGAAGATAAATTTTGTGCATTTTATTTGTTTTCAAAGGAGGAATCTAGGAATTTAATTTATTTGCTATTTTTTTGAAGGAGGAAGAGAAAATTGTTGAATTCCTATAAATGTTTTCAAAGGAGGATGAGAAATTTTGTTTGATTGAGCTAATTGTTTGGAGGAAGAGAAATTTTGTAAAATTGCTACTTGTTTGAAGGAGGAAGAGGAATTATGTTTAATTGATACTCGTTTGAAGGAGGAAGAGGATTCTTGTTCAATTGCTACTTGTTTGAAAGAGGAAGAGGAAATTTGTTCAATTGCTACTTTTTCTGAAGGAGGAAGAGGAATTTTGTGAACAATTGCTACTTGTTTGAAGGAGGAACAAACAAGGAAGACTCTCAGGTTTTTGACATTCATTTGTGTATACTTTAAAAAATTCCAATCATGGGATCACAATGTCAAAATAAGAGAAAAGATAGGAAGGTATTGACCCCTGAAGAAATTCAAGCAAAGAGAGAGAAGGAGAAACAAAGAGAAAGAGAAAGAAGAATGATAATTCGATCAATGAATGATGATGAAGCATCCAATTCCACAACTATTGAAGATAAAAAAAATTGAGGATACCATGGATGTAGATGATGCAAACTTGCAAGAGGTGAATGTGGAAACTAATACGAATATAAAAACTACTCCTGGTATATCTTCAAATATCCCTTCCAATGCTATGGAGAATGTTTCAATAGGCACAAGTCTAGGTATGTCTTCAAATCCACCTTTGATCCTCATGGAAATGGTGTTTATTAGAGATTTAGAAGAGGTTGGATATCACAATGTTGACATTCATAATATTCGAAGAGTTCAAGATTGAGTCAAATTGTTGTTGAAAATGAAAATGAAAATACTTTTATTGAAAATGAAAATTAAAACCGTTTTGTTGTGGAAAATGAAAATGAAAATCCTCTTAATGAAAATGAAAATGAAAATACTTTTATTGAAAATGAAAATGAAAACCATTTTGTTGTTGAAAATGAAAATGAAAATCCTCTTAATGAAAATGAAAATGAAGATGAAGATGAAAATGAAAATGAAAATGAAGATGAGAATGAAAATGAAAATAGTTTTTAATATATTTTCTTTAAATTGAAAGTGATGTTTTGGATAATCTTCCTGGTAAGATTTCTTGGAGACAAATAAGAACACATGCTAATAGATTATACAATCAATTTTTTTATCATAAAAAACTTTCAGTTCAATGTCAACTAATGATGCAATTAATGAGAATGGGAAAAATGAGAAAAATAATGAAAAATTTAGGCATTTTTGTTAAACAAAGAAGAAAATATCAATCAGTAAAACATGCTATGTCTACTATTGCAAGTGCCATTCAATCTATTGGAAAAAATAGTAGATCTAAAGATAAGAATGCAACAAGAAGAGCTATAACAACTGCTATAGTTAATAAATCAACTTTGAATAAAAGAATGGTAAGCAATATTAGTGAAGTTTTAAAAATGCATCCTAAAACATTGCTAAGAGTGGCAAAAAGAAGAGAAAGTATAGAAAATGATCCTATCAACCAATGTTGGAGTTTCAGTAGTCGACTCCTGAGGTCTGATATGAAATTGAATGTTGAAATTAAATATTTGATTGAAAAATATTGGCATGATAATGCTAGGGTATCATCTAATACTAGAGATTTTTTAAAATTAAGAGTGGGGTCCAAAGTTCGTGATCCTCATCCAAAACACCGATTAGATACAACACAAACTGAATTTTATAAAAAAAAATTGTGGTGGTTTAGTGTTACCTGGTAATATCAAAATAAGTCAAAGGTCTTTTGAAAAATGTAAACCATGGTATGTAAAAATTAATAAGGAACAAATATCTTCTTGTTGTAAAACACATGTTCAATTTCATTATTTTTATGATGTTTTTCGATATATACGTTGTACTTTGCATACTAACATGATTATGCAAAAATGTGGTATTAATATGCCACCTGAAACAATAAGGGAGTTTATATCAAGTTTATTTTGTGAAAGATCTAATGAAAATTTATTTTATTCAAGTTCTTGTATTTTTGCACAATGCACTAGTTGTGGAAATCTTTCATTCTTCAGAGTTTGCACACATGAAAGTGTTGATAATGATTTTGGAAAATAATTAGTTGATGTTAAAAGATTTAAGAATGTTAACTATTCTATAAAAGATGGAAAAAATAGAAACCATTGTGATTTAGTTATAGAAAAAGTTAGTGTACATGCATTCATATTAGAATTTAAGAATAAGATTGTACCAAAATATGCCATGCACTCTCAACATACTCGATGGCTTGATGGCCAATTTCATGCATGTAAAAACACATTTTCAATTGGTACTATACTTTCAATGGTTGATTTTGCGGAAAATTATACTCTAGCTCCTTAAGAGGAAATTCAATCACAGTATTATAATTCAGTGCAAGTAGCTATGTTTGTCCATATTTTTTATATAAATGCAAATGATAGCATAGAGGATGATAGAAAAGTTTTGAGGGAGTATCATTTTTATTTGAGTGACAATTGGTTACACTCGTCAGAGTTTGTTCAATACTGTTTCAATATATTTTATAGAAATTTAAGAGAAAGAGGAATCCAGATGACAAAACACCTCATATGGTCAGATAATTGTACAGGGCAGTTCAAGAATGCTCGAATGTTCTATTGGTTAAGTAGGGTTCAAAAGGAACTTAATGTCCAACATATATGGATTTTTTTTTAAGTTGGGCATGGTAAAGGAGAACATGATGGAGCTGGTGCATGTGTCAAAAGAATTATTGCTAGAGAACAATTAAAATTCAAGGATGCAGTAAAATTTAAAGATGCACGTGGGATTGTGGATTGGTGCAATACAAGATTATCTACACCTATTTTGAGTGAGTACTATACAGTTCGTTGATTCTTTTGGTTAGTTAAAGAAGAGAAAATTCTACCTAGAGTTGACTGTGATACAATCAGTGGATCTACTAAATGGCATTCATTTAGGAGTTCAACAACAAGCGCATGGACTATCTGAACAAGGGAGCTTGCATGTTTTTTTCAGTTTTGTATCTCAGGAGATTGGGAAGCATGTGAAAATACCGAATGGGTTGAAGAGTGGGAGCAAAGATCGTTGACACCTGCACAAGCACACGATCAATATGAAATAACTATTGAAGAAAATGATCAAGTGTTTGCATCTGAAGACTATGACCGTGTTTCAGAAATTGTACAAGAAGGTAATTTAATTCAATTTATTTCACTTTATTAAGTTATTTTGTAATACTAAATTATTTATATGGATACGTGCAAGTTATTAAATCAAATTTTGTTTGCAGGACATGTGTATGTTATTGTTGCACCTAAGGGGAATGAAGAGGAAATAGAATATTGGTTGGCTCGTTGTGTGGAGACTAAACATAAGTTAATAGCACCTCAAGAAGATGATGATGGATATCATTATCCAACAGGTACGGTGATCCACTTAAGACATCCCTTAAGCAAATTTTGATAACAAGTTTTTGATCCCCTTAAGCAAATTTTTAAAACAAGTCTTTGATCCCCTTAAGAAAATTTTGAGAACTTATTTGATGATGGTTTTCATGTTTTCCAATAGGATCAGTGGTCGTTGTTGGCACTTGGCTATGAAAATACCTGATAAGGAAGAATGGTCTACCTTCATTCGAAGATTATGAAACACATAAAAAGATTATACACTATTCACATTTGGTGGTGGAAAAAAATATAAAACAAGATTGGTATTGTGGAAGACCTAAAAATAAAGTGCTATGGACAATTTCTATGGAAGAGCATGAGACAATCATAGATACATTGCAAAAAAGAGAGGATTCAGATGGTACAATGGAATAAGTAAATATAGTTTTAGTTTGATATTGTCCTTTTAAATAGATTAAATACATGTTTTGATATTGGTCAAGTGTGTTATTAGTTGAAATTGATTTAAATTGTCCTTTTATAAATCCTTAAGCCATAATCACTAAAAGGAGAGTCCATGCAAGTTCAACCTAGACAACATGGAATACTTGGTAAAAATAGGTAATTATTAGTTAAATTATATTTAAATACATGTTTTGATTATATATTGATATTTCTTGTACATTAATAGTTAAAATTGATTTATTATCATTTTTTGTATCCTTAAGCCATCATCGCATTGATCTCATACTTTGAAACAAAAAGGAAAGGATGCCTAGATTCAACCTACACACGTGTAGAATACTTTTAAATACAAGTACTTGAGTTGTGTACATATAGATAGTTTTATATAAATTAAAATATTTATGTTTTGATGATTTCATTGATATTGCTTGTACCTTTTTGATATCAAGTGGCATGAAGACCTACTACATTTTTGGCATGAGTTTGGGATGTTCTTGAGATGGCATAGCCAAACTTTGTCAACATTGTTTTGAGATGACATATATGTACATACTTACACAATTAAACATTTTGTACAAATTACAAATATATGTACATACACAATTATGTACTCTATGTACTTTTATGTATCAAAATCAATATTCTATATATTTTGTTTGTTAAATGTGCATGTTTTCCTACTTTGAAACTTTATATTTGAGTGTATAATCACTAAATATCATGTATAAATTATTGTTAAACCAATTATATACTCTTTTTTGATCCCCTTAAGATGTCGTATTAGGACCCCTAAAGACATCCCCTTAAGACGTGTCATATTAGCACATATCCTAAATATTATACTTAATTATATCATTTGTTATGATGAGTCACCCTAAAGTATAATACTTGTTTATATCACTTAATATTTATACTTAATTATACTCTTCTTTGATCCCCTTAAGACGTATTAGCACATATCCTAAATATTATACTGAATTATATCATTTATTATGATGAGTCACCCTAAAGTATAATACGTGTTTATATCACTTAATATTTATACTTAATTATACTCTTCTTTGATCCCCTTAAGACGTGTCGTATTAACACATATCTTAAATATTATACTTAATTATATCATTTGTTATGATGAGTCACCCTAAAGTATAATACTTGTTTATATCACTTAATATTTATACTTAATTATACTCTTCTTTGATCCCCTTAAGACGTCGTATTAGGACCCTTTGAGACATCCCCTTAAAACGTGTCGTATTAGCACATATCCTAAATATTATACTTAATTATATTATTTGTTATGATGACTCACCCTAAAGTATAATACTTGTTTATATCACTTAATATTTATACTTAATTATACTCTCCTTTGATCCCCTTAAGACGTCGTATTAAGACCCCTTAAGACAACCTATAAATTAATGTTGGATGCTATTATTTGTTTTGACAACTTATAAATTAGTGTTTTTTGTGGAACATGAGGTAAAGAGGACTTTTATGTTCTTAAGTTTTCTCTAGCACTTTGCATAATTTGTAAATATGGTACTACATGATTTAATTTCAAAACTTTATCCTATTTTTGGATAATTAAGTTATTTAATTTAATGTTGTAAAAGAACTCGGAAATATGGTGTTTACTTATAGAACAATTTTTTTGGAAAAACTCGTTGCATTTTGATTGGTATTTATGTTTAGTTTCTAGAATTTATTAATGCTTTTGTTCTCTAATCTTGTATGGTATTGTTTATTTCTTAAAATTTCATCCTTTGTGGTATATAAATGGATTGCTTTTGTTTGAAAATTATGATTTATTGACTAATTATTGATTGACATGAATTGAATAAGTTCATTGACTAATTATCGCTAATTATTGAAAGTACATATCATGTATATCATGTATGGGGTCACTAAATTTGTAAAGTACAAATATTAAAATGTCCTATTAATTTCAATTTTAATTTCATATTTATATTTAATTTCACATTAATTTCCTATATTAATGTCTTGACTATGAACATAAAATGCATAAATGTACATGTGTAAATTAAAATTGAACAATAATGTGGACACCAATTTTGGTATCCAAGGTTCTCTTACACTTCTAGGGTTTCTCACCTAAAAGGAGAGAAATGGACCAAAATGCGTAATGTCCCCACTCAAAACTATGCAAGAATGAATGAAGTATGCCTAGATGCAATGTCTAAATACACCAAACTAATAAAAGAAATGACTTATTAATGTAAAACCAAAGAAATGCAAGTTGTTTGAAAACACATTGTGATATGCAAAAAGATAGATTAAATGCAATAAAGAACAAGATAAAGATGATAAACAGAAATTGTGCACTTGGAAACTGATGAAGGCTGAAGTGAAGATTGTAGATGCCTCTAAAATTTTGAAAAATATGATTTTCTGGCCAACTGAGACACTTACGCCAAGCTGGGCAACTTAGTCCCAGATCAGGGAAACTGCTTAGGAGCCTATTTCTGCCAAATGGGTATCCAGATCTGCAAAAACTTCTGAAAAACAAGTGCAATGGGACTAAGTCCCCACTGTTGGTGACTTAGTCCACTTTGGATTTTCTACAAATCCAAAAGTGGAAACGGAAGCCCACAGTCTGCACTTTGTTTTCTGACGGAAACCCGGATCCAAGTCCACAAAAACACCTGCAAAACAGAGTATAATTTGGTTTCTAATAGGCAGTTTTCCTTGGTCAAACCTCTATTTGCTATTTAACCTTGAAAGAGATAAAATCTACATAAAACCTTGGCCCTAAGTGTGTCTAAGACTAGGAAGTCTAAAAATAAGATGCAACCTGTTGTGCATGTTTTGCACACATGCCCCGTTTGGAATGGGGACCCTCTCTTCCTGTTGCCTTGTTTTGTGTGTCCCCCCAATTTTGGCATCTAAAATGGTCAGCGAGCCTCTTAGTATCATTTCAAGTCGACCATGTTTCACCCCCACAAATTTTCTAAGTCCTTTGGATCCTCCGGATCTGCCCTACTAGATTTCCTTAGTTGGATTTCCCTGCTTGCTTGATTCACTTCTTCCTTCATTTTTGAATTTGGGGAAAGTTTCCTATGGATTTGGGATTTTTTTGTGGTGCCTAAGTTAACTGCCAAGGTTTCGTTAAGTTTCAGAGGTTTCAAAAATTTCCTTCTGAAACTCTGTCCTTCTTTGGTTGTTTTGAACATCCGTCGACCCCCGGTGACCTGCCTTTCTAAACCTGCCCCCTCTATGGCCATTTTTGAAACTTCGTCCCTCCTTGGCCATTTTGAACATCTGACGGCCCTCGACAACCCACCTTCCCAAACCCACCCCCTCTGTGGCCGTTTCTGGAACTTCATCCCTCCTTGGCCGTTTTGAACATCTGTCAACCCCCGGTGACCCGCCTTTCGAAACCCACCCCCTCCGTTGCCATTTCTGGAACTATGTCCCTCCTTGGCCATTTTGAACATCTGTCGACCCCTGACGACTCACCTTTTGGAACTCACCCCCTTCATGGCCATTTACGAAACTTCATCCCTCTGTGGTCGTTTTGAACATATGTCGGCCCCCGGCGACCCGCCTTCCAGAACCCACCCCCTCCGTGGCCATTTCCAGAACTCCGTCCCTCCTTGGCCGTTTTGACCTTCCATGGACCCCCGATAGTCCACCTTCTAGGACCCAGCACTTTTATGGTCGTTTCTGAGACTTCACCCCTCCGTCGTCATCCAGGACTTTCCTTCTGGGTCGTTGTGTGCTCATTGTCTTTTCAAAAGGGTGGTGACCCTCCGACTTTCCCCTTCCAAGCTTTCTCTTTTTTAAAAAAGTGAGTCAAGTCTTGAGGAGGTTTTTCTTGGCACTCCCCTTTTCCCATCCACTATAATTGAAAATTCTTGGTTTTACTAAGTTTTGTGAGGTCCGGGAACTTCCCTTTCGGTTTGTTGTCCCCCGTTCGCTGCCCACCCCCTTTGGGCCCGCATTAATGTTTATGGTACAAATGAGCTCCAAATATGAATATTATGATCTTTTGATGATGCATGGATGGATCTAATAAGGAGTTTGTAGGATTTTACTAACGTTTGTCTCGTTTTGTGTATGAAAGCACTTACAACACTTCATGTATGTAGGATTCAAGGAGCCTACTGTGGGTCCGTCAGGAGAGCCATCGAGAAAGTTGAACAAGGAGTGCGCATAGCTCCTATCACCATTCATTTCATGTTTGCCTCTCCCCTAGCACCCACCAATAGGGTCAGTGTTAGAAGCAAGCCTATGTCAAAGGAGTCAGTGACAAAAATGCAAGGGGGTGGCCTTGAAGAAGGCATGAGGGAGTTGTCCTACTTTTCACCAAATGATGATGACTTGTCCTCCGAATTAGGGACAACCAATCAATTGATGTTCATCATCGACGGGCCCGTTTGATCTAATGGACAATGTTGCAAACACATCAAGCAAGGGGCAGCTTTCAGGTAGTTTCAACTACAGTGAAAAGGGCAATCATCTAGATGAAAAAATTGCTACAAAACTTGGGCACTAGGTGAAAAAATAGGGAAAAGACAAAGATGTATTTTAAAATTGTTGGATAATGGGGGGTAGGTGAAACCCTAATGTAATCAAATCTAGGCCACACAATGTAATTCAATCCTAGCCATTCATTTGAGCTTTGGAAAACTATAAATAGGGGCTTGCCCCTCATTTGTAAAGGGTTGGAGAACTGATGTAAAGACATTCTGCAACAATAGAAGGCAACATTGCATTATTTATAGGTGTTCCTTTTGAGTTTTCTCTTTATGTATGCATGGTTCAACTTCCCTATTAGTTTAAGTGTTAGTTTATTGAATGGAAGTGGTGATGGTGATTGTTGTTTCAGTATTGATGAATTTCCAACTCATGCTTTTTGTAGTTCATTGATGATGAATCACTTTGTAAAGATAGTCTGAGCTCCCTTCCTTTATTGCTGCAACTTAGTTTGATTAAATGTGCATGATGTGTGTGTGTAATTTGAAAATTTGCAATCCTTAGAAGATTGCACTAGTTTTGGGTAGTTGTAGGCTCCTCTTGGTCAAGCAAAACCTAGTTTAGGGAGTTTTTCTACTGTAGCAGCCTCCATGATCACTGTTTATTCATAGTTTTAGATACAGGAACTTCCTCTCTTCCCTGCCCTTTTTACTTTTTTTTTAATGAGTACCTTAGGAAAGGTTCATTACACATTGTAAAGCTAAATCCAATGATAAAAATTAAGTTCAAGATTGTTGTTTGAACGTATAGCAAACGCACAACAACTCTCCCATCTTAAGAACTTCATTTATAGATCCAACTTCCCTGCTTTGTAACTCATTCGTAAGTCCACCTTGTGATTCCATAAAATCACATGAAACAACTGAGATATTCCAAGCACTGTCAAGACTTGACATTAGAGACCTTGGGATAGTTTTCTACAATTTGATTATGGAAGATTGTCTTTCAAGAGAGGTGATGCACCTATGCATTACCTATGTTGAGAAGTGCATAACAAACACATCAACAAAAATGGCGCCAGAAGAAGGGCATGACATGTTGAGGCTACAAGTTTGAATGTTGGAAATTGAA
The DNA here is from genome assembly GCA_007258455.2 of Sequoia sempervirens. NCBI lineage: Eukaryota > Viridiplantae > Streptophyta > Pinopsida > Cupressales > Cupressaceae > Sequoia > Sequoia sempervirens. The sequence goes on along the minus strand of VDFB02000008.1, from coordinate 235,230,020 downwards.
AAGAGCACATTCAAGAAGAAACTTGAGATAGGGAGATCTCTTTTAATGCTAAAAATCAAAAAAAATTGAACGCAAGTAGAAGTTGAGTCAAAATGGAGCAGCATGCACAAATTTACATCACTCAGCTGCATGCAGATTTGAATGAGAGACTGAAGAAGCCATTGCAGCAATTCGCATTGGCAGATAGATGTCGGATCCATTACACTCGCAGGCATAACGAATTGGGGTGTCTCACTTTTCTGAGTAGGATTGAAAGAGTATTGCAAGGAGAAATTCCCTTTTGGGAAATATACCAACCTTTAGCTCCTGCAGACCCAAAGGAAGAGTTGAAAACCATGGTAGCTAAAGCGTTCAAGGAGCTGATCCAGGAACATTTGAGCAGCAAGGATGGACCAAGATTGGAGGAAGTACTAATGGAAAGTCGGTGTAGATTTCACAATGCACCACATTCAGAATTTATGTGTCCATCATGTGACAACATCATCACTCAAGTCAAGGGTTGTTCAGACAAGTTGGAGCAGTCAACTGTCAAGGAGAACGATTCATCCCATGAGGAAAAAGAGTTGTCAACATCTGGAGGAGAGCACATCAAAGAGGAACCAATGGATTCAACACAAACTAGTGTTGGGAAAATGAACGTTGAAGCTGAAAATGAAAAGGAAGAAGTTGATTTCAGTAGGACAGCAGAACGTTGTGATGAAAATTCAGTTGGAAGGGAGTTGGAAATCCTCTCCTCTATCAACAAAGAGTAGTCCTCTAATCTAGAAGAGGAGTCATTGGAAGTTGAAGATGAATCAACAAAGCCTGCAACAGTGCATGCTGAGACAGCCAACGAAGATGTTGAAGAACAGGAAGAAGAAAAGGTTGACAACCTTGGAGCAGCAGAAAATGATGATGAAGGCATATGTGAAATCAGATTAGAAGACCTCTCCTTCATTAATGACAACGATCGAGAATCTGAAAATGAAAGTTTGGAGTGGGAACAACCACTTGTCATGGCTTTCTACCATCAAGCTTTTTTTTCAAGTCATGGTGAGAACCCAATAGAGGAAAGATATGACCAGCTTGTCTCCAAATTAGCAAAGGATTGGTCTGAACTAAGATGTCAAGTGGATTTGGAGGTGTTGTTGCTACCAAATTGATGCAGACTTCATGATTCATCTCACTCGGAGTTCACATGTGGATTGTGCAAAGAGGCTATCAAACAAGTTAGAGGACAAGTGGAGTAGCCAAGTGCCTGACCTCCTCTACTTGCTGCCTAGATCAAAGTAGAAGACCAAGAGCATAAATTGATTGATGACTCAGCTAAAGGCAGGCCTCAAGAGGATGTTGGGAGAACAATAGAAGAAGGACAGCAATACAGTCTTGGACTTCTGAGTGATGAATTAGATCAAATAGGAATGTTTTCCACCAGTCATCAAGAATTTCCTCTCGAAGAGCATTTGCACACCATGAACGATAGGCTTTATGCCGAGTCCTTGGAGGGAAATTGCGCATTATACTTTGGTCCCCTTGATGAGGTGTCATCAATTGATGATTTCTTTCCATTAGGGGTTTTTCTGCAAGGGTATATCAGTGTAGCAGAGGAGTACATCTTAGATGTTAGCAGCAATGAAGACATACTCCTTGAGCCCCCAAACGGTGATGCACTAGAGTCTCCAGATTGGGAGAGGGGTACCTTCTCCATCTATAGCGATAGTGAACAAGGGGAAATGAGCGAATGTCATGATAAGACGCATGAACAACAAAAAGAAGACAAAGGCGGAGGTGCTGAGATAGCTACCAACAAAGATGAAGCACCTAACCGACTACAAGATGCAACTTGGAGTCCTTCCGCCATGATCATTGTTGATCCTCTTTCACATTCAGGGAGCTACAATAGGACAGATTTGTGCATGTCATTGTCCCATGACATAGAACACCACATAAATAAGGACAAAACTTGGGAAAGGAAGTGGGACAACATGCTGCCTTTTGAGGATAAAAATCAAGTGGACACCAGGTTTGTGAAAGATCAACAAGTTGAGGTCTACATCTTCGAAGAATAGCCGATAGGGGTTGTGGGTCCCATTAGTAGCTTGGAAGAGGTGCTTGTTGCCTCGTCCTCCCAGTCCTATCCATGCCCAAGATCAGAAATGTTGCGCCATCCAGTCCCTCCATTCGAGGCTACCAACACAATGATTGATGATGTAGTGCTCACCCTCGACTGTCTAACACTGCCACCTCCATGTGACGATGTCTAGGTTCTATCCTTCCTTGCCCCTATTATTTCTCATAACTGCACTTATTATTTTGATTATGGGAATGAGGGAAAATGAACATGTTTATGGATTAACCATGGGTTCAGCAAGCCTCCTCAATTGCTGATTTTTCGGGATTATGTGATTAAGTTTGAATGTTGCAATGTTGAACTTCCTTTTTCTTAATATAAGGATAAATCTGCATGGTTGAGAACTACAACAATCGTTCATCTACTTGTGCATGCACTACGAAATCCAATGAATGTTAATGTCAGCTCACCCTGCCTGAACATAGTGCTTTGTAAATATCTCTGTACATAGCCTGTTTTGAGTAGTATAGGTTTCCTGTAAATACTCTACTTTTACCTTTCTTTAGGTTAGTAGGTGTGATGTAGTTTGTTTGCTTTTTGTTTGCTTTCTCTTTGTTGTTGTTTTTCTTGGGGTCCCTCTGCTTTTAACTGGGCACATATGTAGGCACAACAACCATACTTATCGCCTAGGGTTGTTCTATGTATTTCTTTGTTAAACTCTAATCAAGTTTTCAGAGTGGATGGTGAGGATCTTATGTTAGTGTCAAGTGATCTGGGTGTTTGATTCAAAGAGGATAAGTTGTTGGTTTAGTCTGACTCTGACATATTCTGAAATCTTACAGCTCTTACACATCTTAAGAATTCGACAATCACTGTAGGGCCTTTTGTGAAGTCTAGTTAAGTGAAAAATCTGAAGTTCTGCTCCAGCACCACTGTGATTCTCAACCCTAAGCATGAGCTTCAATGCTTGCAAGTTGAAATAAAAGAGCTAAAAAGAGAAAAGAAAGAAAGAAAGAAAACATTAAAAATTAAAAGAAAGAGAAAATTCAACTTTTTAGGGGTATCCGAGCAACTCTACCGGGGCTATGGATGCCCAGCCGATAGTAGAGCAATGTTCAGGAAAATCACAACGACAACCTCGTCAGGGCTATGGATGCCTGACTGACAGCGAGGAAATACCCCAGATGCTTTTGGAGTTAGAATAAACTACATAACTTAACTTGATAGAGCTTGGGTTCCTGTAACAACTGAAGGATAGGAATTAACGCAACTGCACACACTTGGATTTTCAGCATACTGAAGGTTGGGTTGGCTAGTGGTTTTGATCCTTTGGTTGAGCGTCTGGTTTGTTTTCCCTAGTGTGAAGGTCAGAACCAAAGATTATGGGTTTGTGATTCCAGTTTGTCATCAAATTGCTCTGGGCATTTCCCCAGGGAGTCGCCATTTGTTGTGCATGTTTTGCACACACGCCTCGTTCAGAATGGGGACCCTCTCTTCCTGTTGCCTTGCTAGGTCATTTTGTGGCATTGCCTTATTTTGCGTGCCCCCCAATTTTGGCATCTAAAATGGTCAGCGAACCCCTTAGTATCATTTCAAGTTGACCATGTTTCAACCCCAAAAATTTTTTAAGTCCTTCGGATCCTCCGGGTCTGCCCTACCGGATTTCCTTGGTCGGATTTCCCTGCTCACTCGATTCGCTTTTTCCTTCATTTTTTACTTTAGGGACAAGTTTCCTGTGGATTTGGGATGTTTTTGTGGTGCCTAAGTGAACTGCCATGGTTTCGTTAAGTTTTGGGGGTTTCAGAAATTTCCTTCTGGAACTTCGTCCCTCTTTGGTTGTTTTGAACATCCGCTGGCCCCCAACGACCTACCTTCCAGAACCTGCCCCCTTTGTGGCTATTTCTGGAACTTTGTCCCTCCTTGGCCGTTTTGAACATCCACCAGCCCCCAGTGACCCACCTTCTGGAACCCGCCCCCTCTGTGGCCATTTCTAGAACTTCATCCCTCCTTGGCCGTTTTGAACATTAGCCGACCCCCAGCAACCCGCCTTCCAGAACTCGCCCCCTCCGTGGCCATTTCCCAAACTTCGTCCCTCCTTGACCATTTTGAACATTCGCCGACCCCTAGTGACCCACCTTTTGGAACCCGCCCCCTCCGTGGCCGTTTCTGAAACTCCATCCCTCCGTGGTCGTTTTGAACATCCGTCAGCCCCCGGTGACCCGCCTTTCAGAACCCTCCCCTCCATGGTCGTTTCTGGAACTTCATCCCTCCTTGGCCATTTTGAACATCTGCTGGCCCCCAGTGACCTACCTTTCAGAACCCGCCCCCTCTGTGGTTGTTTATGGAACTTTGTCCCTCCTTGGTCATTTTGAATATCCACCAACCCCCGACAACCCACCTTCTGGAACCCACCCCCTCTGTGGCCATTTCCGGAACTTCATCCCTCCTTGGCCGTTTTGAACATCCGCCAGCCCCCAGCAACATTCCTTCCAAAACCCACCCCCTCTGTGGCCATTTCCCGAACTTCGTCCCTCCTTGGCCGTTTTGAACATTCGTCGACCCCTAGTGACCCGCCTTCTGGAACCCACCCCCTCCATGGCCATTTTTGAAACTCCATCCCTCCATGGCTATTTTGAACATCCGTCGGCCCCCTGAGGGCTCATCCGGTTCCCCGACGACCCGCCTTTCGGAACCCAGGCCATTTCTAGAACTATATCCCTCCTTAGCCATTTTGACCTTCCGTGGAACCCCGGTGGTCTATCTTCCAAGACCTAGTCCCTCCGTGGCCATTTTCGGGACTCTGCCCCTCCGTCGCCATCCAGGACTTTCCTTCTGGGCCGTTGTGTGCTTATTTTCATTTCAAAAGGGCGGTGACCCTCCGACTTTCCTCTTCCAAGCTTTCGGTTTTTTTAAAAAATGAGTCAAATCTTGAGGAGGTTTTTCTTAGCACTCTTCCTTCCCCTTTTCCCATGCACTATAATTGAAAAATCTTGGTTTTGCTAAGTTTTGTGAGGTTCGGGAACTTCCCTTCCAGTTTGTTGTCCCTTGTTCGCTGCCCGCTCCCTTTGGGCCCACATTAATGTTTATGGTCCAAATGAGCTCCAAATATGAATATTATGATCTTTTGATGATGCATGGATGGATCTAACAAGGAGTTTGCAGGATTTGACTAACGTTTTTCTTGATTTGTGTATGAAAGCACTTACGACACTTCATGTACATAGGATTCAAGGAACCTACTGTGGGTCTGTCAAGAGACCCATCGAGAAAGTTGAACAAGGAGTGCACATAGCTCTTGTCACCATTCATTTCATATTCGCCTCTCCCCTAGCACCCACCAATAGGGTCAGTGTTAGAAGCAAGCCTATGTCAAAGGAGTCAATGACAAAAATGCAAGGGGGTGGCCTTGAAGAAGGCATGAGGGAGCTGTCCTACTTTTCACCAGATGATGATGACCTGTCCTATGAATAAGGGGAAACCAATCCATTGATGGATGTCGTCGATGGACCTGTTTGATCCAATGGACAATGTTGTGAACGCATCAAGCAAGGGGTAGCTTTCAGGCAATTTTAGCTACAGTGAAAAGGGCAATCAGCTAAATGACAAAACTGCTACAGCACCTAGGCACTAGGTGACAAATCAGGGAAAATACAAAGATGTATTTTAAAATTGTTGGATAATGGGGGGTAGGTGAAACCCTAATGTAATCAAATCTAGGTTGCACAATGTAATTCAATCCTTTCCATTCATTTGGGCTTTGGAAAACAATAAATAGGGGCTTGCCTCTCATTTGTAAAGGGTTGGAGAACTAATGTAAAGACATTCCGCAACAATAGAAGGCAGCATTGCATGATTTATGGGTGTTCCTTTTGAGTTTTATCTTTATGTATGCATGGTTCAACTTCCCTATTAGTTTAAGTGTTAGTTTATTGAATGGAAGTGGTGATGGTGATTGTTGTTTTAGTATTTGATGAATTTCCAACTCATGCTTTTTGTAGTTCATTGATGATGAATCACTTTGTAAAGCTAGTCTAAGCTCCCTTCCTTGATTGTTGCAACTTAGTTTGATTACCTGTGCATGATGTGTGTGTAATCTGAAAATCAGCAGTTCTTAGAAGATTGCACTAGTTTTGTGTAGTTGTAGGCTCCTCTTGGTCAAGCAAAACCTAGTTTAGGGAGTTTGTCTACTGTAGCAGCCTCCATGATCACTGTTCATTCGTAGTTTTAGATCCAGGAACTTCCTCTCTTCCCTGCCCCTTTTTCCTTTTTTTTAATGAGTACCTTAGGAAAGGTTCATTGCACATTGTAAAGCTAAATCCAATGATAAAAATGGAGTTCAAGACTATTGTTTGAACCTACAACAAACGCACAACAACTCTCCCATCTTAAGAACTTCATTTGCAGATCCAACTTCCCCACTTTGTAACTCATCCATAAGTCTGCCTTGTGATTCCAGCAAATCACATGAAATACCTGAGATATTCCAAGCACTGTCAAGACCTGACATTAGAGACCTTGGGATAGTTTTCTTCAATTTAATTGTGGAAGATTGTCTTTCAAGAGAGGTGATGCACCTATGCATTACCTGTGTTGAGAAGTGCATAAAAAACACATCAACACAACCCTATTCTAACATGCAAGAATAAGATGCATAAATGGAATGAGAAAGATGCAAGACTCATTCCAAAAGACACTAAATCACATTAGAAATGAATCTCAATGACATGCAAACCTTCCTTAGGTTGAAGATAGAGAGAAAATGGAAGATGGAATCACTTTGAAAATAAGTCTTTAGGCTTGATTTGATGGCTAGTTGCATCTCCTCAACCTAGATTTCTCCATGATTCTCCATAGGCATCCATGATCAACCCTTTGCAATGTCAAATCTTGAATAAAAACTGAGCTTGAAGACTTAAAAAAACCCTAACTTTCTGCCCTAAAGCTTCAACTTTGTTGTAGATAGATTAATGAATCTTCTTGTGAAAGATATTTGACTCTTGACTCTTGAATTTGTTTGTTGAAAATGACTCAATGTTGTGAAAAATGACCTAAAAACATATATTTATAGGCATCAATACCTAATTATTCATTATTTTAACGTCATAGGTCGACATCCATAAGAAATTTGAATTAAGTTGGTTGTTTTCCTGCTCAAAACTGAAAAATCCCCCAAAAGGGACTATGTCGCCACCCTGGGCGACTTAGTCCCACCAGGGATTTTTGAAGTGGTATTTCTTGAATTTGCATGATTTGAATGTTGTTTGTTGGGATTTACATGATTTGTGAGTGGAATAGGCCTTAAATTCCAAAATAATGAGTCTTAGGGGCCTATAAGTGCAATTTGTAAGGGGTGATTAATGCAAGGGTGTCTAAAATAGGACCAAATTAAACACAAAATTGCCTCTTTCTTCAAGAGTATACAAGTTTTGGTGATACATTAAGCCCCCACTTTAGCACCCATATGACTCTACGTGCATATGCAAGCTAAAGGACTCTAAACAGTACACTTTACTTCATAAAAGGATACTCATTCAAAAGATGGGAGAATAAAGCCCCCAATGTAGTTATCTACGAAACCACAACATTAGGAACCACATCCTACAACACGAATTTGTTAGTTGTTCAAAAATCCTCTTATCTAACTTTTAGAAATCAAATTTGAGGGTAGATATATGCCCCCCCTTGATTCTGCTTGCTTTACGGAGGTGGAATCAAGGTAACAAACTAGCCATGTTGAATAAGTAAAATCATATTGTAGGACATATCCAAGTACCATTCCACATAACAATAGACAATTGATGATGTTAGGTATAGAATCACGATTCCAATGCATCAAACGGTGTCGAAAATGGAGTTCACTACCACCTGTTGGGCTATTTTGAATAAAAAGTACTTTATTAACTCTAAGATAGTAAAAACCCTAATGTCATACATGAAAAGAGTTAAAAGAGTTAAAAGAGGTAAGAGTGAAGTAATTTGACACTTACTATTTCATTTTACCTTCTTGTAGTATGAGAGTGATGAAAGAAGATGGAAAAATGTTGAGCAGACAAGACTATAGGCCTGCGCGATTGGACGTTCTACAGGACCAGGTGGCACATGGAAAGCACCATCATGAGGTGAGTTGATTCTGCGACCTGTGCTATGTGATTATGTAATTATTTAAGGATTTTTATGCATTTCTAGGTTAATTTAGGATCTTGGAAAAAAAGTTTGCAAAGTGTCCCCTTTTTTCATGAAGTGTCTCATTTGTTCGCAAAATATCCCTGTTATTTGCAAAGTGTCCTACTTTTTCGCAAAGTGTCCCATTTCTTCGCGAAGTGTCCCAAAAGGGTTTGAAAGTGTCTATGGCTTTTAGGAAAGAACACTAGAACAACTTTAGTACACTTTCATGATGAATAAAGTAAAAATTCAAGATATTAGATGATTTTTAGAGCATATTTTTGTGGTTTTGATAGGTACCCATCCATTCGCGGAAGGTCTAGGAGGTAGGTAGCTGAGATTTTTGAGAGATTTGGCCCCATCACTTTTAGTAGAGGAGACAAAGCACTTGCAGGGTGTAGGTATCTACTTGGCGTACCTCATGCCCCCCATGAGGTACCACAATGCTATGTTGATGGTGCTCTGCGAGTGTTGGGACGCAGACACATGCACATTCCACCTGCCGATAGGTGAGATGATGATTACCTTGGAGGACATACACCACATTCTCTATGTTCCTATTCAGGGAGAGTGGGTATGTTTTGAGAGAGACTGCACCTTCTACAAGCAGAAGGTAGATATACAATATTGTCTGGGTGGTCCAATGCATGATGAGCAACTAAGAGGACAAATAGACCTGGCGATGTTACTATATTCACGAGCACCAGTGGTTGGGCAGATCATGATTCATACAGTGGCACTAGTACTCATCCCCAATGGGCGGGTAGCGCACCTTGAGGGAGGACTAGTTCATTTGATACGCAGGATGGTGGAGCATCGTACAATATATGCCTAGGGGCACTATATCCTAGCACATTTATATTAGATCTTGGTCAGTTTGTTTTCTGGGAGAGAGACAGCATGGTGCACTACACACTTCTATAGGTTTGGTGCCTGGAGCATATCACATGTATTAGACCAGTCGGTTTCCCATGTGCTATAGCTGTGGGGTATCCTTGGGCCTTTAACTATCCTCTATGGTGGTTATGGCAGTATAGGGATTTACATTTTTGGAGAGTGAGATTTGATCAACTAGAGGAGGATGAGATCCTATGGAGACCTTATCAGTTGATGCTACAGTGGCCAGATCACACGAGACAATTAAGGAGACTGTAGTTAGACAGATTTTTGGTTGATTGATATGATCACATAGTACGTCCCTTCTACTACGATCGAATCATGTGGCAATTCGGACAAATTCAGAGACCACCCAGGGCACGATCCTTTTTCAAGAGGTCAGTGTGGAGTGCCTAGAGACTAGGTGACACAATTCGGCTCACTCTAGACCATGTTGTCGAGAGTGGCTTTGACTTCTCGGATCACGACCAACATTTAGTCTCTGATGCAAATGATGTCGATGCCACATGGGATTATTGGGAGTGGTGGACGGTATCACGACCAACTCTTGTATATCTGATAGATGATCCTATAGGAGATGCAGGACCACTGCCAAATGAGGGAGATGACAAAGAGGATAAGGCCGAGGAGACACAATACAGAGCTGAAGACATATTCACTGATTTCATTGATGATGAGTATGATGAGGATGCAAATCCTGACTATGATGGTCAGGAGGGAGAGGACGAGGATGAGGACGAGGAGGATGAGGAAGAGGAGCCACCCCTGAGTGAGAGTGATGAGGCAACAGTTGAGGATCGACATGAGTGGGGAGAGCCCTCTCCCATTCGTATGACAAGATCACAAGCAGCGGCTGCAACAAGCATCAGTACCCATAGTCATGGAGAGGCTAGCACATCTTCCATGCCCCCTACACAAGATGATGTTGATATTGCTCAGCCTACCAGAGATATAGGTGATGATATTTGATTTTATGTGTGTACTTTAGTGTTTATGCTCTATATATATATCATTATGATGTGTACTAATTATGTATTGTTTCCATCTTGTAGGTGCTACGATAAATTGGCGGGATCTCTACCGTCAAGTAGCTATAAAGATAGTGCCAGTATCCATCAACAAGGAGGAGATGGACTCAAATTATGTGACCCCACCTATTGTGGAGAAGGATCCAAATTTGCTCAAGCCATTCACAAGATTACAGGAAGCATATGAGAGTCTAATGAGATGACTCCATCAAGCTGAGACTGTAGGATAGTCATCCTTAACTCCAACAGAGGTTGAGAGACTAGAGGCAGAGGTAGCACGGCTACAAGTGGAGACGGACAAGATAGCAGGGGAACATCAGGTGGCCCTTGGGCAGATATAGGGCTAAGAGTACATACGACCATCTCCCGACGTCTTACTACCAGATCCCGAGGGGTCAAGTACCCACAGACCTCAGTGATATTGTATATTTTGATGATATGTACATAAAACTTTGGAGATATATATATATATATATGAGCATTTGATATTTTATTACTTGTCTTAATGTGTTTGAATGTTAAATAGCAATATGATTAATTAAATAACCTTTGTAAGATTACTTAATTAATGTCTTCATGATTTAACAAAACTTATGTGATCTAATTAAAACTTATTACAGTTTCTTTCAGATACAACATGACGATTAAGTATGTTATGCTAAATTAAATGTATTAATGATCTAACTTATCATAACAAACAACGTGAATCTGAATAGTATGAAACCTAAAGTAATTATAAAAATGAATTAAATAATTACTTTAGTGCATAATACATGTTACCTATTTTTTTAGCTATAGCTCAAAACAGGTGGAGTTGATTTGTATTCATCACATAAAGGTGCAAATTTTCTGCTAAAAGTATTCATTGAATTTAAAATTTTGATTATGCAAATGTTTGTAATAGAAGAACTCATAATTTTACATAAAATAATGTTGCTTTTATTCATATCGGAAAGACTGAAGTCCTGCACAAGCCGTGGGAGTAGCTAATCTGATTTTCATAATCAAATGATGGATACAAGAAAAGAATGTAAACTATACAACTGAAAATAACATGAGCATAAGATAGAAGGTGATTCGTCATTTCCTAGAATGATGTATCGTCTTCACATTAAAGTCTTCAGTTGTTGTGTTGTGCTTTCGAATTGATCCAGTTCCAGGCGCCAAAAGCATCTACAAGAATGATGAAATGTGGTATTAGAGATGGTCTCTAAGCAATGACAAATCATATCCTATCTCATGCCTACATTACCAACAGAAATATAACATACATTTGATCAGGCATCCATCAGATGATTTCACTATTCAAAAGAAAACATAATTCAATGATTCAATGGAAGCTTTCAGCTTCATTTATTTTACTAACATGTTTGTTTAAGTGTGTTGGAACAAGTACAATAAAATCATTTCAACCAACATATATTGTTATGAGTGGTGAGAAATGTGGCTCCCATAAGGGTTAAGCCCAGCTCATAAGCAATGGCATAAAAAACATAAAGTCACCATAGCGAGATTGTTGCTACAAAGCTGATAAAAGTGGAAAAAGAAATCACATATTCAAGAAAGCCATGTTTTCATATATGTTCTTATGTCGCCACTGTTTTTACATCATGTTTTCATATCATTTTTCAATTGTATCATCATCAATTCTGCTATAAGGAATCAAATGGATTTATACAATGATGCTACAGTTCATCCGCCAACTACTATGAGAGGCAACAGATTTAAATATGAGTATATTCTATCATTATATGAGACAGTAGTTCATCTCATGAATAGTTCAAGCAAATGTAAAGACGGACATTCATGCTTTGTATGAATACAACATCAATATTCACAGTCAACAATAATGACAGAAACCATGAACATCATCAAATGGAAATGCTAGTAACAATAGAAAAGGATTCCATCCATGAAGCTTAGAATGCAAAGTACAGATCCATTAAAAGCTTCATCTCACAGTCTTAATCACTAAATTTCACATGTGTAGATAGCAGGTTTTGTTATAAGACAACAGAGGTGATCTTTTATGCTCTTCAAGATGATCATAATGATAGACATTGTTGTAGGAGAAGGAAGCTAACTCATATACAATGGAAACTCTAGTAGGGATACAAAGTGAAATAGGTTCTCATCATTCTTATATGCCATGAATCAACATTCTTCCATGAATCAACAACCTGTACGATATCAAGTTTGAGTCAAAAAATGCAGTACAAAGAGTACCCATTTGTGCTTTTGGAACAACATTGAATTTCTGAAGACAGGGAGAATTAAATCATAATGAAGACAACCCAAAAGAGAATGAAGGCTGTGAGTTTCAGAAAAAATTCAAACAACATGATAGAAACAATGGAAGTCATGTCACGCCAAGGAGGGAGCTCTATTTGAGCTCATACAACAAGATAAAAATATGAAGAGGGGTTTATTTATTTTACTCAAGAAATAAACATGATCATGGCAGCCATTCATGATAAAATCCCTCGGAAAGAGAAGATAACCTAGGGTTCTGAGTTTTTTTATATCCATGGAAATCAGTCAAGCATCAGGATAATACTCTGAAGATATAAAAGGAGAAATGGAAACCACACAAAGCCCCAATCTCTTGCAGAATAAAGGATGAGAATGAAAGCTATAAAATACAAAGTTTATGTGTTTGTTTGCAAGAAATAAAAGAAATCAAGGATATTACCTTCGGTTCGAACTTGTTTCCATAAAACTTCCACTTTATTTTTAGATTTCTCCTCTCAGAAAGGCTCTAACCAAGGCGTCCATGGCAACCAAGCAATAAAAGCACCAACAAAGAATGAAATACAGGAGGAAAATACATCAAAAATTGATTACAGTTGTGGCTGTTCAAGCCTAAAAATCCCTCAAGACATAGCAAAATTTCCAAAATAATGAGGATATATAGCTTACCAGGCACCATTTTGGAGAAACTAGGAGGAAAAAATCATCAAAACAACACAAGCAATGGTGCAGGTCGAGCATAAAACCCTAACAGTGGTGGCACCTTGCAGATTAAGCTTCCAATTCGAATGTGAAATGAAATAAAGTTAGGGCTTGAACTATTTGTTTTATGTTTTTCCTCTCAAATGCCTATGTCGACTTTGATTTTTCACATTTTTTTTTTTTTTTAAAATGCCTTCATTTATTCCCTCACATATAACTTTTATGATTTTTATTAGAAAAATGAAATACCCATGTGTTTTATTTAAGACTCAAATCAAAACACATGAGGAGAGGTTACTTTGTGTTTGCATGATTTTTGACAAGATAGACAATTTCGATTAAATATTAAAGGTAATAATATTATTACTTTAATATTTAGATATGTAAAAAAGGGTGATATTATCAGACATTTAAATATTAAAATAATCATTAGATGATTATCTTTAATATTTAATTAAAATATTTCCTTTTAAATCCATGCAAGGAAATATGAGTTAAAGTTATCTAAAGATCATCATTTTGCAGATCTTGTTTTTCATGCACAATATGGAGATAGAGTTCAAGTCATCATGGGCAGATTGATATAAACAAGGAAGCTTTTGCATGCTTGGGCCCACTTTTTGTGGGATTTTCAGTTCAGTTTGGGTGCTCCATGGGTCAATTACAAATTGACTGCTAGTTTGAGCCTAAGTTCACTCATTTTTGCATGACTTTGGACCTTTTTTGGGGATTTTCTCTTCTACTCAGATTTCACATTGGAGATGCAGTTTTTTGCTTCAGTTCTCATTCAGTTCACCTTTTGGCTGCTTTTTGCATGCCTTTTGTATATATTGGAAAAAGTTAGTCTTTTTCCTCTAGTTCTTGATTTCCCTTGCTTTTGCAATTTTTGCAAAGAAGGCTTCTTGTAACTCAATTTATTTTTCAAGATTAATACATTCAGCAGGTTATTACAAGTTAATCAAGTTTTATCAATTTGCAAAGCTTTCCTTTTACCTTTCAATGTACTAAGTAGTTTCCTTCAAAATATCAGCTGTCATGCTTTGTGAATGATTTGATAAGAAATCTATCGTGTTTTAATCTCAAGAACCTTTATTTTCCTGTCTCATTCATATATGCTTGTATACAACTAAGTTTGATTCCACAGGTTATATGTTGTGCATCTGACTTATTTTACTATTTTAGTTGTGAAGACGTTCTTTTCCTTCAAAGATGGTAATACAGTCAAGCCTTTATATAAATTATTTATGTGGTTAGACTGTTCAGATTTAGTTGTGCGAATATGTTTATTGAAAAGTAATTGTGAAACAAGTTGCATGCAACATTGTTATCTAAGTGCATTGCCAAAACATAAATTAGTTTTTGCTTTCATTTCAGCACTTTCTTCCCTTTTCCCAACTAGTTTCATTAGTTAAAACATAAGAACAAATAGGAAGTCAACCTAGAATCTGGAGGTTCAATCTCATTATAGGTCACCCACAACCTGAGTTTGATCCAATGTTACATGGGATTGTAGAGTTTTCCAGCCTTGCATGCGGGTGCAAATCCATGTGATAACAATTTTTGGCATGCCGGATGGGACTCTGAAGATCACTTCAGAGAAAGAATTCAAAGATAAAAGTTGTTGTTTTGGTATATATAGCAGCATTTTTACCCTTCAGAGGTACAAATTTATACCTGGCGACTCCAAGCATATTTACTACTTTCAACAAGACCCAATGTTGGTATGTTTCAAACACAAGCTTTATTTCTGATTTCTAGCTAATTATATGAGTAAAGATGTTGGGTTTTCATAGTCAGCATGTATACTCACCCCCTTACTATAAAAATCATGTCAACCAATCACCCTATCAGTCATATCAGGCCAATCATGTTGCTGGTGTTATCCCAAATAGCCATGCAACAATAGCATATCGGCGTGCTCAACATGCTTACCTCCCACCCACCCCTGCTCAACCTACATATCAACCTACATACGCTCAGATTCAGCTCCAAGAGGTTGATGATATGAAGAATAGTGTGATTAACACCAAAGGCATACTATCAAACATCACAAAGAAAATAGAAGAGTTTAGGAGGCAACAAGATCTTGCTACGCAACAATAGGAATTAGATTATCAAGCCTACCTTCATGAGCAGGAATTGGAAAAACAAAAGAGACAGTTTGAAGAAAAGATCAGAAGGGAGTTAGTTGTACAAGAGGAGAGCAGATCAAGTCTTTGCTTGCTCAAAAGCATGATATCCAAATAGCTTCTTGCACTTCAAATCAGTTTCAAGAGGAAGAATTTCCAAGGTATGAAATCCCAAATTTTACAACCATTCATCCTTCGCAAGTAGAGGAAATTAATCTAGTACAGCCTAGTGTAGTTATAGAGCAGCCCATTGATAAGGACACTTTACTCCTCATGGAGAAGGTCATAAACATAAACCCATTGCGTTTAGATTTGGAAGTTTACCGATTAGAGCAGAAAAAGAATTAACAGAAGGAGCAGGTAGTTGTTGTTGTTTGTACTGTGTCCCTAGCTCAAAATTTCCATATTACATGTGAAGAGGATATTGGTTCAAACTTTCTGCTGATCCCCTTGGATTTTGACTCATTTGAAGAATTTTCTAATGTTGTTTATAACATGGATGAAAATAGAGTATAGGAATTACCAGTCAAAAATATTCACTTACAGGATGCCCAAGCTTCATTTGAGAAGGCACCATATGAGGAAGAACAATTAGTTTATTTGTTTGATCAATTACCTAGTTTTATTGAGCAAGCTGAAAAGAGCACACAGGAGCCTGACTTACTAGTTAATTTGAAACACTCGTAAGATATTGCAGAGCATGATGTACTACTAGTTTGAGATGAGATTGAAACCCCAACCCATTTGAGACAACAAGAGGACATTTCTATTTTGGAGGTTAATGAAAATAATCTACATGATGCTTCCCAAATTGAACAAGCAAGTAGATTGGAACTTGTGTTTCAAAAGGATCATATTAAATCTAAGGTAAGCCCTCTCATGCCACAAAGTAACGAAGATTATGAAGAGGCCTTATTTTGGAATGACCTTGAATCCTTTGTTTCAAGCTTAGATGACAAACGAGAGAAAATTGAACATGTTCATCTAGAGAAAATTGAAAGTGAGTCTCAGTATTTTTCTGATTTATTTGATGAACTTCCCCAATTTGTTGATGAAAATGAGGATATCACATGCACAGTAACATCTATGCTTGGTATGGAGCAACTAAATAATAAAACTCATCTGGACTTAATGCAAAGTTATGAGTTAGACGAAGATGTTTTTTCAGGCATAATAGAGGTCTTTTGTTCTAACATAGATGATAAGCTATGATCATGTGAGCTAGCAGTATGCAATCATCCTGTTCATATCAAAGAGCCACAAATTCCTTCATTTCATTTATGTGAACCAACTCTTGCAAATCAAATTGAAATTGAGGCAACAAGAAGGAAGGAAGAAAATCTTACACTGCAAGTGGAGCAGTCTAATCAGCAAAATGGAGTGCCAACAGTTTATAAACATGAAGGCAGCAATGAGAGGCCAATTTTTATCCTCTCAAAAGGGTTCCTGATCAAATATTTATCCAAAGAGGAGTCTACAGAATTACAACAGGACATGATTCTTCCAAATCATGTGATTGCAACTGCGGAGCAGCAAGTTACTCTCATCTATATGCCTCAAAATAGCATCTTTGGTGGTCAATCAAATAAGGGAGGTGTGATTTTTATGGTGTTCCACGTTTCACTGCAGCAGTCAATCAAATGTTTACCATTTACATATCTTTTTTTGATTGATCTTAAGGATTTGAAGCATCCTCTGTTGTTAAGAAAGGGCAGCTATTTCTCACAACCAGTGAATGGTCATGTTTGAGCACTAACACTGTTAGTTAGTGTACGGTAGGGTAGAGTTTCAGATGTGCTTTCAATAAATGCCTCGTGGCACGTTTTCATTCCAGTATTGTTTTGCTTTAAATAAGGTGCAGTTGTTGCACATTGGTTTCCAGACTCTGTCTTAAACAGAGTTGCAGTAGTTCTTTATGTTTGTTTGGTTTGAAACTAAGTTACAAGGTTTTCATAAATCTGAAGAGCATAGACAAACTCCATGCCCAATAGATATACAGGGCAACTGGTCTATGATGTTTAGCAGGAAAACACTCTGCAGAGGTCACTAAATTGTTACCTATTTTTTAGCTACAACTCAAAACAAGTGGAGCTGAATTGCATTCATCAAAAAAAGGTGCAAATTTTCTGCTAAAAGTATTCATTGAATTTAAAATTTTGATTATGCAAATGTTTTTAATAGAAGAACTCATAAATTTGCATAAAAGAATGTTGTTTTTATTCATATTGGAAAGACCGAAGTCCCGCACAAGCCGCGAGAGTAGCTAATTTGATTTTCATAATCAAATGATGGATACAAGAAAAGAATGTAAACTATACAACTGAAAATAACATGAGCATAAGATATAAGGTGATTCATCATTCCCTGGAATGACAAATCATCTTCACGTTAAAGTCTTTAGTTGTTGTGTTGTGCTTTTGAATTGATCCAGTTCCAGGCTCCAAAAGCATCTGCAAGAATGATGAAATGTGGTATTAGAGATGGTCTCTAAGCAATGAAAAATCATATCCTATCTCATGCCTACATTACCAACAAAAATATAACATACATTCGATCAGGCATCCATCAGATGATTTCACTGTTCAAAAGCAAACATAATTCAATGATTCAATGGAAGCTTTCAACTTCATTTATTTTACTAACATGTTTGTTTAAGCGTGCAAGAACATGTACAATTAGATCATTTCAACCAACAGATATTGTTATGAGTGGTGAGAAATGTGGCTCCCATAAGGGTTGAGCCCATCTCATAAGCAATGACATAAACAACATAAAGTGACCATAGCGAGATTGTTGCTACAAAGCTAATAAAAGTGGAAAAAGAAATCACATATTCAAGAAAGCCATGTTTGCATATATGTTCTTATGTTGCCACTATTTTTACATCATGTTATCATATCATTTTTCAATTGTATCATCATCAATTTTGTTGTAAGGAATCAAACGGATTTATACAATGATGCTACAGTTCATCCATCAAATGCTATGAGAGGCAATAGATTTAAGTATGAGTATAGTCTATCATTATATGAGACAACAGTTCATCTCATGAATAGCTCAAGAAAATGTAAAGAGGGACAATCATGCTTTGTATTAATACAACATCAATATTCACAGTCAACATCAATGACAAAAACCATGAACATCATCAAATGGAAATGCTAGTAACAATAGAAAAGGATTCCATCCATGAAGCTTAGAATACAATGTGCAGATCCATGAAAAGCTTCATCTCATAGTCTTAATCACTAAAGTTCACATGTGCAGATAGCAGGTTTTGTTATAAGACAACAGAGGTGATCCTTTATCCTCTTCAAGATGATCATAATGATAGACATTAGTGCAGGAGAAGGAAGCTAACTCATATACAATGGAAACTCTAGAAGGGATACAAAGTGAAATAGGTTCTCATCATTCGTATATGCCATGAATCAAAATTCTTCCATGAATCAACAACTTGTATGATATCAAGTTTTAGTCAAAAAATGCAATAAAAAGAGTACCCAGTTGTGCTTTTGGAACAACATTGAATTTCTAAAGACAGAAAGAATTAAATCATAATGAAGACAACCCAGAAGAGAATGAAGGTTGTGTTTTTCAGAAAAAAATTCAAACAACATGATAGAAATAATAGAAGTCATGTTGCGCCAAGGAGGGAGCTCTATTTGAGCTCATACAACAAGAGAAAAATATGAAGAGGGGTTTATTTATTTTATTTAGGAAATAAACATGATCATGGCAGCCATTCATGATAAAAGCCCTCAGAAGGAGAAGATAACTTAGGGTTCTGAGTTTTTTTATATCCATGGAAATCAGTCAAGCATTAGGATAATACTCTGAAGATATAAAAGGAGAAATGGAAACCACACAAAGCCCCAATCTCTTGCAAAATGAAGGATGAGAATGAAAGCTATAAAATACAAAGTTTATGTGTTTGTTTGCAAGAAATAAAAGAAATCAAGGATATTACCTTCGGTTCGAGCTTGTTTCCATAAAACTTCAGCTTTATTTTTAGATTTCCCCTCTCAGAAAGGATCTAACCAAGGCGTCCATGACAGCCAAGCAATAAAAGCACCAACAAAGAATGAAATACAGGAGGAAAATACATCAAAACTTGATTACAGTCGTGGTTGTTCAAGCCTAAAAATCCCTCAAGACATAGCAAAATTTCTAAAATAATGAGGAAATACAGCTTACCAGGCACCATTTAGGAGAAGTTTGAAGGAAAAAATCATCAAAAAAACACAAGCAATGGTGCAGGTCGAGCATAAAACCCTAATAGTGGTGGCGCCTTGCAGATTAAGCTTCCAGTTTGAATGTGAAATGAAATAAAGTTAGGGCTTGAACTATTTGTTTTAGGTTTTTCCTCTCAAATGCCTATGTCGACTTTGATTTTTCACATTTATTTAAAAAATAAATGCCTTGATTTATTCCCTCACATATATTTTTTATGATTTTTATTAGAAAAATCAAATACCCATGCGTTTTATTTAAGACTCAAATCAAAACACATGAGAAGAGGTTACTTTGTGTTTGCATGATTTTTGACAAGATAGACAATGTCAATTAAATATTAAAGGTAATAATATTATTACTTTAATAATTAGATATGTAAAAAAGGGTGATATTATTAGACATTTAAATATTAAAATAATCATTAGATGATTATCTTTAATATTTAATTAAAAGATTTCCTTTTAAATCCATGAAAGGAAATATGAGTTAAAGTTATCTAAAGATCATCATTTCATAGATCTTGTTTGTCATGCACAATATGGAGATAGAGTTCAAGTCATCATGGGTGGATTGATATAAACGAGGAAGCTTTTGCATGCTTGGGCCCACTTTTTGTGGGATTTTTAGTTCAGTTTGGGTGCTCCATGGGTCAGTTACAGATTGATTGCTAGTTTGAGCCTAAGTTCACTCATTTTTGCATGACTTTGGACCTTTTCTTGGGGATTTTCTTTTTTGCTCGGATTTCACATTGGAGATACAGTTTTTCGCTTTAGTTCTCATTCAATTCACCTTTTGGCTTCTTTGTGCATGCCTTTTGTATATATTGGAAAAAGTTAGTCTTTTTCCTCTAGTTCTTGATTTCCCTTGCTTTTGCAATTTTTGCAAAGAAGGCTTCTTGTAACTCAATTTATTTTTCAAGATTAATACATTCAGTAGGTTATTACAGGTTAATCAAGTTTTATCAATTTGTAAATCTTTCCTTTTACCTTTCAGTGTACTAAGTAGTTTCCTTCAAAATCTCAGGTGTCATGCTTTGTGAATGATTTGATA
This sequence comes from Sequoia sempervirens, assembly GCA_007258455.2. Taxonomy (NCBI): domain Eukaryota; kingdom Viridiplantae; phylum Streptophyta; class Pinopsida; order Cupressales; family Cupressaceae; genus Sequoia; species Sequoia sempervirens. The sequence goes on along the minus strand of VDFB02000008.1, from coordinate 235,209,516 downwards.
AGAAATATATCGTGTTTTAATCTCACGAACCTTTATTTTCCCATCTCATTCATATGTGCTTGTATACAACTAAGTTTTGATTCCACAGGTTATATGTTGTGCATCTGACTTATTTTACTATTTTAGTTGTGAAGACGTTCTTTTCCTTCAAAGATGGTAATACAGTCAAGCCTTTATATAAATTATTTATGTGGTTAGACTGTTTTGATTTAGTTGTGTGAATAGGTTTATTGAAAATTAATTGTGAAACAAGTTTCATGCAACATCGTTATCTAAGCTTATTGCCAAAACATAAATTAGTTTTTGCATTCATTTCAGCACTTTCTTCCCTTTTCCCAACCAGTTTCATTTGTTAAAACAGAAGAACAAATAGGAAGCCAGCCTAGAATCCAGAGGTTCAATCTCATTATAGGTCACCCACAACCTAAGTTTGATCCAATGTTACATGGGATTGCAGAGCTTTCCAGCCTTGCATACGGGTGCAAATCCCTGTGATAAAAAGACACACACATAATTGGTTTTCAAGAACGAAGCAATGTGAAAGCATATAGGATATGACCCAATAGCTTTAACAACATTTATTTATCATTCATACCATTCAAAGGGGATTAGACATAATACCGATGCAAATGTGTGGCATTGATAGTTTCCTTAAGAGGTGTGCCATCGAGTTTTGTTAACATGTATGCACCAGACCCAAAAGTTTTGTCGACTATGTATGGTCCTAACCAATTAGGACTAAATTTTTTTTTGCTATGTTATCATTATGATGTGTACTAATTGTGTATCGTTTCCATCTTGCAGGTGCTACGAGAGATTGGCAGGATATGTACTGTCAAGTAGTTACAGAGATAGTGATAGTATCCATCAACGAGGAGGAGATTGAATCTAATTATGTGCCCCCACCTATTGTGGAGGAGGATCCAAAGTCACTCAGGCCATTCATGAGATTACAAGCAGCATATGAGAGTCTGAGGAGATGAATCTGCCGAGCCGAGACTGTAGGACAGTCATCTTGAACTCTAGCAGAGTTGAGAGACTAGAGGCAGAGGTAGCATAGCTATAGGTGGAGAGGAAGCAGATAATAGGGGAGCATCAAGTGGCCCTTGGGTGGATACAAGGCTTAGAGTTTTCACTTAGGTTCAACAGATCATGGTCATGATCACATATGACTCTCTCAATGTCTTGCTACCAGATCCCGAGGGGTCGAGTACCCATAGACCTCAGAGATATTGTATATTTTGATGATATGTACATAAAACTTTGGATATATATATATATGAGCATTTGATATTTTATTACTTGTCTTAATGTTTTTGAATGTTAAATAGCTGCAATGTGATTAATTAAATAACCTTTGTCAGATTACTTAATTAATGTCTTCATGATTTAACAAAACTTATGTGATCTAATTAAAACTTATTACAATTTCTTTCAGATACAACATGATGATTAATTATGTTATGCTAAATTAAATGCATTAATGATCTAACTTATCATAACACACAAGATGAATCTAAATAGTATGAAACCTAAAGTAATTATAAAAATGAATTAAATAATTATGTTAGTGCTCAAGACACACACATAACTGGTTGTGAAGAACGAAGCAATGTGAAAGCATATAGGATATGACCCAATAGCTTTAACAACACTGCTTTATCATTCATACCATTCAAAGGGGATTAGACATAATACCGATGCAAATGCGCGACATTGATAGGTTCCTTAAGAGGTGTGTCATCGAGTTTTGCTAACATGTATGCACTAGACCCAAAAAAATTGTCGACTATGTATGGCCCTAACCAATTAGGACTAAATTTTCCTCACTCATTTGGGTCGGCATTGACGTCACACTGATTAGTAGATAGAATTGATTCACCCTTGTGGAATGTTCGAGGGATAACATTGAGATTGTAATAGTTTTTTTTCTATTTGCAATAAGATTGAAGATGTTCAAGAGCATTAATGTGTTGTTCATCGAGCATTTCAAGCCGGTGTAATCTTTGTGCCTTATAGGTTTCATTATCAACAAGACCTTAAAGAGCAACCCGTAATGTCAGGATTTCTAACTCCAAGGGCATGATTGCCTTAGTACCATAAACAAGGTTATAAGGTGTGGTTCCAATGGAGGATCGAACACTTGTGCGATAAGCCCAAAGCACATAGTACATAATTGTGTGTGTCAATCCCTATGATTGTTATTAATAGTTTTCTTCAAAATTTGTTCAAGGAATTTATTAGTGGATTCAACTTGACCATTAGATTGTGGGTAATAAGGTGTCAAAAAACGATGTTGGATATGAAAGGTCTCCAAGAATTTCTTCACATCATTATTCTTAAATGGTGTACCATTATCAGAGACCAATGCGGAAGGGAGTCCAAAGCGAGCAATAATGTGCTATAGGATGAAGTGACATATTACCTCAGTTGTTTTAGATCGAAGAGGAATAGCCTCTACCCATTTTGTGAAGTAATCAGTTGCAGTGATGATAAATGTATGTCCAACAGAAAATGGTGGTGAGATTTTTCCAATTATATCCAAGCCCCATATAGAGAATGACCAAATAGGTATTTGGGTACAAAGCTCAGAAGCAGAAGCATGAAGCAAAAGTCTATGTTCTTGACATTTGTGACACCGCTTAACATACGCATAACAATATTTTTCCATATTTTTCCAGTAGTAGCCCATACGAATGAGTTTTTGTACTAAGGTTTTCTCTCCAAAATGACCTCCACAGGTGCCTGCATGAGCCTACTTGATTGCCATATTGATATCAGAATCCTTAAGAAATCTAAGTAAAATTCCATCAAAGGATCATCTATATAACACATCAAAAAGGATTATGTACTTGGTTGCTAATTGTTTTAAATGAGCTCGGGTGTTGTTTGTTATAGGCTCGAGAATGGCACCATCTTTTAAATAAGCATCATACCATTCACTTGAATCATCCTTGATTGTTGTTAATGCATCTACAATGTTATCATCAATTGAGGGTTTCAAGATTGGATGAATTGTGAATGTGACGTCATGTGAAGGATCTTGGTTGATATAAGAGAAGTAGCACTTGTAATTGTATTCGCATGCTGATTATCTTTCCATGGGATGTTGTCAATGGTGAAGGAGTCAAATTGTGTCAACAAGGTGATTGTGAGAGCCTTATATTTTGATAATTTTTCATGTTTAGCTTGATAGACTTTGTTTATTTGTTTGATCACTAATTGTCAATCGCCAAAGATCTTAATATCTTTGATTCCCATGATTAAAGCATCATGTAATCCAGCAATTAATGCCTCATATTCAGTTGTTTTATTCGTACATAGGAAATTTAATCGATACGATAATGGAATGGGCTTTCCTTCGGGCAAAACTAATATCATTCCAGCACTAGAGCCTATTCTACACTTGGATCCATCAAAGTATAATTCCCATGTAGGAACTTCTATTATCAACACACTATCATTGGGAAAAGAATCCTTGTCGGGTAATGCCAAAGGAGAAGGAGCATCAGCTAAGTGGTTAGTCAAGGCTTAGCCTTTGATTGCTTTTTGTGAAACAAACTTAAGGTCAAACTTAGGAAACAACATAACCCATTTAGCTAGACATCTTGATAAGTTTGTTTTGTTAAAAAGATGTTTGAGAGGATCAAATTTTGTCATGACTTGTATTTTGGCATTTAGTAAATAATGTTGCAACTTACTAGTAGTGAATACAAGAGCCAAACATTGTTTTTCAATTGGCGTGTATTGTCATTCATAATCAATTAGAGTTCTACTAATGTAATAAATATGATGTTCTTTTCCATTAGCATCTTGTTGAGCCAATAATGTTTCAAGAGCATGGCAAGATGCAGCTATATAAAGGATGAACGGTTTGTTTGGCATAGCGGGTTGTAAAATAGGTGGAGTTGCAAGGTATTCTTTCAAACTATCAAAGGCCTATTTATAATCCTCATTCCAATCAAAATGCACATCCGTTTTGAGAAGATGTGTGAAAGGTAACGTTCAATCGACTAAGGAGGCAACAAAACAATGAATGGCTTGAATTCTTCCTTGTAACATGCGCAATTGGGAAATGTTCCTAGGAGGTGGCATGTTTATGATAGCATCAATTTTCTTTGTGTCCACCTCAATGCCTCTATGAGATATGATAAACCCTAAAAAAATTCCACTGTCTACTCCAAAGAAACACTTTTTCGAATTTAATCGCATGTTGTATTTACGCATTCGTTCAAATATTTTCCAAAGGGCATGTACATTGTCTTATCTTATTAAGGATTTAGTGAGGACTTCATCAACATAATCTTCCAATATTTTATGTATGTGTTGATGGGTGTTTTTTCACCTTCTCAACACAAGCAGCACACAAGTATGCTACCTCTCTTGAAAGGTAGAAATCTGCAAACAAGTTTGAGATTACTACCCCAAGGTCTCTCAAGTGTTAGGTCATGACAATTCTTGGAATAGTTCAATTGATTGATGTGATCTGCTAGTAATCATAGGGTGGCCTTTATGGTTTACAAAGCATGGGAAGTTGGGTCTGCAAATGGAGTTTCAAAGTGTTGGAAGTGAATGAACAATGGCTATCCACTCAAAACAACAAGTTGAAACTCACCTCAATCACCAAGTTTGACATTGTGATGGTGCTATGAATCCTAATCTAACAAAGGACTAAAAGAAAAAGAAAAAGAGGAAGGGTTGAGAGAGCTGTTATAAATCTAAGCTATGAATGAATAGTGACAATGGAGGTTGCTACAGTAGAAAAACTTCCTAAACTGGGTTTTTCTTGACCAAGAGAACCTACAGCTGCACAAAACTAGTGCAATCTCCTAAGGTTTGTTGATTTTCAGATTGTACATGCACCTCATGAACATACAATTGAACTAAGTTGCAGCATTGAAATAAAGAAGCCCAGGCTAACTTTGCACAACAGCTTGTCACCAACAAGTGCCAAAAGTATGAGCTGAAAATTCATCAAATACCATAACAGTAAACACCATTATTATAGCCATTCAAGAAACTAACAACTAAAACTAACATGCAAGTTGAATCATGCAAGCAAGATGAACAAACTCAAAGAAAACACCCATAAAATCATGCAATGTTTCCTTCTATTGCTGCAAATGCCCTTTGCACCAATTCTCCAACCATTTACAAATGAGGGGCAAGCCCCTATTTATAGTTTTCCAAAGCCCAAATGAATGGCTAGGATTAATTCACAATGTGTGGCTCAGATTCAATACAAGTTAGGGTTTCACCTACCCCCAATATTCCTCAGATTCAATAGCAACTTCACCAAATTTTATTCACTTGAGCCATGTCATTTTTTCCTAGGACCTTACTAGACATAGATCCCCTTAAGCCATCCTATCACCCTAAACCATAAATCGATCAACCTAGATCATGAAATCTCATTCATATTATAATCTTGCATGATCTTATTATTGTTAAATTTGGTTGCCTTGGGCAACTTCACCAAATTTTGAGAACTTATTTGATCCCCTTAAGAAATGTCATATTAGGACCCCTTAAGACATCCTAAAGTATGGCTTAAGGGGATCTATGTAGTAAGGTCCTAGTACAAAATGACATGGCTTAAGTGAATAAAATTTGGTGAAGATGCCCAAGGCAACCAAATTTCATTAAGGTCCTAGGCAACTTCACCAAATTTTATTCACTTGAGCCATGTCATTTAGTCCTAGGACCTTACTAGACATAGATCCCCTTAAGCCATCCTATCACCCTAAATCGTAAATCGATCAACTTAGATCATGAAATCTCATTCATATTATAATCTTGCACGATCTTATTATTGTTAAATTTGGTTGCCTTGGGCAACTTCACCAAATTTTGAGAACTTATTTGATCCCCTTAAGAAATGACATATTAGGACCCCTTAAGACATCGATTTACAATTTAGGGTGATAGGATGGCTTAAGGGGATCTATGTCTAGTGAGGTCATAGGAAAAAATGAAATGGCTCAAGTGAATAAAATTTTGTGAAGTTTCCCAAGGCAACCAAATTTCATTAAGGGCCTAGGAAAAAATGATGGCTTTAGGGTTTAGGGTTTAGAGTTTAGAGTTTAGGGTTTAGGGTAATAGGATGGCTTAAGGGGATCTATGTAGTAAGTTTCTAGGACAAAATGACATGGATTAAGGGAATAAAATTTGGTGGAGTTTCCTAAGGAAACCAAATTTTATTTTAAGGTCCTAGGACAAAATGAATGCTTTAGTGTTTAGGGTTGAGGGAACTTAGGGTGAAGTTTGGGTGGCCCTTGGAATAATGGAATTGCAAGTTAGTGAGCAACATTTTCTTGTGGAATAGTTGATTGAGATAGCTCCTTTTTTGATTGACCGACCTAGATCATGAAATCTCATTCATATTATAATCTTGCACGATCTTATTATTGTTAAATTTGGTTGCCTTGGGCAACTTCACCAAATTTTGAGAACTTCTTTGATCCCCTTAAGAAATGTCATATTACCTAGACCCCTTAAGACATTGGTTTAGGGTTTAGGGTGATAGGATGGCTTAAGGGGATCTATGTAGTAAGGTCTTAGGAAAAAAAATGACATGGCTTAAGGGAATAAAATTTGGTGGACTTGCCTAAGGCAACCAAATTTCATTTTAAGGTCCTAGGAAAAAATGAATGCTTTAGGGTTTAAGGTTTAGATTTTAGAGTTCATGCTTTAGGGTTTAGGAAACTTAGGGTGAAGTTTGGGTGGCCCTTGGAATAATGGAGTTGCAAGTTAGTGAACAACATTTTCTTGTGGAACAATTGATTGAGATAGCTCTTGTTTCGATTGACCAACCTAGATCATGAAATCTCATTCATATTATAATCTTGCACAATCTTATTATTGTTAAATTTGGTTGCCTTGGGAAACTTCACCAAATTTTGAGAACTTCTTTGATCCCCTTAAGAAATGTCATGTATTAGGACCCCTTAAGACATCGGTTTATGGTTTAGGGTAATAGACTGACTAGTTTATGAATATTTTTTATTTTATGAATATAGACTGACTAATTCCGTAATAGAAACACATAATTATGTATTATTAAGATTGAGTTTGATACATATACTTTAACTTGATATTTTTTTAATTGAATATAAGATTATTTTATTTAACATGTTTTTCATTAATATTTCCCACTGAAATGAATTTTATGATATAAAATGTATAATAAAATTAGTTAATGTTGAATCTTATTTTATTTTGGATTGTTTGGAATTGAAAGAACCTAAAAGAAAGCAAAGAAAAATATTTAGATTCTTTTAGTGTCTAGGTAACTAGTGCGAATTGAGATTTTATACTAAACTAGAAGCCTAATTAACGACTAATTAACTAGAATGAGAGTTAAGATTGTCGAAAGACAAGAGACAACACATGCAAACAAGAAATGGAAACAAGGCATGACTAAGAGAGATAAAAACATAAAATAGAAATGAATGCACATATTATCTAATTAAGTGACAATTGGAAATGGATTGTACAAGGATTTAGGAATTTTCTAACTAAATTTGTAAACAAACATTGAAAATTTATCAATTGTTATGATCCACTAGTCCCACAAGTAATCCTTCTCTTCACCCATAATTCCTTAATTAACATAGTGTTTTCAACTTATCCATGTGTCTCTAATTTCAAATCCATTTTTTTGATATTTCTCATATAATTTCATATTCAAAACTCATTTAATTTCCCTCCTATATATATAGTGGTTGTAATTTTTTATATCATTGATTCCACTCAACCTAATTTTTTTCCCTTGTCTCCATTCAATCTTACATCAATTATTTTGATGTTTTTACATTATTTTTTATTTGATCCATGAATATTTGATAAAATCATATCCTTTTACAATAAGCATAGTGGCACATGTTCCATTAATGCACTCTTTGATATTGGATATGATTTAACATCTTCCATGGAACTTATTATTGTTTACCCTTCTATTGTAGATTCTTTAACTTAACCATGAGTTTCATAAAGATTGCATCTCTTAATATGGATAGCTTTAGTAATGATGATGTTCATTATATACTATGACTATTGGTGTGCCTAGCTTTGATAATTCTCTTATCACCTGTGATCGTGCTTTACCTTTTAGTGATTTCCCTTATTATGATGCTTAATGAGAGAAACCTGGGTGATCACACTTATGGCATGCCTGCCTTATGAACATACTCAATATTTTTTAATTCTAATATGTTTGTAACATATTGTTTTCTATTCTAATTATATCTATGTTCATAACGTTTAATTGATTGTGTCTCTTGATGAATACACATTTAAATGTATAATATTTATCAAATCCTATTTCATTGTCAATATAAAGGACCCTAATTTATAGTGCAAATACATTCAATTTAAAACATTTAAGAAATGCAAATAATTTTTTTCCATTATCAAATAAATTCTTGAACTTGAAATTAAGGTTTTCATTTGAATGCAAAGAAAATTGTTTGATTTCAATTTAGGGTAAATTAGCAAAAATTTTTGTTTGAATTGAATTTAAGGTTTCAAGAAAAACTTAGGGTTTTCAATGCAATTTTTTTTTTCATTTCAAATTAGGGTTTTCAATGCAATTTTTTTGTTTTCTTTCAATTTAGGGTTCAAATGCAAAAAAAAATGTTTGATTAAACAATTTAGGTTTTAAAAGCTAAATTTTGTTCTTCAGATACGATTCAAGGATGATTTTTTCATTTCTACAAGGTTTCATTTTTTTTTTTTTCTACCTCTACAAATTATCAATTCTCCTATTACACCTAAATAAAATACATAAAATGTTAAATAAACTAAAAAAAAACATGCTAAAACCTACTTTTCACTTATAATTTCAAAAAGGGCAGGGGCCCTAGCTCGGTTGGCTAAGTAATTCCATTGTGGCTCTGTTGGTCACGAGTTCTAGTCTCCCCCCGTCCCGTGGTACCGGAGGGCGTGTCGCGCCAGCGCCGCCGGTCACGTTAAAAAGTTTACCAAGCGCACTACAGTTTATAGGGGGTCGTGCTACCCGATTCCTGCAGTCTAAAAAAAAAAACTTATAATTTCAAAAAAACACTAAAAAAATGCAGATAAAGTGGGTGGAGGCATACCTGGAGGTCGGAGGTCACTTTCGTCATTGCCATAGTGTCTGGCTAAACCGAGATCCCAAGCTACTAATGACTCGGTTTCGTTATTTTTAAAAAATAAATACTACTTGAAAACGGGATCCCGTTTTGTAAAGATCAAGATCTTGTCTCTCGTCTGTCAGTTTGGGATCCTTTAATAATCGGGATCCAAGTTTTTAAAAAATGGGATCCCATTTAGAATTTAGGCTTGAGATCTCAAACCTAAACAGGATCCTATTTTTTAAAAATCGAGATCCCATTTATGAAAACTGGGATCCCATTTTTGCAATGTCGATTTCATTTTTTTGGCTAAGGCAAAAACTTCCACATTTTGTGGACTCAACTTCTTGCACTTACCGTCACTACCCAAAGAAGAAAGGCTCACTGCCATGATTAAAGAGAAGATAGAGAAGAAATTTTACGTAGAGAAAAACATCTCAATGCAATAGAGAATCCACCACAATGACTTCAACACCTTCGAAGTCTGATTGAAGAATTGTAGCCACCTTTTGCTCACTGCATCTAGTAAACTAACACATGAAATCACGCACTGCACTTCTCAATTTCACACTCAAAAACTTCGCACTTTGCATCATTTGCATCACACATCTATTTTAACATCTCTCAACAAATCAACTCATAATTATACCATCTTCAACCTTGAAACCTTCTCCAAGGTCAGTTATGCACCTCAAATGTGCAAATTCAAATTAGGTCAGCACCAAAACACTTTCGTGGTGGATAGAAGTGAAAGTGGACCACATCAAAACTTAATTGGGACCCAAATCAACAACACCACTCAACCACACACTACCACAAACAATTTTTATCCTTCACATGTAGTGTAAAAACCATGTCGATCATTACCTATGCAAACACCATTAAACTTTTAAGTACAAGCTTCCTCAATCCCAAGGATGACTTGTAAACCACACACCATGCTCAAACATGATCTATAATATTCCTCAAACACCTTGAAATCCAACAAACTTCTTCGCAATAACTTCCACCTGAAGAATGTACACATCCAATACATCCAGACCACTTTGTCATACACGGTTACTTGAAAAACCATCTTTTGAAGCACCAAACCTCAAACCCTCTTGACTAGGGTAAATTTCCAACACTCTCAACACACCTTTAGAATTGATAGACCTGAAACACAACTACAGAGAAACGCGAAGCATAAACATTTCTCCAAAATACCTTTGCAATGCACAGTCACACACTGGTGAACACATTCTTTTGTACAAAAATCCAGCATACCAACTCTTCAATATAACACCTTTGAACAACTCTCACCAACATATCTGAATCGCATAGGCAAATTTTCAACCTAGAAGAAATGCAAAGAAAAACCAAAACACAACTATGTAATCCAGAACACCATTACAATAGATTATTTCCTCTTTTTATCAAATTTTCTCAAAAACACTTGGAAACCAAACACCAGAGACACATCCTCATCATCTTCAACACTTCTTTATCCATAGATAGAAGCTTATCAAAGCAAAACTAGAGGTTGGCATCAATAGCTTTACTAATGACAACATAATGCAACTAATCAAAGCATCAACATCAACTGCTCACACTTGCAATGTCAAGGTGATCCCATAATAGTGGTTTACAATTTTTGGCCAAACTAGACATTGAAATTTATTTTTTTTTAACTTAATCTTCACTTTCGGACACCTATAGCGGCTAAACCATGAGGAATTTGAAGATGATGCAAACAAGAGTTTCGTGAAATTTTGTCTGTAGATTTTAAATATTATTTTTTCAATTTTTTTGGAATCAGATTGCACTTCTTTTTCCATCTCCCTCAAAAACTAGTTTTTTTCATAAAACAACATTTTTAAAAAGTGACACTCACCGTATAATGCATAAATTTTTTTCCATGAAGGATAAAATTCTAATTCTTTCAAATTTAGATTTTTAACTCTGATATCTAGTGCTTCCACTTGGTTAGATAGTTTTTTATTGAATATTTTTTCTTTAATCAAGTTTCGAAGTCAAACCAATTACAATTTAGACATAGTGTGACTGTATTACACGTAACTTTCTTTGTATGTATCGAAATTCAATTTCTTTTTTTTGTTGGATCAAGGACTTCAATATCTGGTGCACTCATATTTAAAAAAAAAAATTGATAATCTTCTATTTTTCCACATGTGCAGAACAGAGAGCTTGATTTTTTCGGTGAAAAACCTACATTCACAAGAAATAAAAAATAAATATAATAATCAAATTTAATTTAATTAAAATTATACTTTTTTGGAAGCTTATAATAAAGACTACATACTTACAAAAAATCAATTTTAAATGAATTCATTTGATCCCCCAAAAGGTAAATCAAAAGTGGTTTTTTATCAGCATTTTGATAGATGTAAATGAGACTCCATTATAGGTATGGTTTAAAACTAGTGGGGTTCTATCCAAGGGGGCTTGGTCTAAGGTGGTTTGATCAAACCCTCTTCAATTGGAATCCTTTAAATGGAACTTTTCAAGGCTTAAATCATTATATTTTCTAAAAATATGTGATTTTAGCAAAAATCAAGATCTCTCATAAAGTGTAAACCACTATTGTGGCAGCACCAAACAATCTCAATGGACCTTAATGACAACACAAAGTTGTTGACATCAATGAAAAAACCAACTGATCATACTTGCAACAATATCCCCCTTTGTCATTGATGGAAACACATGATGTGAAAAATCATCAAAGACACAACAACTCTAAATAACGACACTCTGCAACTCTTCATATTACTTCTCCCCCTAAATAAGTTGTCTTTTTCATATTTTTCTCTCTCCCTTGTAGCTTGTCTTCTTTACTTGTTTTTCTCTTCCTGGATGACTTGTTTATTTTCCATATGACTTTCTCTCTCCCTTATTACTTATACTTTTTCATATGTTTCTCTCCCCCCCTTTGAAATCAATGAAAAAGGACTAAAATGTTTGCATTTATTCTCTTCCTTTGACATCAAACAACTTGCTTACTACTCCTTTGAATACTCCCCCTTTGGAGCACACACCAACCTACACCGCATCAACAACCTTCACACATTGACAACACACACTCTTCTAACTGCAACAATTAGTAATGCCACTACCTACTCCCCTTGTAATATTAGTGTTAGAACTCATTTTATTATGAGAGGTACTCTTCTTGTAAAACTTTGGATATAAAATTTATCTTAATACATTTAATATATTAGATCTATGTGTTTTTTTTATTATATTAAATACATTTATTACACTAATTCAAAATCATAATTGTCCATTAAAAAAATAGATTATTTCATGATTTCCTAAAACCTTCCATTTTAATGTGGATTCCTTTAAAATGAAAATTAATTTAGTAGATATCTAGGCATCCCCTTTGGTTTAAAATGAAAATTAATTCAATAGATATCTATCCCTTTGATCTTGGAGTATCTTTAAAAGATATATGAATTCAATGGATATATATCCCCTTTGGTCTTGGAGTATCTTTAAAAGATATATAAATTCAATATATATCTATCCCCTTTGGTCTTTGAGTATCTTTAAAAGATATATGAAAATGGTATCTTCCCTTTGGTCTTGGAGTATCTTTAAAAGATATATGAAAATGATAGAAAGTTAAAAAAAATGTTATCATGATCAAATCAACTTCTTTCAAATTCTCAAATTCGTATTGGAGTATCTTTAAAAGATATAAGAAAATGATAGAAAGTAAGAAAATTGTTATCATGATCAAATAAACTTCTTTCAAATTCTCAAATAAACTTCTTTCAAATTCTCAAATTCCTGTAGCTGACCATGTATGTTTATATTTCATTTTATTGGTTGACCATGTAAATCATTTATGTGTGTTTGTTTATATGTATGTTCATATTTCATTTTATTGGTTGCCTACGTATGTTTATATTTCATTTTATTGGTTGTCTTATAAATCATATATAAATATTGGTTGCCCATGTAAATCATTTATGTGTGTTTGTTTATATGTATGTTTATATATTATTTTATTGGTTGTCCATATATGTTTATATTTCATTTTATTGGTTGCCCATGTATGTTTATATTTCATTTTATTGGTTGTCTTATAAATCATTTATGTATGTTTTTTTTTATATTTCATTTCATTGGTTTCCTTATAAATCATTTTAGCTTTGTGCAAGGTATAGTGAGATCTCAACAAACAACTTTCATAATTTAAGGCAGATTTATACTTGACAATCTTATGTTGGCTTGAGAGACTATGGAGTGGGCTCAACAATCATGTCAAAATGCTTTAGTGATCGAGTTAGATTTTGATAAAGCTTATGACAGAATCCATTGGTGCTTCATTCTTAAAATGTTGCAGTGGTTGGGTTTTGGTTGGACAAAGATCCAAAATCATATGCAAATGTTGTTTAAAGATGCTAATGCACACCTTGTTATTAATAATTCTATATTAGCCTCCTTTGTGCTACAACGCTCCATAAAAAAAGGGTGTCATTTATCTCCTTTTTTATATCTTCTTACCGCTGATGAACTTGGATATATCTTCTTCAAAAGGCTAATCAAATGAAGCTTATTAGAGGTATATCCATTCCCTAGGATAAGGTGGTTGTCAACTCTCATTTTGTTAATGACAACATGTTGTTTCTTCAAAATTTTGAAGAAGAATTAAACCACACCCTGGACATCCTTAATCTTTACTGTGTTGTTTTTGGATCTCAACTAGCACATAACAAAACTAAATTTTTAATGTCCCAAAATTGCTCCATTCCTCATTGGATTCCTAAAGAATGGAGGCTTATTAAAAACTGGGAGATAACAAGATATTTGGGTATTCCTTTTGGTATAGGGGTCTCTCTTTCTAAAATGTATGTTGTTTCTTCAAAATTTTGAAGAAGAATTAAACCACACCCTGGACATCCTTAATCTTTACTGTGTTGTTTTTGGATCTCAACTAGCACATAACAATTTAACTAAATTTTTAATGTCCCAAAATTGCTCCATTCCTCATTGGATTCCTAAAGAATGGAGGCTTATTAAAAACTGGGAGATAACAAGATATTTGGGTATTCCTTTTGGTATAGGGGTCTCTCTTTCTAAAATATGGAGGTAGTTCTTAAATAGGCTAAAAAATAAATTGTTCAATTGGGACCACAATTTTCTATTTGTAGCAAGTAAGATACAAGATTCTTATTGTTGCTCATGTTTATTACCCATCTTGTTGGATGCCTTCCAAGCAAGGTTATGAAGAATTAAATAAAATAATTCAAAAATTTATTTTGTCTAAATGGGATGGTAATGTTGGTTTTATTGCATCTTCTTGGTATCATTGCATTCAACCAAAAACTAAAGGTGGCCTTGGCCTCATAGACCCCAAAACTCAAGGGATTTTCCTTGTGACTAAATGGATCATTCGAATTACGAGTGGAGATGAACCATAGAAAATTTTGATTTGTCATAGAATCATGGAAGCTGCAATAAAAAAATGGAAAGATGTCAATTGGTTGGATAAGACATGTTAATGTCTCCCTTCTTTAAAATCAAAGCCTCTTTTTCTCTTCAATTCATTTGGAAAGTTTGGCTCAAGTTTGTCAATTTTTAGAATGGAATAACTCCTCCTTGCCACATGGTTTCAATTTTGTTTCAACCTCTATTTAGTGGAATAGACTTATTAATTATTATAATCATCCACTTGCTATTAGCTTCCCAAAGCAAGCTTATTGTTTGTTTAAAAAAGGAATTCAAAAATTCAAAGAAATCTGAGATTTTAACACATTCGATTGGGCTTTTTGACATTACACCAAAAAATAGTATGAGTTGAGAGAAGTTTAAACATTTTTTTATATTTGTACAGTCCTTTAGTCCCTCTTGATCTCTCTATGAAGCTTTGTACTCCTAGAGATTTGTAATTTTTTCAAGGATTGGAAATGGTTGTCATTTAGTTCGTTCAACTATTTTTCTTTGAAGAAGATTTATTTTCAGATCCTTCCTTGTTGACCTCTTACTCCTTGTCTTAATCATAAGTGAAAATACAAAATTAGCTCCAAATTTTGGATGAAAATTAGTGCTCAAATATGGAAGTCAAAAACTGATTATGATACACAAGTGTTGGCTTGACAAATTTTATATTGCAAGCTACCTATTAGGGATAGATTGAAATGTATAATAGTTCAAGCTAACAGTTGTCCATTTTGTCTTGTCCATTTTGTCTATGTGCTGAGAATATGAAACATATATTTTGGGATTGCATTTTTGTTAAGAAATAATAGACATCGATGTTTACTAACTTTCCAGCTATTTTCTTTCATGTTCTAAATTGGAAAGAAGCTATCTTTGGTTTGGGAATGCACAACATTGTTGATTCTATTAGACAGGTTATTTTGAGAATGCACAACAATGTTATTGTTGATTCTATTAGATACGCTATTTTAAAATATATATATGGAAGGCTAATGTTCTGCAGTGTTTTCTAAAAACTATCATCAAACAACTAACTTTAAGACTTTTTTTGCAGTGTTTTCTAAAAACTATAAAAACTATCATCAAACAACTAACTTTAAGACTTTTTTGTTCTCGCAACTGTTGTTTTTTTAGAAAAACTATCATCAAACTTTAAGACCTTTTTGTTCTCGCAACTGTTGTTTTTTTTTATGGTTAGTAATGTATATTCTTTAACTATCATCAAACTTTAAGACTTTTTTATTCTCGCAACTATTGTTTTTTTAGAAAAACTATCATCAAACTTTAAAACTTTTTTTGTTCTCGCAACTGTTGTTTTTTTTTTTAAACTATCATCAAACTTTAAGACTTTTTTGTTCTCGCAATTGTTGTTTTTTTTTATGGTTAGTAATGTATATTATTTTCAGCTATAACTCTTATTATTTGTAATTTTCTTTGTTTCAATAAAAAAAAAAAATTAAATCATTTTAGCTTTGAAACATTATTTGCTTTTGGTGGCCAATGGGATAATTAAAAAAAACAACTAAAACTTTAAGACTTTTTTGTTCTCGCAACTATTTTTTTTTATGGTATATGAATTATTTATTTATATAAATAGATCATGAAATATTATAGAGATTATCTCTAGAGGAAAGATCTTTCATTTTCAAGTCCAAATGACCACACCCTCTAAATCTTAGAAAAGACAAATTACTCTTCTTAGTTATAGAGATTATCACTAGAGGAAATATCTTTCATTTTCAAGTCCAAAGGACCACACCCTCTAAACCTTAGAAAAGACAAATTACTCTTCTTAGTTATAGAGATTATCACTAGAGGAAATATCTTTCATTTTTAAGTCCAAAGGACCACACCCTCTAAACCTTAGGAAAGACAAATTAAAGATCAATATCTTTCATTTTCAAGTCCAAAGGACCACACCCTCTAAACCTTAGGAAAAGACAAATTAAACCTTAGAAAAGACAAATTACTAAACCACTACTCATAAAACATGGGTCAATGAGTTTGACTCGAAACTACACGGTTGAATCCTGATAGCATTATCATAAGACAAATTACTCTTCTTAGTTATAGAGATTATCACTAGAGGAAATATCTTTCATTTTCAAGTCCAAAGGACCACACCCTCTAAACCTTAGGAAAGACAAATTAAAGATCAATATCTTTCATTTTCAAGTCCAAAGGACCACACCCTCTAAACCTTAGGAAAGACAAATTAAAGATCAATATCTTTCATTTTCAAGTCCAAAGGACCACACCCTCTAAACCTTAGGAAAGACAAATTAAAGATCTTTCATTTTCGAGTCCAAATGACCACACCCTCTAAATCTTAGGAAAGACAAATTACTCTTCTTAGGAAGGAAGAATTACTTTGACTTACTACTCTTCTTAGGAAGGAAGAATTACTTTGACTTACTTATAAAGACATTAGATGTAGGAAAGATAAAATATTTTACACTCCTTGCTTCAAGATTTAAGTTTAAAAACAAGTGTAAAGTATTTGGAAGGCATGAGAAGGCATGACAGGTTATTTTCCCCACTTGTGTGGTAATAGGTCTCTCAAAAACGATTTTGAATCATGTGACGAAACAAAGTGGTTCACTATGATGGCAAACTAAAGAGATAAATCGCTATTTAAAAAATTGAAAATCCCTTAATTATAAGACTTTGTTGATTTAATTTATGGAAGCTTTTTACAACGACCTTCCAAAAATCAACCTTTCTAATGGGGACCTTAAGCTCGGGTCCTCTCCATAATTTCAAATTAAACTTTCTAATGGGACCTTCCAAAAATCAACCTTTCTAATGGGACCCTTAAACTCGTGTCCCCTCTCCATAATTTCAAATTAAACTCACAATTTTGTTAAAAATAAAAGATTAACATTTTTATAAAACACTAACATTGTTCTTTCTCTAACGTAGGGATGATTTAAAAAGAAATGTTGACTGGTTCTCTGACATAGGTGAGAGACGACTTAAAATACTCATGTAAAATAGATGAAAAATGAAATATTTGTAAAATAGATGAAAAGAATTGAGAAAATGCTATAACAAAAGTAATCTATAATTATTTAAATATTTAAATAACATTTCCAGAAAGACTCATTCTCGAATATTTAACATTATGAAGATTCCCTTATGGAGAATAGGGGAGAGATAATTATAGGAAATGCTTTTCTATCACGAGCTGCCTACTAGTGATCACCTCGCATCACTCAACCAGTTCTCTTATTCTAGAAAAAAAAAAAGAAAAATCTTTACGGTTTTAAGAAGAGACTGTTTTCATTGTCATAGTGTCGGTGGTGTTAGTTTCTGCTGTTAGATTGTCACTTGCAATGGAAAACATTTTGGAGTGGCCAAAATCATTGATGAAATCATCAAGGAATTTAGACCTTTTCTGACCTTGGCACTGTGACATTCTATTTACTAGCTAATTAAGACATTTTAAAAAGGAAGGAAAATGAGAATTTAAAGAGGAAGAAACAATACAAGGATGATGAAAATGAACACTTTAATTAAGTATTTAGTTACATAATTAATTATGATGTAAGGATCAAAGCTTGAAACTTTTAATACAGTTTACTAAACTAGGGAAGTAAATCAGACACGTGTAGTTAAATCAATAAGACAGAGTCTTTGCGTGTTAACTTAAAAAGATAAAACTTTATCTAACTAGTAAAAGTTGATGTTGATGCACTGCATTAGATAAGGTAATCTCATATTTATCTATACAACGGCTGACACTGCTGAGGCGGGAACATCTGCTCTGGGACATTCACACTTGTCGCACTGACAATTGGCCCCACATTTGCAGTATGACTTCCCTTCAACTGCCACGTCCACTTTTGAGCAACTGCACGGATTGCATTCACATTTCTCTCCACAAGAGCAGTAACCATGCACCACTCCACTACACACAAACAAAACAAATTTTTAACTTCTTAAATTATTTTTCAGAATTAGTCTTAAAAAAGATGAAAATAGATATAAATAGTAGAAGAGAAAGAACAAAAAAGAACAAGTCATTAGGTATTTTATTTGGTGCTTAGTTTGAAATTTACCTTGCCTGTCCTGATGGAGTTTCCTTAGTGGCGGTGGCAGTGGCAGTGGCACACCTATCCATTCAAACAACAAAATAGAGTAACCCAAATTAGAATTTAGAAACCCAAAGAGACTTGTCAAACTCCCAAGATTAGGTAATACAGAATTTGAAAAAAGCAATAAAAGACAATCTTCCAAATTATAATTTAAAATTGGAAACCCAAAGAGACTTGTCAAACTCCCATCCAGACTAGGTAATAGAGAATGGAATAAACAAAGAATCAAATGACAGGAAGAACAAAATAGCTTGAGATTCGAAGGAGCATAACTTAATCGTAGAGATTCGAAGGAGCATAACTTAATCGTAGAGATTATAAAGACATTATCACTATATAAAATTTTCATTTCACTAAATTAGTATGTAGTTGAGTCATACAGTTTAAAGCAAAACTAGATATCCATTATAAAACAAGTATATAACCTTAAAAAAAAGCTATGAAGAACAAAGCTGAAAGAAGAATTCTTTGTGCATTCATCCAGATATTCTCATTAACAGATCTGGACAAAAATCCCTTTGGTATTTCATAATTATACTTCAACAATAAAACCAGAGCATACCATCGTTTGCCTTTTAAAACTGTTAAAACTATATAGCAAGAAAACTAGAGGGTAACTGAAAGCACTAAGGCAAGAGGTATTAACATTACCATTTACAAAATCAAGAGAGCCATTAGCGTGGAGGATTTGGTTACAGAAGCTAACCAAAAAAGAAAGAACAGATGTGTATCATATTTAGGGGACAAAACTGTATAGATGGATTCCTGGCAAAAGAGAGAAAAATATCTACCATCAATCTTTCAAATTAAGGAAAGTGTCAAGCCAAAGGAGATCGAGCCAGAGCCAAATATCTACTGGCACAAAAAGAAGTTCATAGTCCCAACAAAAGGAATATTTACAAAACATCTATCCTGTTCTCTAGAGAATAAAAAAAATCTATCCTCCAACAGAAGAAATTTATAGAACCATCCCTTTGAGTGGAGAAATTCAAGAGACCCATTACTGTAGTAAGGGGGTGGTGTAACAAATAAAGCCTACAATCTTAAGTCAGATTTAATAGGGTTAAATTTAGTCGAGCTAGACTCAGATTTGAAAGAAACCCAATTCATTTGTCCCACATTAGAATGTAACCTCGGCCTACCCAACATGAAGAATGCGGGTACAGCTTATCCAACTACAATAAAACTATCCCATGCCCTCATCAAAGAAACGTCACAATTGAAAAACACTGATACAGTCAATTACAGTCCATAAAACAAAACTACACCACCTTAACTTTAGATTTGACCCAAACAAAAGAATAAAAACAGTACCATTATTCATACAAAACAAAAAAAGAAAAAGAAAACAAGTGCATACCTGCAAGTATCACAGGTGCAGTTTCCATTAGTTAAACACCCACAGTTAGAAGTAACACATTTACAAGCTCCTTCCATCTTTTTTGTTCTACTGATCTTCCTTTTTCTTCCAAAACTGTTGATTTCCTGATATTAAGCTTCAACACAAGTCTCCTAGGGATCTCTATATGCATTTATAGACATGTAAAATGGGTTAGAGGGGTTTCTTTGAGGTGGGTTGTTGCATGTCTAGACTGTCCACATGGCGCAATGTGGCACCAGTTGATATGACACCTAAATAGAAGTCAAGTCAATCAATCAGTACCCACCACTCGGCGATCTTTATTAGGGTTCCATCAATTTTCTGTTGTTGAAAAGAAGAAATAAAGATATACGATGAGATAGAGAAGAGCATGTGACCAAAAGTTAAGGCGTAGCTTTCAGGGTTTGATCCGCTGTCTTTCAAGGCTCCACACAATTGTACCATGCAAATTTATAGCTTAGTTATGCTGTGCAAATCAATACTTTTCCTAGCAGTAAAAGAAAATTGTTCTAGCTTGACCTTGATTTTTTCGGGTAGGGGTGGAGTAAAAGGAAATGTGGGACCTACACCTTGTCTGAATTTCGTTAGGACCTTTGATTGTGGCCGAGCGTGATTTTAGGACCTTTGATTGTGGCTGAGCGTGATTTTTTTTGTTTTTGTTTTTTCTCTACCTAGGTTGCATATGTATTGAAATTGTTTCTAGAAACAAATAGATATACCTATTATATTTTATTAGACTTGTTATTTTAAATTAAATTCTGTATTTAGTTTATGTTTGGACACATAGTTTGTCAATATAATAAAATTATTTTTGATCTAACGCAATTTATTTGGGTTTAAGTTGGATTTTGGGTTTGTATTTAATGGGTATCGAAATATATCTATGTGTTGTTAATGAAAGTTGTGATTTAATGATAGATATTGTAATTGTATAATCATTAATATTTTGAATCAAAAAATTCTACTTAAAATGTGGTATATCTAAATATTAGATGGATTTTTGGACACGTTGTTTGTCAATATAATAAAATTATTTTTGACCCACATTTTTACTAATTTGTTTGGATTTAAGTTGGATTTTGGGTTTGTATTTAATGGGTATCAAAGTATATCTATGTGTTGTTAGTGAAGGTTGTGATTTAATGGCAGATATTCTAATTGTATAATCATTAATATTTTGAATCAAAAAATTATACTTAAAATGTGGTATATTTTAAATATTAGATGGATTTTCATTTTCTTTGATTGGAATGAACATTAAATAATCTATTTACATTATATGATTGATTCATTCTAACTCTTAAGACTAAGGAAGGGGGGAATGGTATTTTGAGAAATATTTACCCTTTGAGACTTTGTAGAATAAGAAAGATTAAAACCAACTCCCCACCAATCCATTATAGAAATATAGGGGAAAGAAGGGGAGCCCACCTCCCATAAGATTTCTT
This sequence comes from Sequoia sempervirens, assembly GCA_007258455.2. Classification (NCBI taxonomy): domain Eukaryota; kingdom Viridiplantae; phylum Streptophyta; class Pinopsida; order Cupressales; family Cupressaceae; genus Sequoia; species Sequoia sempervirens. The sequence goes on along the minus strand of VDFB02000008.1, from coordinate 235,188,029 downwards.
TAGTAGGGTGGGGGCAATAGACAAGGGAGGAAGGGGGTGATTATTTATCAAATGAAAAGATTTGAGATATGTTGCATTATTAGTGAAGAGTTACTTTGTGTGATTCAAAATGTTAATGATTATATGATTACAAGTATCTATCATTAAACTACAACTTTCATTAATAATCCATAGACATATTTTGTGTGTGTATTTAATTGTTTTTATATTTAGTAAGAATGAAATTTTGGTCAAAGGATCTTTGGTCTACTATTAAAGTTGAAAGGTTATGCATAAATTCACTAGGGATAAAGCCTTCTTGAGGGAAATATCCTCCTCACCAATGATTGACATTGGTAGAATGGATACTCTTCAATCCTTCACTCTCACTTGAAGAGATGTCAATTTAAACTCATGCTCCTATATCGAATTACATAAATTATTTGTATTTGATATAAAAACCTTCAAAAAAATTTGACTAACTGAATCATAAAAAATTGACTACATCATTGTAAAATCGCAACTAGTTGTATGTTTTATTATGAGTTGTTGATTTTGTTAGTTGAGTTCCATGCTATTCTCCTAGCTCAAACTCCCATTGGGTTATTGTACTTGTAATAGCTTAACTGGATTTGTTTGTTGATGTATAAGGTGTTGTTTATAGATCTTCTTTCTTCTCCATCCCTTTGTTGGACTAATATTGTTTTTATTTATATCTTTCTTCAGCTTTATTTAATAATTAAAAAAAAATAGTTAGTATGAATACTCTTTAAACACTTTAATACTTGATGTTAAACATTTTCTTAATGAAAAACACTATACAAATGCATAGATCAATAATTATAATTAAAAAAATTAATATGAGTACGAAATGTTAAAATATCTTTTTTTTTAACAATGTTAAAATATCTACTATACTATTATTCACATTAAAAGAAAAAAACTCTATTAATTATTATTTTCACATTTATTACATCGAAAGCTATCGATGTGTACACTTTACCGGTTACCATAAGTTCTGGAAGGTGAGAAATATTTTTACGGGGCGTCATGCAGTCCGAGCTCTATGGAATGCAATTCAAAGTCTTTGGGTCGAATCTGCAGTTTTACCGTTCGGAAATTTGCGAAAAGTTTAAGGAGTGGGTCTTTTACCGTATGTTAATCTTGCCAGGCACGTGTAAGTAATGTATTGAATAATCGTCAATTCTAAACGTTAAAATAAATTTCGTTAATTAATGGCAATAATCTTCTATTTATTTAAAACTTGGTCAAAGTCAACGAAGATCTTTTTATTAAATGCCTAAGGTTTCTGACAGCCTTCCCTGAGGAATTCTCAATACCTAATAATTATTTTCACAAGACCTGCAATACAAGTCTACGGTGTGGGCCACTTAATTATGAAATTTGTGAAAAATGTATATCTCAATATTTTTTTATTTATTTTGAATTTATTATTTATCTGTTATGATAGATATTATAATATTCAATATGTAAGTTTTTTAATTAATTTGTTAGGTATCAGTTAAATTTTTTAATTAATTTGTTACGTATTAGTTAATTATGTGTGATTTTTAATAATATAATTTATAATGTTTGAAAAAGTCAATTGATTGTTCAATCTATTAACTTTTAATTGTAGTTTTCACATTCATGAGTCAATGTACATATTTATTGCATCTATTGCAACCTCACCTTTTAATATTATAGTAGTTCATATTATTTATCGCAAGGAAAGCGAGGACAAGATTTTAACTTTTATTTTATGCATATTATTGATATTATATAAAGTGGTTGTGGAAAAAAATCTTGTCCTCACTATCCATTCCACCAAATGCATGGTCCAAATCATATAAAGGAAGTCAGTAGATAAATAAAGGAAAACATATCAAATAAAAATGAATTAAGAGGAAGACTAGTATCAACAAGTCTTTATTTATGAATATTTTCAACTATTATGTCTTACAATAAAAATCCATAAAAATATTTCAACTTAATGTTATTTTTAATTGTTCTTGTGGCATGACAAATAATAATGTTGTGTTTAATATCAATCACATTGACAATTACTTGAAGATGAGAGAGCTTCTATTAAAACTTGTGGAGGAATATTATTTTACCAATGAAAACACGGGGATATCAAATATTTAACTTTTAAAAAAGCATATAGATTTAACTTTCAAAGAGTCTATGAACTTGAGATTGATTCTACTTGTCACCAAAGGCTAATTTGTTTTCTTAACCTAGCCCTTCCACTATTGTCTCCTAACTATATGCTTGAGATTCCTACATCTCTCATCCTTTGGTTTAGAGGAAAACACATTCAAAGTCTACTCATCATCCCTTTGCAATCCTTTCCACTTCATTGTGTGTTGTTTGGTCTCTGGATTATCTTCTTCATAATCATCAATGAAACCCCCTTCCAATAAATCCTTCCCAATTTTTGCAAATCATTGATTGCATAGTTAAACCAAAGGCATCCTTGAAAGCATATAATTTGGATCAAGAATCAACATATATTAAACTGAGAATTAGTTTTATCACTTCTCTCACATTCTTCACCTACTCCATAGGGATTTGGAGTAGTGTTTCCTCTATGCTAAATTTTTTCCTTATGTCATTTTCAACAATGAGCATTGAATGTGTAGTATACTTATTAAGGAGATGTTAGAAATACTAGGCATATGCAAAGCCTAGATGAAATAAAATAGGAATACAAACCACCTACATGGAGTCGAGGACTAATCTAGGAGTGTGCACATCACCTAAGGGTGCAATAAAAACACAAACCCCTAGAACATCTTTTTTATGGCACTAGGAGAATGACACTTTCTCTCACCTAAATTGTACTCTATCAACATACCCACCTTTGAATTATTGTACTAAAGCCAATGCCTCACCTAGGATTGCTAGTGAACAAAATAAAGAGGGTCAATCCAATCTTCTTGTTCTTTTCTACCAATACATAATATAAAGTCCCTAGTAGGATGGAAGCAAGTGAGATAAAAAATAACCATATCATTCTTATTCCATAAATTGGCCTTCACGACAAGCATGGGTATCATTATCACTATAATATGCACCCTTGCTAAACACTCAACTTAGCTATTCAATGAAACATGAGAAGATCTCTTAAGGTGTGGGACCTAAAACTTGAGATCAAGCTCTAGATGAAGGGTTGGTTCCCTACCTATTGATATTCTATAAAATTGAAACTAATCCTATATGCTATTTTATTTCATCATTGGAAGAGAGGGAAAAAAAATTAATTAAAAATAACTTATGGTGATGCACAAAATTATATTTGAAGAACTCCTAAATTAGTTTATCATGCACGATATGATCTTAATTTTCTAATAAGTACATTGACAACATCCCAAAATTTTGCATAGGTTAAAAAATGAAATGAAATTACAAAGAAAATAACATTTCACAAGCTAATTTCTTAACCCATTCAAAATTATACAACACGAAAAGATATGAAGGCAAAAAATTAATATTGTATTGATCAAAAGGCTAATTACAGTTGATATAGAGTCTTATTATAAAACTTATATTGCCAAAATCTCTTCTAATCTTACTTGTCTTTGTGCAATACATACCTAATAGAATACAAAACATCATGAAGAAATCTAGGAGGCATCCCTTGGTGGGAATAAATATTTTCAATAACCTCTATTATGAATTTAAACCTCTTTTAGGTGTTAGAGAAAACATGTTTCATGTTTTGTCTCCTTAAAAAACTACTTCAGGGCATGGAAAAATGTTGTTGATTAACTGTCCTTACTTTGTTATGAATATTCCAAGGTGGTTCCATGAATTTCTTTTCATAACTATCCATCTCCCTTAAAAATATCCAAGCTATCACTAATGCATACAAACTATTAGTGCATGAAAATAGGGCATGCATCCTATATCCTTGCAACCATCTTGACTAGGCAAGGGAAAATCTCCATAAGCATCATGGAGTGAAAATTACATATTAAATTCTCTTTTATGATCTTGAAACAACCTTATCTCATACTCATGTTTCTTCCATGTTAGAAACTTGTAGATACCCCTTAATATGCTTCCAAGTTTTAGTAGATCTTCTTTCTATAAAAAGCATTGGACATATTTGTTTAGGGTCTTTATCTTCAAATCTTCTTGATGTTCATGACCTCTAAAAATCATAACAAAACCCTAAATAATGGATTCCATCACACAAGTTTCATCTTGACATGACTCCCTCAACAAGTACCCTTCAAATGTGAGTTGTCAAGAATTTCCTCAATGCATAAATACTTTTTATAGAATCAAACGCCCTTTCATTATAAGAAAGGATATTATTCTCTACATCACCCTATACTTGCAAGTACTCTAAGTCCCTTCAATGAACTATTTTTCTTATTACCTTTGCACCACACCTACCCATTAAGTACTTCTCTTCTAAGACCTTTACAATCTTTGCTATTGTATGCAAAGTACTTCTAGGTTTTTAATTGTCTTAGAGTCTCTAGACTAACACAAACCTATAAGTGTCCTTTATGATATTTGTGTTCTCTTCATTGACACACATTTTTCATATTCCACATAATTTTCACCTTGCAAGAGTATTCTATGGCTTGAAAACCCCCCAAGTATGGATTAGTAGAGGCCCATGAGACTATTTTATTACCTTAATGCTTTTACTAATTTTTAATGAATATGTTGGCACAATAATTTTGGTGACTACCTAGAGTACACCCCCTAACCCTCTACAATATTGGAAATTTCTTCTCATAGTATTCATACATAATTCCTTTTTATTGGCCTTCAAAACTTGAAAAACAGCCCCATGACTGCATTGACTCCTTACATAGAGTTTTTAGGGGTTACTACATGGACAATCATGCACTATTTGAAATTATTTTTTGTATCCATGTAGAACTCAATTGTTTATCTTTGCACTATGTGATGTTGTTTGAACAATCTTCGTTACCTCTTATGCTTGGTATTTTGTATAAGGAGTGCCACAAGTTGTGCAAACAACCAATGTAACATACAAGTAGATCATCCCACATGTTTAGGCTATGGTACAAGACCTTAAAGTAATTCAAGACACCTAGAATGTCTCCCACTTAGAACATTATGTTTATATCTAAGGAAATTGTATTTATCATAATGAAGTCATATATTACTCTCTATATACAACAATTAACACTATTACTAGCATCAATGGTAAAGAATTAACACATATACTCATGTGTCTTGATGAGAAATAAACATGTACATTCTATTAAAATTATTGACAAATTCAATCTCTATTTGTAAATGACTTCAATGGATGAGATACAAGGCTTGGACAACATCAACATGAAAATCTAAAACTTATGTGAAAATTTAAAAATTAAGTTTCTTTAATTTGGAAATGTCATGATTAGATACATCCTCTTTATGATGCTAGAAATTAGCCAACATAGCATGATTAACTACACCACCTTATGTGAACTTATAAAAACAATATATAAATAATAACATCACCATAATATAGTAGCAATGAGGCACAAATCAACAACACAAGATCATCACATTTAACATAGGATTTACATGGAGAAACCCTTGTGGGAAAAAACTCCACCAAGAAGAGAGGCCAAGTATGCATTATCTTCAAACAAATGATATTACAATACAATCACTTCTATTCTCCTCTTTGCCTCCACCATGTAAGAACCTATGCACATGTGAACAACCTCCTTATACCTCAACTTGTCCTTGTACCTACAATATAACTCTACATCCAATTATGCCTTATAATTTCCAAGAACCTGAATTTATAGACTTGTGAAGGCATATAATGCACCAAAAATGGTGCCCAATTATTACCCTCCATTCCAAACATCCCCAACCCTTGGAATACGTCCTCTAAATGTAAAGGAACACCGATTTGGCTCCAACATTTTCCCTCCAACTTGGGCACTCAAAACTAAGAGATAAACATTAAATTAAATGCAATAAATGATGGAATACCAAGAGACATGTATTGCCTCATTCCAAGCTCCCACTTGGAGAATCCAAAAAGTCACTCATTTTTTCTTTCCTTATCTTTTTTAATCCAATTTTAGGCATCCACATGTGGGGAAAACAATATTAAATATTTATGTCCACAACTCACCAAGTTACCATTACTAGTGGACCCATCAGCCCTTATGAGTATATTACAAACAATAGTGAGAATAAATATTACAAAATATTTTCCCAATATACACCCTAAGTGCCTAGAGACACTTTCTAAGGATGTTGGAACCTTGACATAGGATTTACAAGGTGGATGACACCTTGATCCTAACATTCTCCTTCTTGAAATCAACATTGTAAACACATCCATATGAATCACAAACAAGGGAAAATCATCCCTTAGCCAATCACGTACCATTTGAATCTTCATCATGCTCTCATGCTCCAACAAGATACATACAAAAGTAACCATGTTAACCACCATCAAGCAAAAAAATCCTTCACATCCTCCAACATGCCACCTATAGAAGAAAAAAGGAACATGCCAAGGTGAAACATATCAACTTCTATTGAAACCTACACCAATATTTACATGAACACAAGAATAAAATTCAAATGATAACAAAATTCATGAGTAGCTACCTTACTCATACCAACTGGAATAGAAACCACATCAAATTGCAACTCATTTAATCTAACCATACCTCAAACCAAGGTATACAAAACATAGATAGAAAAACATGTCATCAACATATCAACCCAAAATATGCAATAAAGTCTTTGCATATCCATTTTCCTATCTCAACTCAACATACCAATATACAAATGACCACAGACAAGTCCAACTGACAAAGTCTACATAAACACTAAAATGATTTTGTAGATATAGACAATCCACATCTGAGCCATCCCACTACAACCAATAGATTGTACACACTTAAAAATTACATAACTCATAGATCCCAATCCAACAAAGCATGCAAACTCATCATCACGTCATTAATCAACCAACCAAGATATCAAAGAGGATAACCAAACATATATCCAAAAACTCCCACTACATGAGTAATGCCAAATCTAAAAATAGATCAAGGCATATCAAGTCTATCTATAATACTTTACATAGAGGATATGGTTAATTCTTCTATTACATAGTGGTAAGGAAACTTACAATGATATGAAAATCCCACAAATAAATATGCTACAACACCTCTCACCATTAGTTTCCATATCTCTCCCAAGTTCTTCACACTCAACCATGTGAATACAAACATCCAAGAAGAATACGATGACCAAAGAGAGAACCTACAAATAAAACCATATCCTTGTTCCACACTAACATGTACCAATTTTTGTAATGTAAGATCTCTTTCACCATTCCAAAACTGAAAGGATATCAACATATAGCATTCAAATCAAATGAAAACATGGCAACAATAGATATAAACCTCTCATACTAAAGGTAGATCAAAACAACCAATCATTCCCACAACAAAGGGAATATGCCCAAGGCCACAAACCATTTCATGTACCTCTCCAAATAAGTCCTCAAAACTAGAACCATAGCTCAAGACCATAACAAGGAGTTCTACAAAAAAAATCCGTAAACCCTACATCTTCTTCTTAACAAGTCTTCAGAATCTGTATATTCAATACTAACTCATATGAGAAACCCTTGCAAGAAAAAACTCCACCAAGAAGAGAGTCCAAGTATGCATTATCTTCAAACAAATGAGATTACATTACAACCACTTCCATTCTCCTCTTTTCTTCCACCATGACAACACCTATGCACCTATGAACAACTGCCTTATACCTCAACCTGTCCTTGTACTTGCAATGGAACTCTACAGCCAACGGTGCCTCATACTTTAAGATAGGAGGCTGAATTTATAGACTTGTGAAGGCATCTAATGCACCAAAACAGGTGCCCAAAGATAAGCCTTCATTCCAAATGTCCTCATCCCTTGGAATACGTCCTCAAAATGAAAAATGACATAGCATGGAAGGATTCCTATTGTCAAATACCTCAAAATGTTTGCAAGCAAATGCTATATTAGAAGGGACGAAGAAAACTTAGGAAAGCTTGATGCAAGGTATAATGAAGGTATCTTCCTTGGATATTCTACTAAAAGAAAAGCTTACCAGTGCTACAACAAGAGACTAAGAAATATTGTTCAGAGTGCAAGTGTTAAGGTTGATGAAGACCCACAAAAGAATTCAGTGGTAATAGATGAATATGAATCAAATGAGTCTACCTATAGAGAAGAAGAAAAATCTAAAGAAAAAGAAGTGTGGATTGAAGAGGAAGACGCTCTAGAAAAGGTTCCTAAAACTCTTGAGTATGTGCATCTAAGAATAATTCTAAAGAACGGATCATTGGTGATAAGAACAAAGGTGTACTGACAAGGAGGAAAGTTGTTGAAGAACATGTAAATCTATGTTTACTTTTTGAAGTTGAACCGAAAATAGTGATTGAAGCATGCAAGGATGAGTATTGGATCAAGGCTATGGAAGAAGAACTAATGTAGATTGAGAAGAATCGGACTTGGGAATTTGAACCAAGACTAGAAAACAAGAATGTAATTGGAACTAAGTGGCTATTTAGGAAAAAACTGAATGAGAATGGAGAAGTGATAAGAAACAAGACAAGGCTTGTGTGTAAAGGTTACTCACAAGTAGAAGGAATAGACTTTGAGGAGACATTTTCTTTAGTGGTAAGAATGGAAGCTATCAAGATGTTTTTGGCTTTTGCAGCACATAAATATTTCAAAGTTTATCAGATGGATGTGAAGTCTGCTTTCTTGAATTAGAAGAAGAGGTATACATAGAACAATCGAAAAGATTTTAGTTGTCTGATAAATTGAATATGGTCTGTAGATTGAAGAAGGAATTATATGGATTGAATCAAAGCTCCCAGAGCTTGGTATGCAAGGTTAGATAGGTACTTGTTACAACAAGTATTCAATAAAGGTATTGTAGATATCAATCTCTACTTCAAAGTTGAAAAAGATCAAATCTTGATTGTGGTAGTGTATGTTGATGACATTATTTTTGGAGGAAATGAAGCTATGTGTAAAAATTTTGTAGAAGAGATGCATAAATAATTCAGATGCCAATTTTTGGGGAGATAAATTTCTTCCTTGGGATAAAAATCAATCAGAAAAATAAAGGTATTTTCATTTCACAATCAAAATATGTCAAGAAAATGTTGAAGAAGTTTGGAATGGAAGATTCTAAACTAGTATGTACCCCTATGGCTACTGGTTGCAAGCTGAGCAAGAATGATGAATGTCTTAAGGTTGATCAAAGCAAGTATAGGTCAATGATTGGAGGATCTAACTGCTACTAAACCAAATATCATGCATGCAATTTGTATTGTGGCTAGATTTCAAGAAGATCATAAAGAGTCACATGTTGCAACAATGAAAAGTATATTCAAATACTTGAAGGGCACTGTAGATCATGGCTTATGGTATCCAAAGGATACTAATTTTACTTTGAGTGCTTACACAGATGCAGATTGGTTGGGTGTGTAGATGACAAAAAAAGTACAAGTGGTGGTACATTCTTTCTTAGATGCAGATTGGTGTCATGGCTAAGAAACAAGATTCAGTGTCTTTATCTACTACAAAGGCAGAATATATTGCAACAACATCTTGTTGCACACAAGTTTTTTGAATGAGGCAAATATTAAAGGATATCGGAGTGGTATATGATGAACCAATTTCTATCTTCTATGATAATACAAGTGTTATCAATATTTTAAAGAATCCGGTAATGCATTCAAGGACAAAACACATCTCAATCAGGTATCACTTTTTGAGATAAAGGTTGTAGAGAATGAAGTGAAGCTTGAATATGTGCCTACAAAGGATCAGGTTGTTGATATATTTACTAAGGCTCTTCCTAAGGATACTTTTGAGTATCTCTGGGAGAATTTGGGGGCTTATTGCCCCTCCTTTGAACTAGATGCATAAGGGGATGCATTAGTACAGTGGATCTCAAGATTCATTCTTTGGTCTAGACTAATGTTGGTGGCTACCTCTCAGGGGGAGTAGGTAGTGGAATTTTTGGTTATTGTGGTCATCATGAGTGAGTGTTGACATTGTGCAATGGTTGTTTATTGATGCAATTTGGTGTGTGCTCCTAAGGGGGAGTATGTAGAGCAGTAAAGTAAAGGAAGTTGCAGAGCAGTGGTGAATAGTAATTATTTTAATGTCAAAGGAGGAGAATGAATGATGTAAATACTTTATCCTTTTCCATTGATGTCAAAGGGGGAGAATGAGACATGTGAAAAAGATAAGTTGCTAGAGAGAAAGTTATCAAAGGGGGAGAAAGTGTAATGAGTTAGTTGTGCAAGGGGGAGAAAAGAGAAAAGGAAAAAGGTATGGAGTAGAGTTGTTATGTTTGTGGTTGATGGATTTTCACATCATGTGTTACCATCAATGACAAAGGGGGAGATTGGTGTAAGTATGTGCAGTCGGTGTTGTCATTAGTGTCAAATGTATGAGGAGTTTGTTGTAAGGATGTGCAATTGGTATTAAGTTGATTTTGTCTCTATTGATGCTTTGATTAGTTGCATTATATTTTCATTAGTAAGCTAATGGTGTCAACCTCTAGCGTTGCTTTGACAAGCTTCTATTTATGGATGTATGGTTGAGTTGTTATGTTGTAGTTGGATTAGTACTAAAGATCTATTGATGATGTGTTTCTAGTGCTTTTGAGAAAATTGGATAAAAAGAGGAAACAATGTGTTGTAGTGTCTTCTGTGTTGAAGAGTAGTGTTATGGTTTTGCTTCGCAATTCTTTGGGGTTGAAAATTTTCTTATACAGTTCAGATATGTTGATAAGAGGTGTTGCATTCAAAATTTTGTGTGTTGGATCATTGTGTAGAGGAATTTGTTTTCACCAATGTGTGGATTGTATATTGTAGAGGTGTTTGGGAGAAATTTTCTTGCTCTGCATTTCTTTGCAGTGTGGTTTTAGGTCTTACAGATATGGAAGAGTGTTGATAGTGTGTGTATCTTTTTTTAGATGAATTTGTTCATAGTTTGGTGCTTTGGAAGTCAGTTTCTTGAGTTGCAGTGTATGACAAAGTTGTTTGAGTGTACTAAGTGTGTACATTCTTCATGTGAGAGATGTTGTGAAGGAATTTGTTGGTTTTCAAGGTGTTTGTGGAATATTATAGATCATGTTCAAGTGTTATGTGTTGTTCATGAGTCATCTTTGGATTTGAGGAAGCGTGTTCTTAAGTGTTAATGGTGTTAACATAGGTTCAATTGACCTTGGGTGTTTACACTACTTGCAAAGTTGCTTTGATGTTTGTGGAAGTGTGGTGTGGCGTGTATGAGTGGATTTAGGTCCTATCTAAGGTGTGTTGTGGTCCAACTTCATTCCTTTCCACCATAGGAATGTTTTGGTGCCAACCTAATTTGAATTTGCATGGTTAAGGTGCATAGTCAACCTTGGAGAATGTTTTCAAGGTTGAAGATTAAGATATAAATAAGTGTTGAGTTTTTGAAGAATGATAAGATAGATGAGTATGATGTGATTTATGTGAATTTTAGAGTTGTAGGGTGTGAATTTGATAAGTTCAATGTGATCTTTCATGTGTTATATTTTTTAATGTTGTGAGCAAAAGGTGTCTACAATTCTTTAGAAAGACTGCAAAGGTGTTGGTGATGCTAAGGTGGATTTTTCTATTGCTTTGAGATGGATTTCTCATTGTAACACTCTTCTCTATCTTCTTTTCTATTCTAGTAGTGAGAATTTCTTTCTTTTGGGCAGTGAGCCCTCTAGCAGTGAGCCTTAATGTATTCAATGTTGATATTACTTTATATTGTGAGTTAATCCTCACCTTGGTTTTTCCCATCCTCTATTTTCCATGTAAATCTGGTGTTCCTTTGTGCATGGTGTTGATGTGTTTCAGTTTCTATTATTTTCTTTCATGATAAACCACTTTAACAGATTAAGGGTTAATTGGATTAATGTGGATCTGAATGTTTATGAGGGTTTTGAAGTTTTAAGGTACAATTGATTCACCCCACTCTTGATTGTCTTGTGCATTCAACAATATGCATATGTATATACGTATGTTTGTATGTATGTGTACATGTATATATAATTTATCTATTTTTTAACCCTAAAATATTCAATTGAAATCCTAAATAGCTATTTTGAAACCCTAATAAATTATATCTATATGTACATGTACATGTACATACATATATGCATATGTATTGTATAAAATATATGTATATATGTAACTAATCCATATATATGTGTGTACATGTACATGTACATACACATGTACATGTATTGTATAAAATACATATGTATATATATAAGTATATACATATATATGTACATGTGTATGTATATCTATGTATGTATACATACATGTATGACTTGGATAGATCCAACATATATTATTTGAAACTTTTAATCCACTATTTTTTATAGAAAGAACCAATGGAGATTCACTCCTTACAAATATATGGGAATTGTTGTTGTGAGTGGTTGTCATACATAGACTAATGGAAGTTTGATAATACATAATTAGAAAACATGATCAAGTTGGAAGTGAGTTAGATATTTGAAATGTAGAAATGTGGTGACTCTGAGATTAGTGTTCATAACTTAGGGTTAATTCCAACATTTCTAGGATTTCATTAGGATGCAAATCAACAAGGCATATAGATTGGCTCTGAACCTCCAAGGTGAGTAAATTAGACATCGATCTGATCCCTTAGAGTCTTAGGAATGAACTGGAAGTGATTTAGAGTGAATAATCTAATGGAACTATAGGACCTAATATGTAAAATGTGAATTCTCGAAGATAAGCAAACTATAACAACACTTTGCAGGTAGATTTGGGAGATGTTAGAGGGTATGTACCTATCACTAAAAGTTGATTCAGATGTGCACAAAGGAACCGGTTTTCCCTTGGATGAATGGATCTTTGATAGGGCTTTTGAAAACACTTTTTACATTCCTCCAATGTTAGATCTAAGATGCTGATTTCCAATTGCAAAATTGTCATAATGGTTTGAAAATAAATTCTACAACTTATTTTTCATGTCTTAACAACTTTGATGAAAACAAATGCAACAATATGAAATTGCTCTTCAAGATCTCTTCAATCCTTCTTCAACCTATAATCTACAACATACACAAAGAGGGAAAAATGTTTTTTTTTTTTGTATGGAGGTTTGCATTGGTCAAACCCTAGTTTGGTAATTAAACCTTGATAAAAATATAATAAAAGGGAAGGAAATGATGAATGAAAATTTTTTGCACCTCACCACCCTTCAATGGCTTCCTTGAAGGACTAAATTCATACACATCTCTTCAAAGGAATTGGATCTTGGTTGCTTGATTTGCTTGAATACTTGAATTCTTGAATGCATGAAGATCTTCAACACTTGTTAGCCTTCACAAGACACCATGAACACACATAAACTTGGACATGATGTTAGGATCTTGATTGCTACAAATCACTGAAAAATGTTGCTCTTGAATGTTCACCTCTTGATTCTTGTTAGATTTCAAATGATAAAATAACTTGGTAATTATAGGTGTTTATCTAATTTCCTGAAAATTAGATTCCAAAATATGACACTTACAAGTTGAATTTTGAATGTTAAATTTCCTCCAAAAAACATATTTTAAAATAGGTCTTGACACATAAAGGGGACTGGAAAATGGGTCTAGGCCTATATTTCCAAGACACTTATAATCCAAGGCAATTTAAATATTAAATGCATTTATTTAATGTTGGCTCTCCTTTCAGAAAATGATAAAAATAAGGCTTTGAAATGCATAATTTAGCAAATTAGAAGCTTAATTAAGTCCAATAAATTAAGGGACCCAAACATAATGTGAAATTGTAAAGGTACACAATTTCCTACACTACAATATCATCAACAAAAATTAAAATATGATCCATTTCATCATTCTCATTTATGATTATGCTAAAGGAAATAAAAATTCAAGAGTTGTTCGTAATGAATTGTCTACTATTAAAGTAGTAATGAAGTGGGTGCAACACATGTGTTTAGTAAGGCTTGTAATGTAAAGGATGAAGATGCATATCATAATGAAGAGACAACAACAATAGATTAAAATATTTAAGTGAAAGTGAGGAAGATTTTTTTGACTTGACACTTATTGATAGCTATGATGGTGAGGAGCTTGTAGGGAGTGAACTTGATTATATATTTAATATTATTCCTTGTTGTGGCATTGATGATTGTGAAAACATTAGTGTACATATTAGATTCATTTTCTCTAATGAGGGTGAGATGGAAGATTTTAATTCACAAGAGGAAATTGATAATATGGATGTAGATTTTTTTTATCCCTGTGTGTGTAGTTTCTTTGAATGATAATGACCATGTTGTTAGTTTCTAAAAGGAGCTTTATATAGGGAGAAAAATTGAAGGGGTCAAGGATTCCTATGAGGCACATTAAGTTGATTTGCATGTTTATTGTGTTAATGGTGGTTTGGGTCAAGTATGTGACTTGCATAGTGAGGAGTACATCAACATATTAAATTGTTATTATACTAGCAAATTGATGAGTTGCAAATCCCAAATTAGTATGAAGAATACCATGATGTAGTTAAATTTGGATGTGCAGTTGATGATGTTAATTAGCATGGATTATGTTCCTATTTCTTATTGATTGATGTGTTGATGGTTTTAGTGATAGGATTGAGTCAAGATCCTCAAGAACTCTTAGTAGACTTATACTACATACACATGAAAGATTCCTTATAGTGCAGCTCAATGGTGAGTATACTATCAATTTGAGGGTACTAAAACCCTTAATCAAGATTATCTGATGCACTAAAAATGAAGATATAGTTTTCGATTTGATTTGACCTTCAACTAAATTTGATATAGTTTGTATGTCATATCTTTAGTTTTAGATTTGATAGGAACTTCAACTAAAATGTGAAATTGAAACCCTAAACAACTATTATAAAACCTAATTTTTCTATTTAAAACCCTAAATTATAAACCCTAACATTTCTATTTCAAATTAGGTATTTTTCAATACTAGATCTATGGCTTTTGATTGATATTTTGAAAATTCATGCATCTTACAATAATATCTATTTTTGAACCCTAAAATTTCAAATTGAAACCCTAAAAAATATTATAAATGCTAAAAAGCTAATCAAAAGCATATTTTAGGGTTTATAATCTAGAACTAGGGTTTCAAATTATAGACATTTTAGGGTTTATAATCTAGAACTAGGTTTCACAATAGACATTTTAGGGTTTCAATTTGATGTTTTAGGGTTAAAAAATATTTGC
The DNA here is from genome assembly GCA_007258455.2 of Sequoia sempervirens. NCBI lineage: Eukaryota > Viridiplantae > Streptophyta > Pinopsida > Cupressales > Cupressaceae > Sequoia > Sequoia sempervirens. The sequence continues at coordinate 235,172,751 of VDFB02000008.1, read as the reverse complement.
AAAGGGTTTCAATTTGATATTTTAGGGTTAAAAATTGGATGCATAGCCTGGTTTCAATTTGACAAATGTTTTAAGGTTAAAAAATAGTTGCCTGGTTTCAATTGAACATTTTAGGATTTTGATTTATAGCTATTTAGGGTTTCAATTTAATATTTTAGGATTTCAAAATAATTGTTTAGGGTTTTAATTTAATGTTTTAGGATTACAAAATAGTTGTTCAAGGTTTCAAAATAGTTGTTTAGGATTTCAATTGAAGATTTTAAAGTTTCAAAATAGTTGTTCAAGGTTTCAATTGAAGATTTTAAGGTTTCAAAATAGTTGTTTAGGGTTTTGATTGAATATTTTAGGGTTTCAAAATAGATGGTTAGGGTTTTAAAATAGTTGTTTAAGGTTTCAATTGAATATTTTAGGGGTTTTTTATATTGTCAATTGTTTATAAATATTTTGTTGGCAATTTGATTGTCATTGATGTCAAAAGAAGATATCTGAGTGATATCCAATAAAGGATTTATATTCCTTTTATGCCAAGTCTAATCAAGCTTGAGGCTTACCATATACTGCAAGTGATCAGACATCAGGATTCGATCGTACCTTATATCAAATGCCTTAAAGAAATGTAGATAGATTAAGCTAAGTCTGAAATGTTTCGGACTTCAGACTTCGGCCATACCTCGTACTGATTACACAAAGGAAAAGGAAGTTCAAATATGTAAAGTTTGAAAGGAGTCGAACATCGAAAGGTTGGCTTACACCTTACCAAAAGGCAGGTAAGTGATAAACAAAAAGCTCAAAGTCCAACACCTGAAAGGGTTTAAGTCTTGTGAAGGATATATTTGTGCATCACAATTCTATAGGAAGGCTTATGCCTTACCAAAATGTTGGTAAGTAGTAAGATGAAAGATCCTACAACCTTAAGCATGTTCCAGAGTTTGGAGGTCAGAGTGTTAGTTTGCATTGAAATGAAGGAAGGTAGAAGGTAAAGGGTAAGGCTAATGGCCGAACCTTGTCAGGTGAATAAAGGTTTTAGACTTAGGTGTTTGATCTTGTTTCTTAAGTCCTACAATGCATTGCAAGTAAGTGATAAGAGAGATTAGCGATCCTTGACCCCTGAGAAGTATGACAGATGACAAGTGTACTCAAGTGACACATGGTGATTAATATCAATTAGTTTAAGTAACTCAAGAAATTTAAATGTTAACCAATGGATCATGGCATGATCAATAGCCAACATTTAAAGATTTGTTTTTGATAATGGCTAGGCGACAAAAAGGTAAAACTTCCAATTAGGAAAATTTGATTATAGCACATAAAATGAAATTGATTATTGTAACTACTCCAACGATATGTTTGTTGATTGATTGGAAGAAGTGGATGACTTCATTAATGCACAAACAATCATGAAATCTGGAAGAGGTCGATCAAGCATGAATGGTGTCAAATAATAGGAAACCCTAAGATTAATTTACACTAAGATAGAGAATGCAATGTATAAGGTTGGTGTGTGATAAAGAATGAAGTAATGTGTATGCATTCAATGAGTACATAGTGTGTTAGAAGAAGAGTGAAGAGAGGGGAGGAAATGCTTATAGAGCAAAGCAGAGATTGAGTAGTTACAAATTAAGGACCTATAACACAAAATTGGATTCATTTGAATCATATGTAACTAGAGTTGTTTCCACATACTTTTATTGTAAATTTGATTGGTTGGCGCTCAGATTAGGGAGGGGGTGCTTCCTTAGAGTTAGTGCTCTTAAATTAAGGGATTGGTGTCTCCTTAGGGTCAATGCCCTTAAACATTGTAACTAGTGAGGTTCTATTGTGAGGTTGGATTAAGACAATATATCCTAGCAACATTTCTCACCGTGTTTTTTTTTCTATATTAGGTTTTTCATGTATATCTAGTGTTATGAGTATTGGTGTGTGTGATCTTTGCATATATGCTTAAATCTGCATAACAAGGGTTAAAATAAAAGTTTTAATTGGTCTACTGATTCACCTCCCCTCTCAGTAGATAGTTGTGTTCCAACATATTTTACTCATACAATCATCAAAATGAGACCAATACAAGCTCTTGCAAGCATACCAATGAGACTAATACTAGTTTCTTTTGAGCAACCACTCTAGAAACCACTTATGGAAGACCAAGAGTTAGAACTTAGAATTCCGTATTAGATGCCCCTTTGGGATTTGATTGTGGGCCTCCACAATGAGAATTCAATGCTTTAACCAATTAAGCTTAACCCCTAGGAAAATTCTAGGGTTTCAAAATAGTTATTTAGGGTTTTAATTTCAAATTTTAGGGTTGAAAAGAAACACTTAGGATTAAATTTGACATTTTAGGTTAAAAAATGTAAATAAAATTTCAAAATATTAATTAAAAACTATAGATAGATAGTATTGAAAAATACTTATTAAAAAGAAAATTTTACAAGTGGCTTGTGAACAATAGTCCTCTATTTGAAGCCACATGGCACAATGACAAGACAAATGAGTGCTTGAAGACCCTTATCTACCTATCATGTGTGCACTGTCAAATTCTTCCCGTGAAAGTGATGGAAGCTCCACTATTCGTTGCAAGAATATGCGGTGTGAAAGTGAAATGACTTCTCATCATTTCACTTTTAAATAGTCTTTTTTTTGTATTAAAATAATACCCTCATTCAAAGGTGTAGCAATTTTGAGTCTACCACAAAATAAAAAAGGTGATGTCCCAAGTTTGGGACTCACTATTGTGGGACAACCCCATTACTATCATTTCATCAACAAATAATAATGTTGAAGTGCCTTGTTATGTGAAAAAGAATGTTGAGAATTGTTTGCAATTTTTTTAAGAAAATCATGAAGAAAATTCATAGAAAAATAGTTAAAAGAGAATAACATAATTGAATAATTCATTTAAAATTAAAAATTGTCTTTAAACTAGTTTTGAATCATAATTGTACTTATTATAAGTTGCTAGTGGTTGAACATCAAGCACCTATTATATTCTTAATTTGATCAACAACATAAATAAATAAAGAATTGGGAAGGTGCACTTTCAATTATGTAGTTTCTATATGCATATCTCCATCTAACTTGACATGTTTTACTCTGAGAGTGATGATTTAATATACACAATAATCAAATACTAGCTAGTCCATATTTAGTACACATAGCAAAATGGGTAAATTTATTTGACAAAATCCTATATGCCAAAAAAATAATTTTGTTGCATTACTATTGATAAATTATTCTCACAATAAAGTTGAATTTCACTTACTATTGATTATATACATTCAAAGTTGAATTGTTTCTTTTATCACCCTTTGATATGAATGATTGCTAGAGTTATAAAAGCCTCAAAAGTATTGCTTAAGTGCATAAACATTATATAAACCCCTTGTAATTATTTTAGTGTAAAAGCTCTTAAAATGGTGGTATTTGCAATCACTAATTTATTTTTGGAAACACAAATTGTACACCATATGATCAACAGTTATGGAATCAAAATTGGCTCACTTTGCTTGGTGTCTTCTTTTTCAAGGCCTCCCCATCGACTCCAGGTTATCCCATTTAGGAGTCTCTGACCTCTAATGCCATTTTTGTGAACATTAAGAGTCTCTCAAACACCTTTTTATGGTTTTATCCCAAAGCTCAAAATGTTTAGACCTAAATACACAATTTTTTAAGTCATTCAAGCCAAAACCTTTTTCTTGGCATATGGTTCTTTCAGGTGATTGACCTCACATCCCCCACAAATTCACTTAGATTTGGCATGCTTTCAAGGTAGACATTTTGTTTAGCATATGGAAAGATGATAATTCTACCATTTTTTTCTGATTGTTTTGTGGATCATCATTTTTCACTATGTGTTAAAGACATGATTTGTTCTACATGTGTTATTGCATATTCAAGTTATGCTTAGCAACATTGTTTTATGTTTTTATGTTCCAAGCTAGTGACTCGTTTAGACTTTAGGGTGTGATTATTTCCACCCACCTTTTTTTTTTTAATATGTGTAACACTATTTTAAAAATGGTAATATAGACAATTATTCATCAAATAAATAAATAAATTCCTTAAAAAATATGTATGTAATCTTTGACTCTAAAATACAACTCTTATTTTAAATTTAGTGATTTTTAAAATATAAAATTGTACCTACCAATTTGTTATCTTATATTAGAAAGAAAGGTAGTTTTTTTATTATTCAATTTTACAACTTGAAATTTTAAGTAAATTAAACTCTACATTAAAAAAACATCTCTATCACATCAATTAAAGAAAAGTTATCCTTTCATTATTTAACTTTTATTTAAATTCTAATCCCAGCTTTTATATATAAAATAAAAAGTAAGATAAATGTGCTTCTAAGGCTGGACAGGTATCGACTTAAAAGTTCAAAAGTTAGGCTTAGAAGATAAGCCTGGGCTTTACCTAATTATTTCGTTTGTCTGTAGCAGAATCTTTAAGTAGAGTTTCCCAATGCTTCATTTCAAGCAAAGGAAAAAACAAAAGAAACAGGCTATTCTCCACAACCCGTTTCTCAAAACCGAGGAAAAACTCATAGACTGAATCGATGTCATTAACAAGTATACTCTGAAAGTTCCCATCCCAAGCTTAAAATATGATTTTCCTACTGTATAGAATCAAAACCAAAAGCAGAGAGAGCAGCCCATTGAATACTTTACATTTATATAAGGGGAAGACCAGAAGCATGCATACACGTTACACAGTAGAACAACCCTGGTAGAAAATGTGTGAATCGGTGATAATATTGAAAGAGCTACCGGAAAATGTGGCGGAGCAGTGCCTGGCCAGGCTTCCCGCACGTGCGCGCGCTGCAGCCAGTTGCGTGAGCAGGGCGTGGCGCTCCGCTCTCTGCCCCGCCGCCATTCTGCCCCTCCGCCGCACTCTTCACATTTCTTCCGACGAACTCCTTTTCCTTGCCGCCGCAATAAAACAACCAACCACCCGGTGGAACACGCTGCTGCTCCACCCCGGCCGCCGCAAAATATCGCTCATTCCAGGCCCTGTAACCGACTACGAGGCCGCCGTGTCCATCGCCGGAAAGTTGTACCTTCTCTCCGTGGAGAAAAAATCTTTAATTATACTGTCATGCGAGAACGGAATCTGGAATTCGATCCCCGGCGCCGCCACCGTGTTGCGGCGCTCCTTTGCCTGCGCCGTGTTGGGAAGATTCGTGTACGTGGCGGGAGGTTTTGGGGCGGGCGGTGAATCCCTTTCGAGCGCTGCCCGCTTCGACACTGACAGAATGGCTTGGGAAGCTCTGCCGAACATGACGACGGAACGGGACACCTGCTCTGGTTTTGTCCTGGACGGGAAATTTTACGTCATTGGAGGGTTTAAGGCCTGCCCGCCCGCTGTGGACGACGTGGAGGAGTATAGCGCTGAGGTGTACGATCCGCGGACCGGCACGTGGACTTTGATAGAGGGTATGTGGGCGGAGAGCCTCCGGTGGAGGGCTGGGCCCGAGGACCGGCGGCGGCCAGTTGTGGCTGTGGTGGGGAATACGCTGTATGGTCTGGAACAGTGTTCTAGCTATTTGTTCCGTTATGATACCGGGAAGGGACGGTGGGAGTATTTGGATTGTTTTGGGCAGCAGTGTGGGAATATGCAGTTGGTCGGTGGGGAGGATGATTTGTATGGTGTCTGTGGGTGTGTTTGTTCTTCCCAAGGGAAACTTTCTGTTTTTGCGTTTACACACGGTGAGGAGAGGTTTGATTGGAGGAAGATTGAGTTGTATGACGTGGCGTTGAAGGGGTCTGAAGGGGTCATGTTTGGATGTTGTTGTAGCTTGGCTTGAGATGGCCCCTCTTCCACAAACAATGCAGATTTAGGTATAACAATGTTTGTAAACAAATTGTTTGTTGCTTTTGGTGGAGATACTCATACATTTATCTAAAAATGTTGGAATTAGAATTTGGTAAAGATATTCATAGTTTAAGGGATCAAGTTTTAAAATGTTGATCTCATTTTCCAACAATTTATATATGTAGAAATAAATTTGAGAAAAGATGGTATAACTTATAGAGTATTCAGTATTTGGAAGGTGTTATGTTATAATCATTTTATTTGGTTGAGTAATTATTAATAATATTGAAAGGTGTTATCGAATTATTAATAGATGTAAATATTATAGTTTTATTGTTAAATAGTGTATATTTATATAAAAATTTGTAAAGTTATTAATTCTAGTACTTGATAGTTAGGGTATAAATATTTGTGTCTATATCCAATTTGATAATATTTTTAGATATTTTTAATTGTTTTTAAAATGCAATTTTCTTAAACTTTCAAAGATATCATAAAATTGTTTTTTTTTTTTTGTTAATACATATTGTTAGAATTTGGTATGATATCATCACTTCTTGAATATATTTGAAAAATTATTCTTGTTTATTATCAAAATCTACTATTATACAATTAAAATGTGTTATGGTGTGGTTTTTATCTTGTTATATTACATGCTCATTAAAGATTTGTTTTTTCTATTCAATTTTTAACAATCTAACACAAAAATTCCAAAATATTATATTTAGATTTAACACAAAATTTGCATAAAACAATGGGAAATAGGCAATTCTAGATATGACGAAATATCTGTTTAGGGCTCTATCATGGAAACCTCATCTAGATATTAATTGTACAAACTACACCAAGTTGATTAGAAATTTGTGGCATGCCCCTTCATGAATGTGGTGTCTTCTTTCTACAAGACTTAAACCTCTCGAAAAAGAATATATATTTATAGTTTTTTTAGCCAAGTAGTGCATATTTATATCTTTAGATCCATTATATGTTTTGCTTAACCAAAAGGGTCTTTAATCGTTGTGTATATCAACCATTTGATAGCATTCTTAAATGTCATTTGTAAGAAAGAAACAACATTGGAGATATTTTAATTTGCTAATACTGATGATTATGTCCAAATATGTCCAAGAGTGTCACAATAAGTATTAACCATAAGAACTTGAGTAAGTTTAAAGATCATATTTTAATTCATGTATATTTCCAATGATAACATAGTTTTTTCATGATACATTATGCAATAAGACATAAAAATACATTATTTTTAGAAATTAAAAATGAACCATAGACTTGTTTATTTCTTATGCTATGCACATTAGTAATAGCACCATCACTTATTGAATGTATTTGAATGTTTAACATTTGGTTATTATCACAGTCTACTTTTATACAACTCACCACATTAAAGATTTGAAAAAAACACGTGTAAGAATATGAAATGCTAATGTCACGCAATTACTTCAATTTTGTTTCTTATTTTAAAAAATTGTAATTATAATACATTTGTGCCTTTGAAGATGAGTTGATTATCATTGTTAAATTGTAGTTCTAATTTCTAAACTTCTATATTAGAAATTTGGCTATGCTAAATCTTTTTCCAATTAAAATATCCAAGTTTATATAGTGGAAGGAGTATAAATAAATTTTATATAAAGTTATATAGGTGAAAATAAATTGTAAATCATATTCAAACAACTCACCATTATTTTTTTGTATTTGTCAAATCTAGCACTTATTTCAATGAAAATATAGACCTTGGAAAATTCATAAATTTGTAGAATTTCAAAGTAGAAATTATTTCAAGACCATTCTCAAACCCAAATGCAAATTCAACCACATCCAAAAAATATTTATTTGATGCCTTGCATGTTATGGATAAGTCATTAAACATAGAGAAGGAGATTATTAAGTGGAAGAGAACTCTACAATACAAGAACAAACAGGAGATCATTTAAATTACAATTTACAAAATGATCACAACCTTCAATATACATATATACTAGGGTATTTGTAGCTACTGTGTCAAAACAAATTTCTTTTTTGTTATAATTTGATGAATGCCTATACCATGTTCTAAGACTCTCATTGTTACATAGGCTTTGAGAGTGCTAGAAAATATTTTCAAGACTAAATTTATAGCTCATAATTTCATTTTACTTAAAAGTTATCAAGGCCTTTTTTACTTAACTATTTCACACACACACACACACACACACACACACACAAGACCACATTTTTGAGAAGTCTTAAAGCCTCATCATTATATGCATATCATGTAATCATGCTGTTTCATGAGACTACACTTTTTTAGGCATTGTATCAAAAAATTCATGTGCCTTTGTATTGTCACAAACACACACACACAAGACCACATTTTTGAGATGTCTTAAAGCCTCATCATTCTATGCATATAATGTAATCATGGTGTTTCATGAGACTACACTTTTTTAGGCATTGTATCAAAAAATTCATGTGCCTTTGTATTGTCCCACACTTCACATACTTTTATACCCATCTTCATTTCCTTTGCTCAAAGTGCTCTCAAATAGTTGATAGGGACAAATATTTATAGGCCTATTAGCAAAGCACTGCATATTTATAATTTTTCTTCCTATCTAGATTGGCTCCACAACATGTTATACATTATTGTTTCTTTTTACCCTTGTACTTATTTGACATGAATGATATAGATGCTTTAACATTTGGTGTAATAACCAATTTTCAATTCCACTATTATTTCTATGCAAGAAATTCTACTTTAACATACAAGGCTTTGGAGTTGAATCATATGTTCTCTTGTTCTTATGTGAGGAAATCATATGGTTGAGGAAATCATATAGTTGAGTTTTTCCTTGGCTTCAATTTTAGGTATGTTGCAAAAAATTTCCTCCAATGTCTCTAAAGTGGGGAACTTCATTTTCGTACAAATGTAAGGTGATAACCCACTTATGTATTTGAGTACATTGTGTTGTTCAAGGGTGTTTTTATGCTATAATATAAAGTAGACATGAAACTCATTGGTGTATATTCAATTGATTATTCCTTATGTTAATGCAATCATGTAATCATCCTTATAGTGTTTGAGGTGGTACTATGCAACAAAAATCATGTCTCTTTATTTAAAAAAAACCCTCCACTTTCAAGGTCCGTTCACTTTTTGGTTGAAAAGGAGAGTTGTTGGAAGATCTCAAGTTATCTATACCCATCCTCGAAGCAAATAAGAAAATTATTGTGCTTCCCGGAGAACCTTGTATGTAGTAAACAATATCCAATTCATACATCTATGATATGCTATCAATTTTATTTTATTTTTAATATCTCATATTTTTATCTTTAAGCTTGTTTCTACTAACCTTAGTGTATTTGTTCACCACCACATATATATTTTTAAATGTTCTTTAGACTATGATAAATTCTAAATTTTATTATTATTTTTATATTATTGATCTATTTTAAAATATTAAAAATCAATGCTAAATATTCTTGCAAAAACAGTAAAATCTTAGATGGGAATATATGACAATGAAACTCAATAGCCAATGAAATTGTGATAGAAAAAATAACATACATTCCACTCTTTTGAAGGGATTCTAACATGACACAACAAGAAAGTTTTCAGCCATTGATGAACACTATTTGTGAGAAATTAATTGCAAAATAACCTAATCATAAAATAAATGAAAGATAATTCTAATTCCTCATACACCATGTCACAGTTCACTCAAGAAATAAAAGGAAAAAACACTCTAAAAATGCATGCCTGGTACAACATAAACAATGAAAAAAATCGTAGTGCTTCAATTTGTACCATTTTCATTAAAATGTTTCAGTTGCATCCAATATGCAGGGTTGATGTCCATGTTTGACAATTGAAAGAAAATATAGAATTCTCCACCAAGCATCTACTGTGAATCATTTTTACTAACGTTTTTTCTTTGGCTTGCACTTCTACAATCTTGCATTTGACATAAATCACAATGCCTACTCAAATATATTATTCTCAAGTCCAAACTTTTCTTCCCATGCAGTAAAACACACAAGCATTGACTAGACAAGAACATAGAACGACAGGCCATCTCTGTAAAAGGATTGCCTTAATAACCTTAAGTTTTCTTTATTGCAACCTTCTCGGAATAGTGAAAATGATGAATTGGGGCTTTTTTTCAACACATGTGTGCATCTCTATTCTCTTATTTAGTGCATGTCAAAAGAGCACTCCTAATAGCATGGACATCACCTAAATACACATTTTGGGGTTGGAATGAATGCCCCGTTTCGATGACATGAAGCTATCATTTAGAAAGAGCTGCCAAAGGGAACAATCAACTGAATATTTTTCTTACATGTTACTAAATGTTTATACACATATACATTTATACAGAGAACATAGCGCATATACCTTGAGAATCTTGGCCAAACCCTAAGAAAATCGCTTAAACTAGTCGATTTGCAGGAGTGAGGAAATAGTGGTGATTAACAGAACCCTTAGATTGTAAAATTGTATTACCTTTAATTTATTTTAATCATGTTTCCAAATCACATTCCTTTCAAAAAAAAAAATTATGCAAATATTATGAATTGTGAAAAATGAATCTTTCCATGACTGAGTAAGCAATGTTGATCAAACATGAGGAGGAAAAACATCCATTTACTACCCAACTCATGCATCCATATTTAAGATGCAAGAAAAATGAGTACCCTCATAGAATAACACAACATGTTGTGTAAGAAGATTAATTGCAAGTGCAAGAAGCTATCCAGTATTTCTAAAGACAAGCAAGGGAAGCTAGAATTTCATGCCCTGGAAGATGAGGAAGGTCAAGTGTTTTACATCACTCAATGCAAACCATGGCAGCCAAGACAAGGTATGCCCCAAGATCCCTTGACCTATAATATGTCATTTTCAGGTAATAATGCAAACTTCCCAAATTGGAACCCTTAATCTTGGACCAATGTGCAAAACTCACAATGGCCAATGCACCAAGCCTCCAATTGGAATCAACAATAGCAAGGCATGTGGCCACCACAGAATTAACAAGGACCAAATTATAATTCCTAATGGCCACCTCAACAAAACAAATGGACACCATAGTGGCAAAGAAGCCAAAAATAGAAAAATCTAAATCTAAATTATCAGCAACCACAACAGTAGGCCATAATGCCAAATCCTAAAACGGTTGCACTAACACCACTAAGAAAACCTCACTTTCCAACACAATTTGCACCTAACCCAAATAATAAGCATGTCCAATAGACTTATGCTAATAACACCATACAATAACCTACCTGGGATTGAGGTGAGTGATTTCTAGCTCAGATCAAGGAAAATGCTAGCTGGTCCTTCATCTCCTCACATCACAGAGTTGACTGGTGAGGAACTCCCAGCAAAACCCATGGACAAACAACCTAGGGAACCTTAATCAAATTAGGTCAACCCAACAAACATAAGTCTAGAACTCCCATTCCCTGAGATATTAATAGTCCAAAAACATCATCCACAAGATGAAACTGATCTATAGGGACAACTAAAATATGTTTGCATTAAGATACCCCTCATTCAAGCAATCAAGGAAATACCAATATACACCAAAATAGTGAGAGAGTTATGCCTCAAAAATTTAGGCAGAAAACGTAAGGACCCTCAAACAATACATGTCTTAGGACAACTTGCAGACATTATGTTGGGAAACATAGTTGTCCCCAAGTATGCAAATCTTGGGAGCCTTGTTGTGGATGTCAAAATCAATGACACTCTCATCAAGAATACTTTAATTGACCTTAGGGAAGCCATTAATGTAATGACCAAAGAAAATATGAAGTTATTACAACTAGTGGAGCTCAGACCTATACCTACTATGTTACAGTTAGTAGATAGGTCTACAATCAAACCTGAGGGAATCATAGAAGACTTGGTAATAACAATAGACTCATGGGAGTACCCTGCTAACTTTATGGTGTTACAACCTAAAGCTAATCTTGCAGGATATCCCCTCATCTTAGGGAGACCTTAGTTGGCTACTACAGATGCCTTCATAGGTTGTAGGTTTGGTAACATGATAATTTCCAATGGAAATGTAAGCACGAAGCTGGTCCTCTATCCACCTATCCAACCATATGCAGATTTGGAGCAAACTATATGACCTACCCTAGATGAGGAAGATCAATACTCATTACAAATGTTAATGACTATTGAACATAGTCCCATGTTAGAAATCTAAGATGAAGATGAACTAATTGCAAACATCATGCAGAACAACTATAGTAGGGACCCACAACAATATGATTGTCTAACATGCTTGCAAGACCCACTGCAGAACATAATCCCTACCAACACATCTAAGTCCATCTCTCAAATTTTCCATACTTTATTGCCACATAATTGTAGCCCCAATGTAGAAGGTCTTGACATAGCATCTATTAAAGCACCATCCTTGACTTTGGAAATTACACCAGGAAAGACATTAAATGTAAACAGTCGACTGATTGTTGCACAACAGTCTTCACTGTTGAATGTGTTGCAAGCACACACAATTGAATTTGCATGGGATTACCATGATATGAAAGGAATAGACCCAAACTTATGCATGTACCTAATTTACATCAATGATGGCTATAAACTGGTTAGGCAACCTCAAAGGAGGATGAACCCAACAATCCATAACATAGTCAAGGCAGAATTACAAAAGTTGTTGGATGCAAGATTCATCTATCCAATCTCTGATAGTCAGTGGGTGCCTCCCTTAGTAATTTAACTTACGAAGGGAGGGAAATGGAAAGTGTGTATTGATTACCATGAGTTGAATTCAGCAACTAGAAAAGACCACTTTCCCCTTCCATGCATTAATCAAGTACTAGATTCATTAGCAAGAAAGCAATACTTTTCCTTCTTGGATGGGTTTAGTGGATACAACCTGATCAAGATAGCCCTAGAAGACCAAGCAAGACAACCTCTACATTCCCTTGGGGTACATATGCTTACTTTGTCTTGCCACTTGTGCTATGCAATGCATTTGCCACCTTCCAAAGGGTAATATTGAGCATATTCTCAAATTTTGCTCATGATTCCATGGAGGTTTACATGGATGACTTTACAAATTATGGAAATACCTATGAAAAAACACTTGCTAATTTGGAGAAGGTGCTACAGAGATGCCAAGATCACCACTTGTCCCTAAGTCGTGAGAAATGCTTCATGATGATGACTGAGGGAATAGTCTTAGAACATTTTGTGTTCAATAAGGGAATCCAAGTAGACTCAAATAAAATAGAGATAATATCAAAACTGCTTGTACCTCAGAAATAGAAGGATGTCAGAAGCTTCCTTGGCCATGTTGGCTACTACAGAAGATTTATACAAGATTTCACTAAGATTGCAACACCACTATTTGTTCTATTGTCTAAAGATGTAGAATTTGATTGGACATTTGCTTGTCAACATTCCTTTGAAGTTCTTAAGACAACATTTACAATGACCCGAGTATTAAGAGGGCCAAATTTTTCTTTTCACATCCATATTGATGCTTCATATTTTTCAATTGGAGTTGTGTTAGGACAAAAGGAAGGGAATCTAGAGTATGCCTTATATTATATCAGTAAGAACCTTCGAGGGGCAGAGCTCAACTACATAGTGACTGAAAAGGAGATGTTAGTAGTAGTCCATACAATCAACAAATTCAGACACTACATCATAAGGTATGTTGTATTCATCCATACAAACCATACATCAATTAGGTACTTGATGAAAAATCAATAGTTGGGGGAAGACTTGTGAGATGGTTGTTGCTACTTTAGGAGTTTGATATTACCATAGTAGAAAAACTAGGCAAAGCAAATGTGGTATTATACTTTCTCTCCAGATTGTCAACAAAGTCAAAGAGGATATTGTAGATGATTCATTTCCAGATGAGCACTTAGTTTCTCTATCTTTGCATACACCTAGGCATGTAGACATAGCCAATTACCTAGTTGTAGGGAAAACACCACCACATCTCTCACTAAGAGAGAAAAAATATTTAATTCAGAAAAGTTTTCCTTATTCATAGGTAGTTGGATATCTATTTTACACAGGGTCTATTAACATAATGAGAAGGTGCATCAGAGAGGATGAATTTAATGATATTCTCAAATCATGCCATGATGAGCCTTGTGGAGGACATTTTGTAGCAAAGAGGACAACTCTTAAGATTTTGACTACTGGCTGTTATTGGCCAACATTTCATAAAGATGCAGTCAACTATACAAAGAGTTGTGATAGAAGTCAAAGGATGGGATGACCTACAAAATAGATGAAATGCCATTATAACCACAATTAGTCATGGCACCATTTGATAAATGGGGGCTAGATTTTATTGGTCCTATATCTCCAACATCCAACAACAAGGAATATATACTAGTTTGTACTGACTATCTTACAAAATGGGTGGAGGTCAAAGCATTGCAATTTGCAAGGGATGGAAATGTTACAAAATTTCTCTATGAGGATATCTTTACAAGTTATGGTATTCCTACATAAATAGTGGTAGACCAAGGGCCACAATTTACTTCATACCCGATTACCAAGTTAGTGCAAGAATATGAAATCGGGCATAGAAAGTCTACACCTTATCACCCTCAAGCAAATGGCCAAGTGGAAGTGACTAACATGGAAATAGAAAATATTTTGACAAAAACAATGCAAATACCTAGGAAGAATTGGGCAGCCAAATTACCTAAAGCAGTTTGGGCTTACAAGACAACTTGGAAGACAACAACAAGCTTCACACCAAATGAATTGGTGTATGGTAAAAAGGCAGTACTTCCAATAGAATTTGAATACAAAACTTTGAGGACAACACTGAATGTGGGCATGGATTTATCAACATCACAAAAGGAGAGATTGCATAACCTCAATGTCTTGGATGAAATAAGAATGGAAGCAATGCACCATACAAAGATCATCCAGAAGCAGAGGATGTGTTGGCATGACCAGTTTATTAAGAAAAAAGAGTCTAATGTAGGTGATTGGGCATTATTATATGATTCAAGATATAAGGATTACAAAGGAAAACTACAAACCAGATGGCTTGGGCCATATGAAATCAAAATAGTTTTACCAAATGGATTAGTTCAGTTTCAGACTATTGATGATGTTAGGTTTTCATTACTAGTTAATGGTTATCGGTTGAAACTCTATAAGAGGCCATTGTAGAAAGATGTTTTCCTACTATCCTTACAACATTAGTTTGAACCAAAAATACAAAATTTATCAACAAAATCAAGAAATTTATCAAAAATATCAACAAACAAGCTACAGAGCTCACCTCCTGCTAATTCACAGGTAAAATCTTCAAAACATAAATCACATGCACACACTGCACATGTGAAATTAAAAAAAAATCACTTTTTGACAAACATCAACACTTAAGGGACCTACAACAACATGCCCCAAGGAAAACTATTCAAAAGGGACCTATTTCATTCATCAACTCGTAGCGCTTGCACATCCATCCTTTCCGCTATTCCCATAGCATCCATTATTCACTTTCATTGCATGCAACTTTACTTTTCCATCACACGTAGCAATCAAATCACCTTTTTCGCATACTCCATACCATGCATTAACTAAATCACCTTTCACATCACATACTTTATGCAACCTTTCATTCATCAATTCAAATTCATTTGTCATGTATTCACCTAATGTTGAATTACACTCCACACCACGACTACCTATAGTTCACAACTATCACTTCATATCATTTCAAATTGTGCTACATGACGACACTCGACAACTTCACATGGGCCGACATACATCATCTCACAACATGTCAACAAGTACTCTACGTATTAATTGCCATAATTAACAATAGAGCTTACTAATTTTGTATATGTTTATCATTCGTGCATGCATATCAACTTCACATTTAAAATTTTCATTGCTTATTAATTATCTCTTTTCCATTCCATACTTGATAATTGAGGACAATCAACACCTTTAGTTGAGGGGAGGGGTATTCAGAGGCCATAATCTTTAGTTATTTAAAAAAAAATCCATTTTGATTTTCTCTCATTCTCAAAGAGGAAATGAAGAGTTTTGAAGTTCTGAAGTAAGCAGAGGTATCTAGTATAGAATTGGAGTAAATTGGGTGATAACAACATAATAGAGCCAAAAAGAAGCAACTTCAATTCAGATACTACAATGGGAGGAGACATAGTAAAGAGAGAACTAGCAGCCCATAATTTGTTGTTGAAAGACAAACATTGTATGCCAATCTTCCAATAGGCTAGTTGGTTGGATTACTTCCTCAAACACAAAATTTAATGAAGTGATGACCCAACAATTTGCTAGTACTTTGCAGAATGATGAGGCAATTGTCAGGGGCTTGAGAGTGGATTCATTAGAAGCTTCCATTGCGGAAGTATCGAGGCTTTCAAGAAATAGGGAAGAATTTCCAGTAAGGGTAGATGTCATCACAACTAGAAATGAGTTCTCCTTATTAGGTGAGAACTTGGATTATTCTTCTCAAGGTACAAAATTTTATCCTTACCCTGGCTTTGGGCCTCTGTAGCCTCACATATCATTGTGTATTTGACTTGTGATAGTAGATAGTCACTATTATACACAGTACATTTCAAATTGCTTAGTCACTTACGCCATGGGAGGCAAGTTAATGTTCCAAATCTTCTTTACAATTTGCTAAAGAGAATGTCCTCAAAATATAAGAGGAAAGTAAATCAATCAACTTTGTCACATTTTTGTCTAGTCACTTTATTGGTTAAAAGAAGCCTTAGGGTTCAACTTCCTAATGTGTTGTGGGAGCATTTTTTGAATTACAACAATATCAATATCATTCAAATGCACAATGAAGAAGATGGGGGTCAAGAACAAGAAGCAAAAAAACCTATCGTGCTTGCTCTTGAGGGAGAAATACCCTCTGGTTCCCCTACTACAACACCTACCCACAACACAGAGGAACCAGAAGAGCAAGTGAACTATAAGAAACACAACCTAAAGCCTCTGTTGAGTAGCCTGCAACTGAAGAAAATTTGGAAACCCTAGCTTCCAATAAGAAGCCACCAAAATAAAAGAAAAGAAAGAGTGTGGATTCTACCTCTGCACCTACAAAGGGGCAAGGAAGGCCACCCCATCAAGAAAGCAATCACATTGCCTAAGAAAGAAGGGACCCATGAAGGGAAGGCATAAAAAGAAAAAAGAAGATGTTGTAATAATAGAAATAGACAGAATCAGAGGGGAATGTCCCTAGATATGAAATAAAAACACCAATTGTACAACCTTTGTATTTTACTAGCACTTATGACTCTGATTCATAAGACATTTTGTTGCCAAAAAGATGAGAAGAAGATCTCCAAAGAGCTTGTCTCAGAAGGGTTTGTGTATACAGAGGAAGTAGGAGAAGATCAATTTTTAGAGAAAGAAGAGGAATTTTTCTTGGAAGAAAGGAATACAAATAAAGAACTACAAGAAGCATTGCAGAGAATTAAACAATTAGAAGACGTATTGAACATATCAGTAGAAGGACAGTGGGAGGGATGCAAGAATTAGGGAGTTGGAAGAAAGAGTCCATAAATTTGAGCATGTATCAAAACTGGAAATATTGGCATAACTTGACATAGTGGAAACACATGGAAAATATCTAGTTCCAAGGAACTCAATTGGACCTATAAAGACCCCCACTAGCCTAACTGTTGTGTCACTAGGTATTGAATTATGGAAGAAAACATAGGAATTTTCCCAAAAGGATAAAGAATGGGAAAAGGAGAAAACTAAGATGATATCTACACATGACAGGACATTCAAGAAGCAAGAAATAAAGGTAAAGAAATTAAAAGTAAGAATTGAGGAACTGACAAACAAAACACTGCAACTGATGAAATGTAGACCGCCTACCAAGGTGTATACCTTTTTTTTCAAGAATTTTTTTTGTGTTTTCAGTTCATTCAGATGATTAGTGACCTACCTGTTGCCATGAATAGGAAATTTTTGTTCTTAGAAACTTTCTAGAACTCCACACTAGAGATGCAAGACCAATTGTGTGAATTCTACTTGCACAATTTGGTTCTTTCAGATGAAACTGCAAGGAACCCATTAATGTTTGTGGGAGATATCCAAATCAAGGTCTTGGATTCTTATGTTAGAAATGAGCATCAAAGGGGGAAGCTTTTATAGGAATATCATGAGAGAAATTTCTCCCTCTATAGCTAAGAAAGGAGGTAGTGGACCCAACTGCAATGATAAACCAATGGTTGGATCTATTAGAGCACAAGGGAGTTGGAACAAAGATAATGATTGCAGAGAAAAGGATTACAAAAGAATGAAGGGACTAGCAATAGAAGGAATAATCAAAGAGACACTTAACTTTGCTCAAGGCAGATTGGGGGAGCTCACGCCAGAGCTGGAGAGGAAGGAACCTCATCCCATTTACAACTATGTGGCAAAAATTGGTAGGTTGCATAAATACATTTCAATTGGCTACAAAAATGGAGTTGATTGGTTCCCACTCACCTTCCATCCTCCTATCCTCATGTTTCCTATACCACATTGGGAAAGGAGGAAATGAGGGGAAGAAGCAAAAACAAAAAACAAGAGGCTGGAAAAGATCTCAGATCAAAAAGGTTACTACTTGAAGTGGGGCAAAGGAGTGGACTATGTGGTGGATTTCAGAGAGATGTTCCTACAATATAACCTTCAACCCTAAAGTTGCTTGAAGACAAACAATAGCTTTAGTTCGAGGAGAAATGATGGGCTCAATTAATAGCTAGTTTTCCTTTACTATTTTATGTTTTTATCATTTCATCTATTAAGTTTCAAAGACATTCACAAGATCTTATATATCTTTAATAATATATTTCATACACTTTAAAAGAGACTTAAGTATGTGGAAATAGAAATATGTTATGTTTATACATGCTTGTATGAATGCATGAATACCTATGGAATTTAGTATGATTCTATGTTTAATTTATGATTGTTAATAATGTGGATGCCTTAGGAATGAGACTAACATCTTGCAACAAGAAAGACTATTAACCCGCAACAATGAGTTTTTCAACTCACAACATAAGGATTGTGGATGATTGTAAGGGAGAGGTCAAAATAGCCAAAGCGCAACATTTTCAAAGGGGAACGAAGGTGATCATTTATTGGTCAACCGTGAGTCACCACATCACAATCTTTCTCACTAAATAAGACCATCGGGAGGAGAAGGATTCTATTCTCAATGGGATTGATTTATGACGTGTCTTCTCAGGAACATGTCTTTGTCATAACAATTAACTGTTAGCCATAGAGTTATAAATTAGTTTCTCTACTCTTGTTTCACATTTAATGTTTTTTGTTCCAGACTAAGTCCTCTTCCTATCTTTGAGGGAAAGTAGATGGTTACTTTATGAGTTTGATTTCAGCCCTAGAAGAATAAAATGCCTCACAGACCCTATATAGTGGGATTTGTTGTCGAGGAGTAAAGCTAGTTGCTAGTAATTGTTCTAATTGTTAGTTGATCAAGCTGATAAGTTAGTTTTTATATCTTTCCAATTACAACTATAGATATGTGTTATTGAATAAGAAATCTTTAGCAAATTCTTATTGGATTGTAAATAAGAGTTCAGAGTTTATATGCAATAAAGAGAATTAGTTGATATCATGAATTGTTAAGTAGGTGTTGGAAACTTCTATGGAAGCAACAACTCAAGCAAGGGTCACTTGAGGTATTGCTAATCCACTTCATTTCCTATTGTTAGATCAAATGATGCATTGTTAAAATTAGTTAAGCAGTTTCCAATTAGATGCATGTGTTGTAATTCATGAATGTCATTTTATAGTTTTGGATTGAATTTTGTAGCTTCATGTTGGTTTCATACTCTAGAGGAATTAGCTAGATTAGGATACTGCAGTTATTAATAGTTGATAGTTATAGTCTTGAGTGTTAGGTACCCATAGCATAAGGTAGCAATTTATATTTATTTCCCTTGTTTTGTGAATTAGCAATTCATTTCATTTTCTAGCTTTAGCAGTCATCTGCACATGTTTAATTGCCTATACTCCATTGATTTAGGATGTTTCTAGAGTCCATGGATGCATATATTGTGTTAGAACTGTCTAAAGTTTACGAGTACTTGGTTGATAATTAAATGCAGCCTTTTGTGAAAGAAGAATTGTTCAATTAGGAATTCGTTCATTGAGTTGTGTGTATACCTAGTAGCACCAAGTTGATTACACATTAGAGAGGCTTTCCAAGAAGCTTCGTTTAAAATTTGGAATTTTCTCAAACTAAATTGACACCAACATTTGAAAATGCATGTGCCTAGACACAAATGTTTTTGACTACCCAAATGTGTGTCACTTTGGCTTTTGGTCCAAAACTTCTAGGGTAGGCTTAGGGGTATTAGAAATGATAAAACCAAATGTCAATAATACCAACATTAGGGAAAGGCTTAGAAAGTGACAAATGTCATAAAATACAACTAGGGGAGAGAAAACTAATTAGATTCAAAAACCTTAAGTGGAGATTGCAAAGGAGGCAATTTCCAACCTTACAAGAACAAAATCCTTGTACACTAGAATTTTAACAAGAAAAATATGCTTAGTAGTAGCATAGTAATTGGGATTAAAAAATGATGTGTACATAGATGTATGAGAGGACATATAGGATTTCATAATGAAATATACGATAAAGAAAAAAGTCTCATAGAACACATCAACATAAAATGGAAGCAAATCCATGTTGAATATCATGCATTATAAATACTTTCAATTACCACTCTAGAACATAATTTGAGAACATACAAAGAAAGTAAACCCATGTTGATAATCAAGCAGTGAATTAATCATGTCAATTATGTACCAGACCAATATTTGGGAGGCCTTGTATTCAATATTACCCTTCCATTTTGACTAGGGAATAAACACCATGATATGTATGTAGTGCATATTAAATTCTCCCCTCCCTTAAGTGTCTTTCTTTACAAGGTATGATTTCATTTGCATAATTTTTTTTCATTCATTGTTGAAATTTATAAATATCTTATTTGCAGATAAAATATTTGTATCTTATGTTTGCAATCTCAAGCTCATCTATTAGCAAACCTAGTGAGTACGCATTGAGCCTGCAAGTACTCACGGGTTTGTAAATTGCATGAGTAATTTGCAAATTGCATGAGTAACTCGCAGGTAACTCACATTAGGTCTAATAAAATACACTCATAAAAAAATCACAAATAACTCACCTAAAACACTCACCAAACTCTCAAAAAATGGAAAATCATGAGAAAAAAACATGAAAAAGAGAAAAACAAGGGAAAAATGTAGTTAAAACATGAATATGATTTTTACACAAGTAAAGCCATGACATTAGACACACTTTTTACGCACTATTTTGCTATTTGAACCCTCAAATTTCACTAGTTTGCAGGGACATGATTTGCAGGGAGTGGGATGATATTTGTAGAGATTTTGGGTGATTTTCCAAGTATTTCTAAATCATTTTTTTGTTCATTTAAGTTTAATTTTTTTATAGATTATAGATATAACTAAACTTCCATCTGGAACTAAAGATAATTCATAGAATATCATATTTTAAGCCATATTGGGAATAAAATAGTAGTATATTATACTAGATACAAAACTATCTTACCATATTCCAGGGTCCCAATGCAAAAAAAATGTAATAAAAGTATTATGTTTATATAATTCAAATGAATAAGGAAATCAAACTAAATGTGGATACTTACAAATGTGTGTTGCTTATTGGGATTGTAGTCTAGATCACAACATTGGGGATGCCCTATTGAGCTTATTTTCTTGTTTAGGTAACACAATAGATATTTTAATATGATGGAACATGAGATTTAGTTCTTCAAAACATATAGAATGTAGTGATATGCCCATCAACATTCATCAAAACTGTTAAATTAAATAAAACCTAGCAGTTGCAAAGTTATATTATGTGCATGTTAACATCAAATTCATGTTGGAGGATGAAAAAATAACTCAAGCACTAAAAAAATGATTTTTATAAGTATTACTTATGAAGGCTTCTTTGTTTGAAATAATTTGAGGGTGTTACTAGGAAAATTGAGTAGGCTCTTTCAAGAGTGTACAATGACTCCAATAATTCATTGTGATAATTACCCCATTACCAAAAGATGCTTTGGAGATTCTTCTCTACAAACCTAACTTCACAATATCTACTTCATAAGCTTATTCTAAAAAGCTTTTCTTCTTATGTTTATACAACAGTACATGAATGAAAGTAATCATTGTATTGTCTTTTATAGTGGCCTTATTTAAAGCACAATAATTCCAACGTGTTTCTAAGATGGCATTCTTATTGAAAAGCACCATTGGTTCCTCAAATGGTGACTAGAGAAGTTGAATAAGTTGTTTCACAAATAATTCATGAACCTGTCTATTTATTTGTTTCTTTCAATAGCTTAACTAATAGGGGATATGATCAATGGGATGTGTTCTTTCCTCCAAATGAGTCTAATGGTTAACCCCTTTCCTAGTTAGAAATTTTGCAAATAACTCAAAAAAAACCATACTAAAATTTTTGAAATAAAGATTTGAACTTGATTTCTATCTTTGATAACTCTTTGACTCTTGACAAATGGTTCTTATGTCGAATAAGCTATTGACAACAATATCATTCTTCTTTTAAATTAAAAGCAATATCTTGTCATGCTTAACAAATACATTGAGGGAACAAACAAACCAAAAAACAATAGTACATTATAAATTTGTGCATGGTCATTTTGACTTGAAGAATTCAAAAATGTGTGTCATGTAATAAGTTTCATACAAATAAATTTTTGTTCGATCATTGTAAGTTGTAACTGTAACCTTTTAGTTTTAGAAAAACTTTGTTCCACTAGATTCATGTGTTTTATTTTCTACTTATCCTATTTGCTAAAAGGACATCTTGAGGACTAATAGTTTATGTACTAGCTCAAGTCATGATCCCTTTGCATCATGAGTAGAGAAAAGGCAACTTGTAATTTTTTTAGTTTGTTAAAAAAAATTACTAATTTTTGTTGCTATCGATATTGTAGGTTAATATTTAATCACAATGGCATCCAACTTTGCATCTAATTTGGACTTAGCAAGTGTAATCAACCTGTTGGAAGGAGACCCCTGGATAGTCATGACCCTACTCGAAAATATGGCATAATGGGACCAATACAAGGGAGCATTATTTGTACCTAGTGCACAAAGAAGCTTAGTGGAGGCATCTATCTCCTCAAATACCATCTTGTAGGTATTCCTTGTTGTGATGCCAAGGAACATCCAACAACCCTTAACGAGGTGAAATGAGAGATGATAGCCCTTCTTGCAACACTAGATAAAGAGAAATTGGAGAGGACAAAGACACAAGCTACCATAAAAAATCCATTCCTCCTAATTTGTCAAGAGAAGTTGTGGTGGATACGCAAGGCATGGGCTCTAGTTTCAATCCATGTATGTGTTTCCCATCCTCCTCATCCACTTCAAGTAACTCCAATTTTTTGTGCCTAGACATGAACAAGGATCACAAACTTCATTGGAAGCTATTGGGTGGAATGGGGAGGTGCACAAAGAAGAAAATAAGGCTTGTGCAAATTTTTGGTATTAGAACAACCTTCCCTTCAATGTGGCAAGGAGTCCATATTAGGAGTGTTTGGTGACAATATTGACAATTGCAAGGAAAAGGTACAAGAACCCCACTCTAAACGATTTAAGTGGAAAGTTTCTCAAAGATGCTATTGTAGATGCAAAATAAATTGTGAAAGATGAAAAGAAGCAACTGTAAAAGTTTTGATGCACAATTCTTTCAAATGGGTGGATAGATGGAAAGAACCACACTCTCATCAATTTTTTAATGGCTTCAAATGGTGAGTTGGTTTTGTTGAGCACACAGTGATACTGATAGGGGGGTGAAACAGTATCTAATAATTCTTTACTTTTCAAAATGTTGTACCCAAATTTTTTTTTTTTGCTACATTTAGGCATTTTGAAAAAATGGTAAAAGTCTTGTTAAAAATGGTCAAAAAGGTCAAAAAATGAAAATTTGCATGTCACGCATGTTGGTCAAAAACTCAAAATTTTCAAAATCTGAGGATCTAGGTCTACTCAGAGCGAAGTTATCTACAAAACCCATATCTCAGTTTTTTGGCCCTAAATTTTAAGAAATTTTCTGAAAATAGGAAGTTTCTAAGAATAAACTTTTTCTAGGTTTCTTCTCAAATGGATGCTAGCAAAATGTTCTAAAAATAGAATTTTTGATTCCAAGACTCAAACTGATTTTGATGGCTTAAAATACTTCCTCATCAAGCTGGTCCAGTCAAAACCGTCAAAAGATTAGTATTTCTATGGTGGGTCTATTCTGCTTTTTCAAAAGCTAAAATAGGAGCTCTGACGTCATCAATGGAGGATGGTCAACTACCAGGTGTAAGATTCAAGGTCTCAAATGTTGCCCAGATTGATCAAAGGAAAAATATGCTCATGAAACGAAGAATGGAGGGAAGCTAGAAAATCTTGAAAATGGTGAAAATTTGACTAATTCTAGAGATGCTAGGCATCCTTGTCTAGACAAGGTGCCTAGTTGTTCATGCCTTAGCATATTTTTCAATCTTCGACATTCAATACACAAGCAACTTCCGAGCATGGAGTGGAGAATGAAGTGATAGTAGAAAGTTGAATAAAAACGAAAATAAATTCTAACACTCGAGGGTAAAGGTGCCCCTGCTAGCCAGGGACGCCCATCATTTCAAGGCACCAGATGTTGTTGTTAGGGTTTCTGCTTCCAAGACATTGTTGCTCAAAATCCTTTTGGCTTCACAATGAATCTATCAAAAGGTCCATCAAATCAATCAGTCAATCGAAATCTCATATCGAACAGAGAAGTCTTGAATGGAGGAGCAAATTGGAAGTTGTGAAAAACATCAAAAATATTTTTTCTGGAGAATAAAGGCACCCTAGGTAGCCAGGGGTGCCTAGGGTTTTGGAGGATCAAAAAAAGTTGTCAGGGTTTGCAAATATGCTCATTGTCTTTAGAATTCCTTAGGCTATCCAGTGAATGTCTTAGCTAGATCGTCAGATTCATCAGTCATCAACAACTGTAGATCAAACAAAGGATAGAGCATGGAGGACAAAGTTGATAAATTGAAGATCACTTAAAATGACTAAGTCTAGTAAGGATGGGTGCCCCAGGTAGCCAAGGGTGCCCAAGCTTTTGAGGATATAAAAGAGGAAATTAGGGTTTGAGACCCCAGCAAGTTTTCTTCATCTGCGAGCTCATCAAATTTTTCAAGCACCAAATATCACAAATTGAACAAAGGGATAAACACGTACAAAATGAAGAAGTCAAAAAAAAGATGAAAAACACAAAAAAATCTAACTCTGGAGGAGTTGGACGCCCTAGCTAGCCAGGGGCGCCTAGGCTTTTGACCCCCTAAAATCATTTTTTCAGGATTTATAGCATCTAGAAGATCTTCCTCAAAACTCTCTGAGCTATTCAACAAATCTAGTGGTTAGTTCAGTGGGCCAGTCAAGCATCCGGAAATGAGAATTCATCTGAAGGAAAGAAAGCAGTGTAAAATTGAAGAACATGAAAAAATTCTATCTCTGGACAGTAAAGGCGCCCCTACTAGCCAAGGGCGCCCAAGATTTTGAAGGATCAAATGATGTTTTTAGCATATGTTGCCTCCAGAACAATCTCCAATTTGGTCGAGCTTCGCAACGGATCAGTGAGCTAGTTCATGGGATTCATCTAGTGTCCATAATTGAAGAACAAAGCGATGTAGTTTATCAAGCAAAAAAGTTTAAAATTTCAAGAAAATGGCTAAGTCTTCCAAGTAAAGGCACCTCAGTCCAAGAGAGGCACCCAAGAATCCATGCCTTAGTGAAATTTCCAAATTTTCATCATTCAACATTCAAACAACATCCACATTCGATGTACCTAGCTTAGGATTGGCTTCAAAGATTTAAAGCTGGAGAATAAAGTGGTTTTTATCCTCAAAACCTATTTAAGGAGGTTTTGGCATTCATTATTCACATCTTTTAGGTTGGCGTCTAGAGGAGGAAACATCTATTTTTCTTCATATCAAGATTTGAAGGCCAAAACATGATTCTTTTTTAAAGTTCTTCATATTTTCCATATCAAGCTGCTTAGAGGCTCGCTTTTTCATACTTCAAATTTCCAGGGCATCACTTTTTAGAAGAAGGGGGTCATCTCTTTCAATTTTCATCAATCTGGGTCCACTTGGTTTTTTATCCTCTTCAACATTGGAAAAATTTTATATTTTCAAGAATCTTCTTTTTTGCGCTTTTCCGAAAAACCCTTAGTTTTCCAAAATCTGATCAATTGGGTTCCTCTGAAATGTGATTCTATACAAAACCCAACTCTCATCTTTTTTTGAGAAAATCCTAAAATTTTAGGGTTTCTACTTTTTCAATTAGCCATCAACATTTTCCAAAATCGGACGATCTGGGTCTCTTCACAACGAGACTGTTCACAAAACTCATATCTCAAATTATTTTTTGGAAAAATATGCCTTTTAAAGAAGAAAAATCAGCAAGCTATTGTGGAGAACTTATCCGAGAATAGTCGAGTTTATAGTCAAAAGTCAAGTTTTTCAACATGTAGTATTCTCCCATGGAATTCAAAACCAAGCAACAAATGGGTGGGTTGTCTGTTGTCTCAGGTTGGATGATGTTGAGAAGTCCTTTTAAATACCACCATGGACAGAAAACATCATCTCATTCGAAGAACGTGAAAAGGTATGGTATGAGCAAAAGGACAAGTATTGGAAAAGAGTTGTAAAATACTCTTCCATTGAAAAATCAGGAGAAGTGTTAGAAGTATAAAATATTGAGAAGAAACAAAGGAATGTCAGAAGATGGTCACACACACGGTAAAAAAAGATATTATGAAGCAAGATGATATATTTATAGAAGGTCATCACTCCAGTTGCAAAGCCATTGAAATTAGCAAGATTTGATAAAGCAGATGAAGATGTCAAAGATTTTCTAAGTTCAATTGCAGAAGGTGAAGAAATCCTAGAAAAGCATAATATTGCCTTAGATAGTATCAATGCTCCTAACAATGAGGCAGTTACCAACTTTTTGGCGGATTTAGTTTCCCAAAATACCAATGGATGAGTTATCTTATCAAGACAATAAAGATCTCCAAAGATAGATTTAAAGCAGCAGTTAACTCTGCTTTTTCTGAGTTTTCTTGCTATTCTTGTCTCATGCTTATCTATTCTTTGTGAGAGAGAAAAGAATCAAGTTGTAATAGTTAGCACATTCTTGTTTTTTGCTTTCAGCAGGTTGTTAGTCAATTGTCATGTTTTAGTTTTAGAAATAAAGCTTGCATGTTGGAAAGTCTTGTTCTAAAATCAAGGAGATTCTAGGGTTCCCTACTCCTCTACTTGTGTATAAATAATGGTAGCCTTGCCCATTTTTCTTTAACCGTTATTGTTATAGCAAATTACTGAGCCTACTTTGCCTGCAAGTTGTTATTCAATGTTTGTTCACTTAGTGTAAGAGTGAGCTTGCATTCCTGCCTTTTGCTGCAAGTTATTGTTCAGTTGATGTGTTTTGTATCAAGTGTATTCTAGTTTGATCACTAAATTGTAAGCCTGTTATTGCTACAATCTTGTTGTCCCAAAAGTGTAATCTTTGTTATTTGAAATTTGAGAAAGAAAATCTTATGCCTACTTTGTTGCTTTGATCTACTATCTCAAGTTTCCATTTTATGTGATATGCTTATATAATATTTATTTCAGCTTGCATCGAAAAGTACAATGAGTCTTCAAGTGTGCGTTGGAAGAGAGTTTGTTTAAGTATTTGTTTTGAATCATTCCTTATTTATTTCTAACTCTCAAGCTCTAAGTTTACTTGAGTTGTTAGAAGTGTCATTAGAGTAGGCCTAGTTGTAGTTGAAATTCTAAAAGAGAAAATCTTAGCTACGACACTGGAGTTTTATAACCTTGTGCTCTTAGCTGAGAACAAAAAGATTGGAAAATAGTTTAGTTTACTTTCTTTAAACATAATCAGCAAAGAGGGAGCTTCCCCTCCTAATTTGAAGAGCAGTTTATCTATGCATAGCTGTCAATTTCCAATTTGCATTCCAGAGGTACGAATTGAAATGCCAACAGTTTTTTGGCACCCACCATGGGGCACGAGGCATAAAACTTCAAGAAAGATTACACTTTATGACACGTGAATGACCATTTGGCATCCTATTGCATGATCCATACAGAAGCAATGGGTGATAACAATTATAATGTTGGAAGAAATCAACGATGTCCACCCCCATTACCTTGGGATAACAACATTGGACCTTTGGCTTTGCGTGAAAATCATGAGTTACCTAAAGGGTCGAGGAATTACTTTCCCCAGTTTCATAGCGATGGAAGTCAACACCTAGATGAACATTTTTCTGCGTTCACAATGGCATGCGTCGTGTTGCATGTAGCACATGAAGACATTGCAGTGTGTCTCTTTGTGGAGACTCTTGTGGGAAACATTGGTGACTGGTTCAATCATCTAGAGCCATGCATTATTACAAGCTAGGAAACTATGAGCGAGAAATTTTTGGCAAGATTTAAGTCTACTGAAGACATGCATCGATTGTTACATGAATTTCTTCTACACTTAATCCATCACCAAAGATTATGATGAGTTGTTTCATAAATTCTCTCCCATCAGAGATAGCCTTCTTCTTGAAGACGACAAAAGAAAAAGAATTGACGAATGCGCAAAAACACGCCATCGAGTTGGAAGATAATATGATCACCTCTGGAAAGATGAAGAAGGATTCAATCAGACCTCTAGTTCAGAGTTCTACAAATCCACTACTATAGAAGGTAGCCAATGAGATGCTTGCACTACCATCACCACAGTATCAACCTCAACAACTATATCAGCCAAAGAGAAATAATTTTTAGCCATTCAATAATTATAGGTTGTGGTTGTCAGCACCTCCACCAAGACAAACAATTAATGCTGCACAAAATGCAGTATTTTGTTCTTTCCATGAGACCGATGCACATACTAGTACTACATGTCCTGAGAATTTAAGAATGAATCAAATCATGGGATACATTCATGCTGCACTTAGTTCAAGTTTTGTACCTCCACCAAGTTCGAATGTTGTCTTACCATAGACGAACACCTTCAATGGCAACTTTGCTACGGGATACTTTGAACCCATTATTGAAGAAAAAGAAGACCTCTGCCTGCTACTCTCTTGTGGTAAATCACGAAAGACATTCAATGTATGTGTTTACACGTGCTTTGCACTTGAAAGTATAAAAGGAAGAAGAAGAGAGGTGAAGAGCTAAAGAACAAATTAAGGAAGTGGTTGCAACTTCCACTTTTAAAAATTCACAAAAGAATGCTAAAGCGGTTTCTCAAGACTCATCCTTAGCAAATTTTGACATTATAAACTCCATGATGAAGACCGAGGTTAAAATTTCACAGTTGGAGTATCTTTGCAATCATTATGAGTAGCTGGATAGAATAATACAATATGTAAAGAAAGAAGCTTCAATTCAACCTACATTGCTCGAGTCATTTATTTTAGCAGAAGAAAAGCCTAAACCCTTTTATATATCTCTATATATAGGATGATTCAAACTTAGCAATTGTATCATTGATTCAGGAGCCTCAAACAATGTCATGCCTCTACAAGTGATGAATGCATTGGAACTTCCGTGCACTAAGACACAGGACAAATGTTATTCACTTGAGTCTAAGTCGGTGTTGTTGGTCGAAAAATTGGAGGACGCTCAAGTCAGGTTGGCGGCTTGTCTGAAGACAAAGATAATGATGACTATCTTAGTGGCTGACATTCCAGCCAGCTGTGGGATGTTGTTGAGCCAAAGCTTCTGCAGAGATCTTGGTGGTGAGATACAGTTAGATTGGTTGTCCGCGACCATTCCTATAAAGGAGGGAAAAATAAAGATAGAACCTGAGCCCAAATCCTGATTCATAGTGGTGAAATCCCTAGACCCTCTAGCCCAAATTCCATATCACGAAATGGGTCTTGGTAATTGTGTGACACTGTCAAAGATAGAAACTAAAGACCAGAACATTGCTTGTCCTCAAAAGAGACTGAAAGAGGATACAAAGTTATTGACAATGTAGTTTGATGGGGGTTGTTCAGCTGTAGGTTCAGGAGCAGGGGGGATGATCATCTCCCCTAAAGGACAATTGCATCCATTTGCATATTGCATGCAATCAGAATTCACTGAAGCTAAAAAAGAGGCACTTTTGTTAGGCCTCAAAAATGTCGAAGACATGTGAATCAAACTCCTGTGTTAAAGGGGATGTAGAGTTGATCGATGAGCCAATCAGAGGATATTTCCAGGTCAGAAAGGATCACCTATGGCATTATAGAAACCAAGTTTGGAACGTGATTGACTGGTTTGAAGCATTCAACATCAAAGACATCCCGAGGATGGACGACAACAAAACCAATGCCTCAGTGGTATCTATTTCCCTCTTAGCACCCTATTCTAATTTTTATCAAGGTGTCTTTGCTTGGGTGTATGAAGATATGAGAATATTCATTCTGGAAGATTTGTCTCTTGTAATACCCATCAAAAGAGAAGTGAAGCCTTGCAGGTAGAAATGACATCATTGGAAGGCAATCTGAAGCACTTCATCCCTTCGGGGGTGGAGTAAATTTCTATAAATAATTTTCCCTTTATGTTTTCGTGATGTGTTTCGAGGACCCTTTCCGTAATGTGTTCTTTATGTTGTGTTTCTCCTTTTTGTGAAAGATTTTTCGTCTTCTAGGTGATTAGAGCATCTTGTTTTAGGTGATTTCTAAGGGAGTTCCGACTTATAGGTGATTTTAGGCAATCCTGCCCTAAATGATTTAGGAAAATAGTCTTGTGGTAAGTGATTAGGAAATGGTCCTGACTCTGATGCTCAACTGATAAGACACTGGTCTAAGCTTAAAAGTCCAGAGATTCCTAATTCTCCTATGCCGTAAGTATCCAACATGGTCCCCAAACAGAGCCAAATGTTGTACCCAAAATTAATTTTTTTTGCTACATTTAAAGGCATTTTGAAAAAATGGTAAAAATCTTGTTAAAAATTGTCAAAAAGGTCAAAAAATGAAAATTTTCATGTCACGCATGTTGGTCAGAAACTCAAAATTTTCAAAATTTGAGGATCTGGGTCTACTCAAAGCGAAGTTATCTACAAAACCCAGATCTCAGTTTTGCAGCCCTAAATTTTACGAAATTTTTTTAAAATAGAGTTTTTCTAGGTTTCTCTCAAATGGATGTTGGAATTTTTTTCTAAAAATAGAATTTTTTATTCCGGGACTCAAATTGATTTTGATTGGATTAAAAT
The DNA here is from genome assembly GCA_007258455.2 of Sequoia sempervirens. Classification (NCBI taxonomy): domain Eukaryota; kingdom Viridiplantae; phylum Streptophyta; class Pinopsida; order Cupressales; family Cupressaceae; genus Sequoia; species Sequoia sempervirens. The sequence goes on along the minus strand of VDFB02000008.1, from coordinate 235,141,595 downwards.
ACTTCCTCATCAGGCGGTCCAATAAGAATTGTCAAAAGATCAGTATTTCTATGGTGGGTCTATTCTACTTTTTCAGAAGCTAAAATAGGAGCTCTAAGGTCATCAATGGAGGATGGTCAATTGCAAGGTGTCAAATTCAAGGTCTCAAATGCTACACAGATTGATCAAAGGTGAAAGATGCTCATGAACCAGAGAATGAAGGAGGGAAGCTATAAAATCTTGAAAATGGTGAAAATTTTACTAAGTCTAGAGATGCTAGGTGCCCCTATCCAGTCAAGGCGCCTAGTTGTTCATGCCTTAGCATATTTTTTAGTTTCTAAAATTCAATACACAAGCAACTACCGAACATGAAGCAGAGAATGAAGAGATAACAGAAAGTTGAAATTTTTTTTAAAAAAAATCTAACACTAGAGGGTAAAGGCGCCCCTACTAGCCAGGGGCACCCATCATTTCAAGGGACCAGATACTGCTGTTAGGGATTCTACTTCCAAGACGTTGCTCAAAATCCTTTCGGCTTCGCAATGAATCTATCAGTAGGTCCAATAGATCAATCAGTTAGCTAGAATCTCAGATTGAATAGAGAAGTCTTGAATGGAGGAGCAAACTAGAAGTTGTGAAAAACATCAAAAATATTTTTTCTGGAGAATAAAGGCGCCCCAGGTAGCCAGGGGCGCCTAGGGTTTGCAAATATGCTCATTGTCTTCAAAATTCCTCAAGATATCCAGTGAATTTCTTGGCTAGATCGTCGGATTCATCATTCATCGACAATTGCAAATCAAACGGAGGATAGAGCATGGGGGACAAAGTTGAGAAATTGAAGATCACTTAAAATGACTAAGACTGGTAAGGATGGGTGCCCTAGGTAGCCAAGGGCGCCCAAGCTTTTGAGGATTTAAAAGTGGAAATTAGGGTTTGAGACCTCTAGCAAGTTTTCTTCAAATTCAGTCCAACTCTTCAATGGATTCATCTGCAAGCTAATCAGATTTGTCAAGCACCAGATATCACAAATTGGACGGAGGGACAAATAGATGCAAAATGAAGAAGTCAAAAGAAAAGATGAAAAACATAGAAAAAATATCTAACTCTAGAGGATTTGGGCGCCCTAGCTAGCCAGGGGTGCCTAAACTTTTGACCTAAAATCAGTTTTCAGGATTTATAGCATCCATAAGATCTTCCTCAAAACTCTCCAAGCTATCCAATGAATCCAACAGTCAATTCATCGAGTCAGTCAAGCATCAGAAAATGAGAATTCATTTGAAGGAAAAAAAAGCAATGTAAAATTGAAGAACATGAAAAAATTCTATCTTTAGATAGTAAAGGCACCCCTGCTAGCCAAGGGTGCCCAAGATTTTGAAGGATTAGATGATGTTTTTAGTAGATGCTACCTCCAGAACAATCATCTCCAATTCAGTTGAGCTTTGCAATGGATCATTCAACCAGTTCACAAGATTCATCTGGTGTCCAGAATCAAAGCTCAAAGAGATGTAGTTTATCAAGCAAAAAAGTTGAAAATTTCAAGAAAATGGCTGAGTCTGCCAAGTAAAGGTGCCCCAGTCCAAGAGAGGCACCCAAGAATCCATGCCATATTGAAATTTCCAAATTTTCATCATTCAACATTCAAACAACGTCCACATTCAACACACCTGGCTCAAGATTGGATTCAAAGATTTAAAGCTAGAGAATAAAGTGTTTTTTATCCTCAAAACCTATTTAAGGAGGTTTTTGCATTCATTATTCACATCTTGCAGGTTGGCATCTAGAGGAGGAAACATCTAATTTTCTTCATATCAAGATTTGAAGGCCAAAACGTGGTACTTTTTCAAAGTTCTTCATATTTTCCAAATCAAGTTGCTCAAAGGCTCGCTTTTTCGTACTTCAAAATTCTAGGGCATCACTTTTTAGAAGAAGGGGGTCATCTTTTTCAATTTTCATCAATCTGGGTCCGCTTAGTTTTTTATCCTCTTCAACATTGGAAAAAATTTATATTTTCAAGAATCTGCTTTTTCGCGCTTTTCCGAGGAACTCTCAGTTTTTCCAAAATCTAATCAACTGGGTTCCTCTAAAACGTGATTCTATACAAAACCTAGCTCTCAAGTTTTTTCAAGAAAATCCTAAAATTTTAGGGTTTCTACTTTTTCAATCAGCCATCAACATTTTCCAAAATTAGACGATGTGGGTCTCTTCACAACAAGATTGTTCACAAAACTCATATCTCAGATTACTTTTTGGAAAAATATGCCTTTTAAAGAAGAAAAATCAACAAGTTATTGTGCAGAACTTGTCCGAGCATAGTTGAGTTTACAGTCAAAAGTCAAGTTTTACAGCATGTAGTATTCTCCCATGGAATTCAAAACCAAGTAGCAAATGGACGGGTTGTTGCAGCCTCAGGCCAAACGATGTTGAGAAGTGCTTTTCAATACCATGGACAAAAAACATCATCATCTCAGTCGAAGAATGTGAAAAGGTGTGATATGAGCAAAAGGAAAAGTATTGAAAAAGAGTTGTACAATACTCTTCCATTGAAAAATCAGGAGAAGTTTCAGAAGTATAAAAGTTACAGAAGAAACAGAGGAATGTTGGAAGATGGTCACACACAGGGTAAAAAAAGATATATTGAAGCAAGATGATATATTTATAGAAGGTCATCACTCTAGTTAGAGAGTAGCCGAAATTAGCAAGATTTGATAAAGCAACTAAAGATGTCAAATATTTTTTAAGTTCGATTGTAGAAGGTGAATAAATCCTAGAAAAGCAGAATATTGCCTTAGTGTCAATACTCCTAACAATGAGGTAGTTACCAGATTTTTGGTAGATTTAATTTCCCAAAATACCAATGGACGAGTTATCTTATCAGGACATCAAATATCTCCAAAGATAGATTTAAAGCAACAGTTAAATCAATGTTTTTTCTGAGTTTTCTTGCTATTCTTGTCTCATGCTTATCTATTCTTTGTGAGAGAGAAAAGAATCAAGTTGTAATAGTTGGCACTTTCCTATTTTTTGCTTTTAGCAGGTTTTTAGTTAGTTGTCATGTTTTAGTTTTAGAAATAAAGCATGCATGTTGGAAATTCTTGTTGTAAAAGCAAGAAGATTTTAGGGTTCCCTAATCCTCTGCTTGTGTATAAATAATGGCAGCCTTGCCCATTTTTCTTTAACCGTTATTGTGATAGCAAATTGTTGAGCCTACTTTGCATGTAAGTTGTTGTTCAGTGTTTGTTCACTTAGTGTCAGAGCAAGCTTGCATTCCTGCCTTTTGCTGCAAGTTATTGTTCAATTTATGTGTTTTGTGTCAAGTGTATTCTGGTTTGATCGCTAAACTGTAAGCCTTTTATTACTACAATCTTGCTATCCCAAAAATGTAATCTTTGTTATTTGAAATTTAAGAAAGGAAATCTTATGCCTACTTTGCTGCTTTGATCTACTGTCTCAGGTTTTTCGTTTTATGTGATATGCTTATATAATCTTTAGTTCAACTTGCATCGAAAAGTACAATGATTCTTCAGTTGTGTGTTGGAAGAGAGTTTGTTTAAGTATCTGTGTTGAATCATTCCTTGTTTACTTCTAACTCTCAAGCTCTGAGTTTACTTGAGTTGTTAGAAGTGTCATTAGAGTAGGCCTAGTTGTAGTTGAAATTCTAAAAGAGAAAATCTCAACTATGGTGCTAGATTTTTATAACCTTGTGCTCTTAGTTGAGAACAAAAAGATTGGAAAATAGTTTAGTTTACTTTCTTTAAGCATAATCAACAAAAAGGGAGCTTCCCCTCCTAATTTGAAGAGCATTTTATCTTTGCATGGTTGTTTGTTTCCAATACGCATTCCAGAGGTGCGAATTGAAATGCCAACACAAAACTTAAACAATCACAATTAAAACCATTCAAGTAAGATAAAGCAAATATGAACACAATGAGAACACACAATTTGCGTGGAAACCCTTTTATAAAAAACCATGCCACAATATTGCTTATTTATTATAGTTTTAATCACCTTCTTGTAGGCTCCAACCTACTATCAAAATCTTAATTTTCTATATCAATTGAGCTCCAACTCAACAAGAGGCTCCAACCTCTACTTGATAGGCTTCAACCTTTTGGAAGCTCCAATCCCTACACATACAAATTGAGCTTTAACCCAACAAAAAAGCTCCAACCTATTGGAGGCTTCAACCCCCAGAAATCTGATCCATACTTCCTTATATCTGATTACAAATCTTGAATCTAATCCAATTTCAAATCTAGTTCAAATCATGCTTTCTCCTCAAGTCTGATCTATACTTAAATATCAACCTTTTTTGAATCTTATTACAATTTTGCACATCTCTTTCATACAAATTAGATCAAATTATGATTTCTTTCACATTCCTCACAAACTTGAATCAATCATCAATTTTCTTCCTTCTCAAATCTGAATATTATCTATCCATCTTACTAGCATGAATTCTTTCATTTCATTGCATAATGATCTTCAAAATAAATCAGAATTATATTTCATATTTCTACTTACATTTTACCTTAATATTTTGAAAATATTCATTGAAATTATTGTATTTTGATTCCCTCTTCAACTTTTATTTATACCATTTTATTTTTCCAAAAGATGTCTTTTGGTTGCTACCTCCTTATGAATTGATGTGTCTTTTAAACTTAATTCCTTCCTTTTCTATGAATCGCAGCCCTTGACAATTTAATCATACCTTTTGTTTGTTAGGTATGATTAATTTGGAATTTTCAAAGACTAAATTGACTAGAAAAAAATTAAAGTAAGGCTTCAAAAGTGTCAGCCTAATCCTAAATGGTCTCTTGGGCCCAAAACTTTAAAAATAGAAGCTACATGACAAGGTCGGCCCTAAAAGACTTAAAAGAAATAAATTGTCTTATTTGAATTGAGGGATTTATCCATGAAATTAAATTAATTATAAATGGGACATGACAAGTCCACCTTTCCCAAAATTGCTTGTCCTCAAGAAATGCAAATTAGAATGCTCAAGTGTCTTAGGTCCTTCCCAAGTGGCATCTTCAATTGGTAGATTATTCTATGATTAGATATTTTTTATGAGCTCTTGTTTCTCAAATTTATGACTCAAGTATCCATCACTTCTTCTAGAATCAAGATCAACTTACCCTCATCATCCAAGGGCTATGAATCCCCTAAATTCACAATATGGTGACCAATAACTTTCTTTAAGAAAGAAACATGGAAAACATTATGAATCCTACTTTTCACTGCTTACTAATTATCCCTCTACCATTCCATACTTGCTAATTGAGGAAAATCAACACCTTTAGTTGGGTGGACGAGTATTCAAAGGCCATAATCTTTAGTTATTTATAATTTTCTACCATTTTGATTTTCTGCCATTCTCAAAGAGGAAACGAAGAGTTCAAAAGTAAGTAGAGGTATCTAGTATAGAATTGGGTAAATTGGGTGATATAGTAGAGTGATATAGCATAACAGATCCAAAAAGAAGTAACTTCAGTTGAGATACTACAATGGGAGGAGCCATAGTGAGGAGAGGACTAGTAGCCCATAATTTATTGCTAGAAGACAGACATTGTATGTCAATCTTCCAACATGCTAGTTGGTTGGATTGCTTCCTCAAACACAAAATTTAATGAAGTGATGATCCAACAGTTTGCTAGTACTTTGTAAAATGATGGGGAAATTGTTAGGGGCTTGAGAGTGTATGCATTAGAAGCTTCCATTGCGGAAGTATCAAGGCTTCCAAGAAATAGGGAAGAGTTTCCAATAAGGGCAGATGCCATCACAACTAGAAATGAGTTCTTGTCAGGTGAGAACTTGAATTCTTCTTCTCAAGGTAAAAAATGCTTATCCTTACCCTATCTTTGGGCCTCTATAGCCTCATATATCATTAGTTATTTGACTTGTGATGGTAGACAATCACTATTATACACAATACATTTCAAATTGCTTAATCACTTATGCCGTGGGAGGCAAGTTAATGTTCCAAATTTTCTTTATAATTTGTTGAAGAGAATGTCCTCAAAATATAAGAGGAAAATAAATCAATCAACTTTGTCACATTTTTGTCTAGTCACTTTATTGGATAAAAGAAGCCTTAGGGTTCAATTTCCTAATGTGTCTTAGGATAATTTTTTGAATTACAATAATATCAACATCATTCAAATGCATAATGAAGAAGACAAGGGCCAGGAACACGAAGTAGAAAACGTATTGTAGCTACTCCTAAGGGAGAAATACCCTTCGATTCCCCTGCTACAACACCTACCTGCAGTATAGAGGAACAAGAAGAGCAAGCTTTGTAGGAAACACAACATGCAACCTTTGTTGAGCAACCTGCAATTGAAGACAATTTGGAAATCCCAACTTCTAGTAAGAGGCCATCGAAATAAAATAAAAGAAAGAGTGGGGCTTCTACTTCTGCACTTGCAAAGGGGCAAGGAAGGCCACCCCATCAAGAAGGCAATCACATCCCCTAAGAAAGAAGGGGCCCATGAAGAGAAGGGATAAAAAGAAAAAAGATGTTGTAATGATAGAAATAGACACAAAATCAAAGGGGAATGCCCCAAGAGATGAAATAAAAACACCAATTGTAAAGCCTTTGTATTTTACTAGCACTTTTGACTTTGATTAGAAAACATTTTTGTTGCCAAAAAGATGAGAAGATCTCTGAAGATCCCTTTCTCAGAAGGGTTTATGTATACAGAGGAAGTAGGAGAACATTTTTTGGAGAAAGAAGAGGAATTTTTCTTGGAATAAAGGAATACAAATAATGAACTGCAAGAAGTATTGCAAAGAATTAAACAATTAGAAGACTTATTGAAAACATATCAGCAAAAGGATAGTGAGAGGGATGCAAGAATCATGGAATTGGAAGAAAGACTCAATAAATTTGAGCATGGATCAAAAATAGAAATATTGGCACAACTTGACATGGTGGAAATAGATGGAAAATATCCAATTCCAAGGAACTCAATTGGACCTATAAAGACCCCCATTGGACCAACTGTTGTGTCATTAGGTATTGAATTGTGGAAGAAAATTTTCCCAAAAGGAAAAAGAATGGGAAAAGGAGAAAACTGAGATGATATCTACACATGACAAGACATTTGAGAAGCAAAAAACAAAGGTAAAGAAATTAAAAGTAAGAATTGAGGAACTGGCAAACAAAACACTGTAACTAATGAAATGTAGACCACCTGCGAGGGTGTATACCTTGTTTTTGCAAGAAAAGTTTTTATGTTTTCAATTTAGTCAAATGATTAGTGACCTACCTGTTGCCATGAATAGGAAAATTGTGTTCTTAGACACTTTCTAGAAGTCCACACTAGAGATGCAACACCAATTGTGTGAATTCTACTTGCACAATTTGGTTCTTTCGAATGAAACTACATGGAGCCCATTAATGTTTATGGAAGATCTCCAGATCAAGGCCTTGGCTTCTTATTTTAGAAATGAGCATCAAAGGGTGAAGATTTTATAGGAATATAATGAGAGATAAATTTCTCCCTCTATAGCTAAGAAAGGAGGCAGTAGACCCAAATGTAGTGATAGACCAATGGTTGGATCTCTTAAAGCACAACGAAGTTAGAACAAAGATAATGGATTGCAGAGAAAAGGATTACAAAAGAATGAAGGGACTAGCAACATAAGGCACAATCAAAGAGACATTAAACTTTTCTCAAGGCAGATGAGGGGAGCTCACACCAGAGCTAAAGAGGAAAGAACCTCATTCCATTTATAACTAGGTGGCAACAATTGGTTGGCCACATAAATACATTTCGATTGGGAACAAAAATGGAGTTGCTTCCCACTCACATGCCATCCTCCTATCCTCCTTTTTCCTATACCACACTAGACAAGGAGGAAATGAGGGGAAGAAGTAGCAACAGAAAACAAGAGGTTGGAAAAGATCTCATATCAAAAAGGTTACTACTTGAAGCGTGGAAAAGGAGTGGACTGTGTGGTGGATTTCAAAGAGATGGCCCTACAATATAACCTTCAACCCTAAAGTTGTTTGAAGACAAGAAATAGCTTTAGTTGGGGGGGGAAATGATGGGATCAATTAATGGCTAGTTTTCCTTTACTGTTTTATATTTTTATCATTTCATTTGCTAAGTTTCAAAGATATTCTCAAGACCTTATATATCTTTTATATGTATTTCATACACTTTAAAGCAGACTTAAGTATGTGGAAATAGAAATATGTTATGTTGATACATGCTTGTATGAATGCATGAATTTCTATGGAATTTAGAATTGATTCTATGTTTAAATTATGATTGTTAATAATGTGGATGCCTTAGGAATGAGACTAACATCTTGTAGCAAGAAATATTGTTAACCCACAACAATGGGTTTTTTAGCCCGTAGCATAAGGACTACAGATGATTGCAGGGGAGAGGTCAAAACAGCCAAGGCACAACACTTTCAAAGGGGAATGAAGGTGATCATTTATTGGTCAACCGTGAGTCACCACATCATAATCTTGCTCACTGAATAAGACCATCAAGAGGAGAACGAGTCTATTCTCAGTGGGATTCATTTAAGACATGGTTGTTCTCAAGAACACGTCTCTACATCATAACAATTAACCGTTTGACATAGAGTTCTAAATTAGTTTCTCTACTCTTGTTTCATAATTATTGTTTTATGTTCCAGACTAAATTCTCTTCCTATCTTTGAGGGAGAGTGGATGGTTACTTTATGAGTTTGTTTTCAGTCCTAGAAGAATAAAACTCCTCACAAACCATATATAGTGGGATTTGGTGTGGAGGAGTAACTTAGCTAGTTGCTAGTAGTTGTTCTAATTGTTAGTTGATCAAGTTGATAAGTTAGTTTTTATCTGTTACTAGTTACAACTATCTAATATGTCTTATTGAATAAGAAATCTTCAACATATTCTTCTTGGATTGTATGTAAGAGTTCAGAGTTTATATGCAATAAAGAGAATTAGTTGATATCATGAATTGTTGAGTAAGTAGGTAGGTGTTGGCAACTTCCTTGGAAGCAGCAACTCAAGCAAGGGCCACTTGAGGTATTGCTAATCCACTTCATTTCCTATTGTTAGATTAAATGATGCGTTGTTAAAATTAGTTAAGTAGTTTCCAATTAGATGCATGTGTTGTAATTCATGAATGTCATTCTATAGTTTTGGATTGAATTTTTTAGCTTCATGTTAGTTTCATACTCCGAGGGAGTTAGCTAGATTAGGATACTGCAGTTTTTAACAGTTGATAGTTAAAATCTTGAGTGTTAGGTACCCATAGCATAAAGTAGCAGTTTATATTTATTTCCCCTATTTTATGAATTAGCAATTCATTTCATTTTCTATCTTTAGCAATATTTTGCACATGTTTAATTTCCTATACTCCATTGATGTAGAATGTGTCTAGAGTCCATGAATGCATATATTGTGTCAGCGTTGTCTAAAGTTTACGAGTCTTTGGTTGATAATTAAATGCAACTTTTTTTGAAAGATGAATTGTTAAGTTAGGAATTAGTTCGTTGAGTTGTGTGTATACCTAGTAGCACCAAGTTGATTAGACATTAGAGAGGCTCTACAAGAAGCTTCGTTTAAAATTTGGAATTTTCAAAGACTAAATTGACACCAGCATTTGAAAATATACATGTCTAGACACAAATGTTTTTTACTACCCAAATGTGTGTCACTTTGGCTTTTGGTCCAAAACTTCTAGGGTAGGTTGAAGGGTATTAGAAAGGCTAAAACCAAATGTCAATAAGCCCAACATTAGGGAAAGGCTTGGAAAGTGACAAATGTCATAAAATACAACTAGGGGAGAGAACACTAATTAGAATATTCAAAAACATAAAGTGGGAATTGCAAAGTAGGCAATTTCCAACCTTACAGGAACAAAATCCTTGTACAATGGAATTGTAACAAGAAAAATATGCTTAGTAGTAGCATAGTTGGGATTAAAAAATGATATGTCCATAGATGTATGAGAGGACATATAGGATTTCATAATGAAATACATGATTAAGGCAAAAAGTCTCATAGAAAGCGTCAAAATAAAATGGAAGCAAATCCATGTTGAATATGATGCATTATAAATACTTTCAATTACCAATCTAGAACGAAATTTGAGAACATACAAAGAAAGTAAACCCATGTTGATAATCAAGCAATGAATTAATCATGTCAATTACATACCAGACCGATATTTGGGAAGCCATGTATTCAATACTACCGTTTCCATTTTGACTAGGGAATAAACACCATGATAAGTATGTAGTGCATATTAAATTTTCCCCTCCCTTAAGTGTCTTTGTTTACAACGTATGATTTCATTTGCATAATTATTTTTCATTCATTGTTAAAATTTATAAATACCTTATTTGCAGATAAAATAATTGTATTTTTTGTTTGCAAACTCAGGCTCATCTACTAGCAAACCCAGTGAGTACACATCGAGCCTGCAAGTACTCACGAGTTTGTAAACTACACGAGTAACTTACAAGTTAACTCATGTTAGGTCTAATAAAATGAACTCGCCAAAACATCACAAATTACTCACCTAAAACACTCACCAAACTCGCAGAAAAGGGAAAATCACAAGCAAAAAACATGAAAAAGAGAAAAACAAGGGAAAATGTAGTTAAAACATGAATACAATTTTTATGCAAGTAAATCCATGACATCAGACACACTTTTTACGCACTATTTTCCTATTTGAACCCTCAAATTTCACTAGTTTGCAAGGATATAGTTTGCAAGGAGTGGGATGTGATTTGTAGAGATTTTGGTTGATTTTTCCAAGTATTTCTAAATCATTTTTTTTGTGCATTTAAGTTTCAAATTTTATAGATTATAGTCTATAGATATAACTAAACTTCCATGTGGAACTAAAGACAATTTATAGAAGATCATATTTTAAGCCATACTAGGAATAAAACGGTAATATATTATACTAGATTCAAAACTATCTTACCATATTCCAAGGTCCCAATGCAAAAAAAATTGTAATAAAAGTATTATGTTCATACAATTCAAATGACTAAGGAAATCAAACTAAATGTGGATACTTACAAATGTGTGTTGCTTATTGGGATTGTAGTCTAGATCATGAACTTGGGGATGTCCTATTGAGTTTGTTTTCTTGTTTAGGTAACACAATATATATTTCAATATGACGCAGCATGAGATTCGGCTGTTCAAAACATATAGAATGTAGTGATATGCACATCAGCATTCATCAGAACCATTACAATTAAATAAAACCTAGTAGTTACAAAGTTATATTATGTGCATGTTAACATCAAATTCATGTGGGAGGAGGAAAAAATAACTCAAGCTTTATAAGTATTACATATGAAGGCTTCTTTGTTTGAAAGAATTTGAGGGTGTTACTAGGAAAATTGAGTAGGCTCTTTCAAGAGTGTACAATGACTCCAAGAAGTCATTGTGATAATGAACCCATTACCAAAAGATGCTTTGGGGATCCTTCTCTACAAACCTAACTTCACAATATCCACTTCACAAGCTTATTCTAAAAAGCATTGCTTCTTATGTTTATACAGCAGTACATGAATGTAAGTAACCATTGTATTGTCTTTTATAGTCGCCTTATTTAAAGCACAATAATGCCAACATGTTTCTAAGGTGGCATTCTTATTGAAAAGCACCATTGGTTCCTCAAATGGTGACTAGAGAAGTTGAATAAGTTGTTTCTCAAATAATTCATGAACTTGTCTATCCATTTGTTTCTTTCAATAGCTTAACTAATAGAGGATATGATCAATGGGATGTGTTCTTTCCTCCAGGTGAGTCTAATGGTTCACCCCTTTCCTAGTTGGAAATTTTGAAAATAACTCAAAACAAAACATACTAAAATTTTTGAAATAAAGATTTGAACTTGATTTCTATCTCTAATAACTCTTTGACTCTTGACAAATGGATCTTATGTCAAGCTTTGAGTAAGCTATTGACAGGAATATCATTTTTTATATAAATTAAAAACAGTATCTTGTCATGCTTAACAATACATTGAGGGAAAAAACAAACCAAAAACAATAGTACATTATAAATATGTACATGGTCATTTTGACTTGAAGAATTCAAAAATGTGTATCATGTAATAAGTTTCATACAAATAATTTTTTGTTCGATCATTGTAAGTTGTATCTATAACCTTTTAGTTTTAGATAAGCTTTGTTCCACTAGATTCATGTGTTTTATTTTCTACTTATCCTATTTACTAAAAGGGCATCTTGAAGACTAATAGTTTTTGTACTAGCTCGTGTCATGATCCCTTTGCATCATGACTAGAGAAAAGGCAACTTGTAAGTTTTTTAGTTTGTTAAAAAAAATCACTATTTTTTGTTGCTATCGATATTGTAGGTTAATATTTAATCACAATGGCATCTGACTTTGCATCTAGTTCGGACTCAACAAGAGTAAGTCAGCTTGTTGGAAGGAGACCCCCTGGTAGTTATGACCTTACTTGGAAATATGGCATAATGGGACCAATACAAGGGAGCGTTATTTGTACCTAGTGCACAAAGAAGCTTAGTGGAGGCATCAATCTCCTCAAATACCATCTTGCAAGTATTCCTTGTTGTGATGCCAAGGAATGTCCAACAACCCTTGATCAAGAGGTGAAACAAGAGACGATAACCCTTCTTGAAACACTAGGTAAAGAGAAATTAGAGAGGACAAAGACACAAGCAGTCATCAAGAAGCCATTGCTCCTAATTTGTCAAGAGAATCTGAGGTGGATATGCAAGGCGTTGTGGGCTCTAGTTGTAGTCCATGTATGTGTGTCCCATCCTCCTCGTCTACTTCCAGTAACCCCATTTTTTGTTCATAGACATGAATGAGGATAACAACCTTCATTAGAAGTTATTGAGCAGAATAGGGAGGCACACAAAGAAGCAGATAAGGCTTGTGCAAATTTTTGGTATTATAACAACCTTCCCTTCAACGTGGCAAGGAGTTCATATTGGGAGTGTTTGGTGACAACATTGACAATTGCAAGGAAATGGTACAAAACCCCCTACTCCAAAAGATTTAAGTGGCAAGTTGTTCAAAGATGATATTGTAGATGCAAAAAAAATTGTGAAAAATGAAAAGAAGCAATGGCAAAAGTTTGGGTGCACAATTCTTTCAGATGGGTGGATAGATGGAAAGAACCGCACTCTCATCAATTTTTTAGTGGCTTTAAATGGTGAGTTGTCTTGTTGAGCACACAGTGATACTGAAAGAAGGGGGGGTGAATCAATAGCTAACAATTCTTTACTTTTAAAAACTTAAACAATCACAATTAAAACCATTCAAGTAAAATAGAGCAATTAGGAACATAATGAAAACACAAAATTTATGTGGAAACCCTTTCGAGAAAAAACCATGGCACAATATTGTTTATATATTATAGTTCCTTCTTTTTATAAGCTCCAACCTACTATCAAACTCTCAATTTTCTATACCAATTGAGCTCCAACTCAACAAGAGGCTTCAACCTCTACTTGATAGGCTCCAACCCCCACACACACAAAATTGAGCTTCAACCCAGCAAAAAGGCTCCAACCTATTGGGGGCTTCAACCCCCACAAGTCTGATCCAAAACTTCTTTCCTTATATCTGATTACAAATCTTGAATCTGATCCAATTTCAAATCTAGTTCAAGTCATGCTTTCTCCTCAAATCTGATCTATACTTAAATATCAACTTTTTTCGAATCTGATTACAATTTTGCACAATACCTCTTTAACACAAATATGATCAAATTATGAATTCTTTCACATTCCTCACAAATTTGAATCAATCGTCAATTTCTTCCTTCTCAAATCTAAATATTATCTATCCATCTTACTAGCATGAATTCTTTCATGTCATTGCATAATGATCTTCAAAATACATCAGAATTACATTTCATATTTCTGCTTACTTTTTATCTTATTATTTTGAAAATATTCATTGAAATTGTTGTCTTTTCATTCCCTCTCCAACCTTTATTTATACCATTTTATTTTTCCAAAAGATATGTCTTTTGGTTGCTACCTCTTTATGAATTGATGTGTCTTTTAAACTTAATTCCTTCCTTTTCTATGAATCGCAGCCCTTGACAATTTAATCATACCTTTTGTTTGTTAATTTTAATTATTTTTATTACAAAGGGAATCGCTGCCATATAAATTTTAATATCTGCCTTTTCTAATAAAATAAGCCACCACACTTCTATTTTAATTTGAACTTCCTTTTAAAAAGAGTCGGCTATAGTTGTCTTAGTGCTGCTGCCTCCAAAAATCATCTCACTTTTTGTCTTTTTGTTTACAAACTAATCTCTGAAATTTAGTCGCTGCCTTCTTAAGTTAAATTTCTGTTCTTCATGAGGTATAATCTTTGTAAATCTCTTCATAATATATAACAGTTGCTGCCTTTTATTATTGGCAGCGTTATACTGATTTGCTCTCTTCATTAACTTAACAACTGCTGCAGTGATATTGATTGCTATCTTCACTATTTCATACTTTCTCTTGGGCGATCAAAACTATTTTTATATGACTTTAAAACCTCTCTCAAAACTGTCGGTTGTTCATCATTATTAACTTTAGATGAATTTCTTGGGCGCCACAAATGATAGATCGGCCAATATAATGAACAGAATTTAGTCTGTTATTTTCAAAAATGGCGCTGCTGGGTGCTAGTCGGCCAGCATAACTAATTCAAATTAATTTATTTTAAACTCTCAAAAAATATCTTCTTAATTCTGCCTTACGATATATAATCATCACTCGTCCTTTTATTATCTCTTAGTATTTAAGCTTCATGATTTAAAACTTCATTTTTACATATCTTGAAAAATATAACAAAGTGTGGTTAGTCAGCAATATGCTCTTCTCACAAATGAATTAATGACAATTATGATCCAGCAATCTCAAACAATGAATTCTATCTTGACATCAATGACAACATTTTTTGTATTCTTCCTTTGACATCAATGACGAATATTTCAACAGGTTTTCTAAAGTCAATTGATGCCTCCAACATAATAAAGAATACAAAAAAATTGAGCTTGATGTTGGAGGATGTTGCTATAGAGGTGGGCATAGAAAATGTTGTCCAAATTGCTATTGACCTTCTTTTGGACACAAGAAAAATTGATTGGGTGAAACCAATTGCATAAGAAGCAAGAGATATAACAATATATATATATATATATATATATATATATATATATATAATAACCCATGGATTCTTCAATTGATGAGAGATCACAGCAAGGGGAAGGAGTTTGTGTGATTGGGTGCTACAAGGTTTGCAACTAATTTTCTAACATTGCAAAGTATTACTAATTTATTGACTGCTTTGAAGCAAATGTTTGTGAGCCAACAATGGGTAGACTCAACTTATTTAAAGAATGCAAAAATAGTTTTTGATGGTGATTTTGCAACTAAAGCTATAGAGATCATCAAGGTAACTTCAAACTTAATTTAATTTTCAGACTGAATCCTTTATTTATAAACTTTAAAAATATTGTGTTTCATTGTAAGTTTCAATTTAGTCTTAAAGTGAATCCTTAATTTATAAACTTTGTAGGTAATTGAGTCATTGGTGAGGGTTTTGCGCTTAGTGGATGGTGAGAAAAATGTAATGGGATATATTTATGAGGCCATGGACAAGGCAACTATTACAAGGGGGGTGCAAATAGATTTACCCCTATTTGGGAGATCATTGATCGGAGGTGGAATAATCAACTCCACCAACCCATTCATGCAGTGGAGTACTATCTCAACCACAAGTTCTTCTCTGACAGCTTCACGGATGCTAATGGGGAGGTTATGTAGGGTTTATCCACATGTATTGAGAAGATGACATCTACAGATACAATGAGAGACCTCGTCATTTTAGAGTTGCAAAATTATAAGGTAGCTAGGGGAGATTGTTTTCTTCTTATTTAGCTATACAAGGAAGAGACACCCAAACACCAAGTAAGAAAAAGTGAAGCTTTAAATCTTGCAAGTTCTTAATTACAATTAGTAATAGAATATTGATTATTTACAAAAACTTGAATATCTTATTTGCAAGTTCTTAGTGGGAAGATTGGAGTGGAAATACCCCAAATTTGCAAAGGCTAGCCCTCCCAATTTTGTCCCAACCTTGTAGTGTTTTTGGTTGTGAGCGCAACTGGAGTTTGTTTGATGCCATTTACACAAAGAAGCAAGTTGACTCAACAACACCTCAGTGATCTTGTTTTTGTGCAATACAACTTTAAGCTTCACACAAGAAAAGTGCAAGACCTACCAGAGGACTTGTTGATTTGGATGAAACTAATCCCTACAATGATTGAACCCTGCAAGATGATGAGGGTCATGAGGCCTCCATGTTTACAGAGGATGAGATTGTTATTTCGAGAGGCAAGCTATGGAGGATGTGGCTGTAGCAAAAACATGGGGAATTGAATTGGATGGCATTGATATGGTGGAGTCATCACTACCATATACTAGCAAGGTGGAGCCACAAGCACAATCTTCTACACCAAGAATGGAGCCACAATCAACTATGAAGACCATACCCTCTACCCCCCAATTTTTCACTAAGTTGGAAAAGAGGAAATTGTAATTGCCTAGATAAAATTTATGATGTTTTTCAAAGACAATCATCATAAATTCATAATAGTTATTAGTTAGTAGCTAGCTATTGTATCTAGTATCCACTATCCAACTTTGCATGATAATGTCATTTTGTCATCCATATGTATTCAAGAATCAAATGTAATGGAAAACACTTCCTCACAATTTTTTAGACCTCATTTGATACATCTTGTAATTGAATTTTGCAAAAAAAAAGAAGTGTTTTTATAAGAAAATTTTAATACATTTTAAGTTGCTGAACTTTTGCCAAGTCAAAATTTTTGGGTTTGCCAAGCACTCTTTGAGTCCGAGTCCGAGTCTGGGAACTATGGGACTCTCAGCTACATAAAAATGGGTTGAAAAAATCCAAGCAAATTTAAAAGCCATGCCTAAGCAATAGCCTAAACTCCTTTCTTTTGCAATGTCTATAATGCTTTTCAACATTCAGAATTACCAAATATTATCATGATAAAAATTCAAAGCCAGCTTACAACAGGAAACCACCTAAGATAGCGTACATGCTTTGATTATCCACTTCATCGAACCTTCAACATAATCATCCATAGAAAATAATTTTGAAATTGAAACTAATATCAAGGTGCCATATAGTGTTGCAGAAATAAAATATATGAATGGCAGACAATCATCCAAATAGAAAGACCCACTTACGGCAGGACTATAGCACCTAACACAGCTTGCATGCTATTCCTTCTCTATTTCTTCAAGCCTAGCATAGACCTTCCTACTAAATCTACGTTTTGAAACTTATTTAAATATAAACTTGTACCGAGAGGTTCCTATATAGCAGTCCAAAAATAAAATAGTGAATCTTCCAAGTTAAAAGAAGACGAACACTAACACAAGTAATAATCCATTGATGTTAAAATTAAGTTAAAACCATTATCAGGCCTGTACAATAATCCAAGCGTGCACATCAACGCCATCATTTATTTCATCGGTGTCATCATACCATATACGACAATGGATACTTAACAAGAAAATTAAACCCTCCCCTCAAATTTGTTGTTTAAAGTTCCATAGGACACGCTACCTTGTGTAGATTAAATTCTTGTGCAAATTGTGAGGACTCTAACCCGTACATGTGAATTTGACAAGAAAACATGTAGTCCAGCGTCAACTTGATCTCGATTGATAGCATGAACCTTGTAAGAACCATATAGTGTAATATTGTAGACCTCTATTGGGCAGAAAGTGGATTAAACATTTTGTAAGTATATTATAAATAGCATACAACACAGGCCATGAGATGTTCTTCAAGAGAAAGAAAACCTCTTTATGAGCAGCCACAGAACTTTTCCTATTTCTGTCCAACCTTCAACTAAAAAAGTTGGATTAGATACAACAAATATACATCTTGTTTGATTGTCAGTCCCACCAATCACAGTGAAGAATATTACAGCAACTCGGTAAAATGTTTGAACTCCTTCCCTGACTCTCAGACATCTTGTAGTACTTGTTGGAGATAAGATCAGTATTTACATTTTTCCTCAGAAATTTGCAGTTGTGATTTGATGCTTATTGCTTTGCATCCATAATTTGAAATCTGCAAGAAATTTGTCTCTCTCAGGTGGTGAAGCTGATAGTAACCATTTACTAAATTGAATTTCTGTCATGCTCATAAACTGAGCCATGAGTCTATATTGCTTCGTCTTATCCAGATTTTCTGTAGATATTCCTCCAATTTTCCCACTGATGGTATGTTTTTTCTTTACCTTTCCCTTCTGATTGGCCATGTCAGGGTGGCGCTTGCTCCGAGTTGGCTTGTGGTGAATGTTTTCAGAAGAATTCCTAGAATGATTTCCTCTTTCAGAGACATATCCCCCTTTCTTAGTTTGCTTAAGTTGTTTGTCTTCAACTGTATTCTCCAGATTATGGGCTCCTAAGTTCACAACCTCTTCGTTCCGATGTGCATAAATGACACCTGCATAATTTTCATATAGAACTACACTTAACTTCATTCCAAAAATTCACCAAAGCACAATAACTAGGTAAACTTCTATCTTTTAGTAATTGCAGAAATCTAAGTCCAGCGAAGACCAAAGATAAGAAATAAAAGGAACACATCAATTTTAACACATTTACCTTCACATTTAATCATGATATCCAACACTAGCCACAATCTGTCATAAGTAAACATCTCTCAGTTCATTTACCAATAAGAATTTCGAAGCAGCATTAAATGTCTTACAAAAGACATGATTTCCCACAATCTGATCCTTAACAGAACAAAAGAGAGTTTTCTAGTGGTGGATTATGTCCTAGAAACTGAGCTTGCATACATAGATCCTATCCATCAATAATCACAGTCCTCTCTCTAGGATCCTTTTCCTATCTTTAGTATTATGGAATTCTTATCAGAGAAAAAATGTGGGAAAACTTTTGAGACTAAAGATGTTAGATCAAGGTTTTATGCTTTAGTCCAGGGTTTGTGACTAGTTAAAAAGAGAATGTAGATGACCAACATCCATTGAATCCAAAAACCACATCTCTCTCTTGAAGTTCACAATTTTCTTTTCTCAACAAATTTTAAATGCATAACAACATAAGTCAACTTCATCAGGGAGAACTGCATTCACTGGGCTCTGAAGCAAGCCAATCTCAGAGCTTTTCTACAAGTCTAGGTTAGAGAGAATATTAAATTCTTGGTGTTGAAATTTTAACTTACACCGCTAGAAACTTTAGCCGCTGCTCACATGTAGCAAGGTGAGAAGGAAAAACATTTCTTGGTGTTAAAAATTTGTCTTCCATCTCTATAAATTTCTAGCTGCTACTCACATACAGGAGGGATATAAGGAAAAGGTCATTTAAGAGCATTTTCTTCAAATACAGCCAACATCCAACAGTTCTAACAAAAGATAGAAACAGAATAGTCCATGTTCAAGGAGAAGGACTGGCCATCCGGCCATTGAGCAGCAATCCTGGATAAATCAAAAGCAGGACACCTCATGTGCCTGTAAAAGGTAGATCACGACTAGAGTTTTTTGGATTTCCTCTACTTCAAGCTATCCAATTTGATCTCCTATAATATAATAGAAATCTAATGAATCCCATAATTTGTTTCACAGAACTTACAAGACTGTATGTATGCTCACCATTTATTTGGTATAGCAATTTAGAAGTTAGCTGATAACATGAATTAATTGAACTGAAATCAAATTTGACTTATAAGAACTAATTCTGGGTGTAACAAACAACCATTTGCACCCCAAGTGAATCATGCGCTCTTGTATTTAGATTCTAAACAGATTTCTCTAGTCTCTAGGTATTTCCAGGGTGCAAACCATCAAATGCTGCAAATACAAGGCAATCTTTCCAGACTAGAATTAATGCTTCGAGGTAGCATGTAGTATATACAACTTGTGCGAGGAGCCCAATTTTTTTTCGTCATGGATGACTCCAATTCCTAACCCAACTCAAAATGCGCCTATGTCAAAAGAGGTTACAGATCCAACCAATTATTCCAGCTTAACTGCAGTGCTTTTTATATTTCAGTCAAACTAAAACAGGAAGACAAAGGCAAAAAGGGATGCTCAATAATTCTGTCATTGGCACTGCTTTTGATATTTCAGTCAAATTAAAACAGGGAGGGCAAAGGAGAAAAAAGATGCTCAACCACCAACCTATCATACCGTTTTAGTAGGTGCCAACCTAACATTTACCAAATTTTCCCAAGAAAAGGGCCCGTTTACAATAACTGCAGACCAGGCTTCAAAATTTCACAACTTTAACTTAAGTAAAATATAGGAACCACTCAAGCAAATGTTTATTGATAATCAGATTTCATACTGGCTCTCAAGGGTAAAACCGCAAAACTTAATTGGTACGTAGAGACTTTCTACAAAGTGTCAGTGTTGCTAAAATGGTGATAGAACAAGAGCTGCAAAAACAGATTGAATCCTAGTGCAAATTAACTTTAATTCAATAAAAATCATAAAAATCTCTTTTGCATACAAAGTAGGTCAGAAGTATCTACTCCAAAAAAAATCCAAAAGTTTTATTCATATAAGCATAAATCCTCAAAAAATCGCAAAAATCCTCGACCAAAACGATTTTTTCCCCTAAAAATCCTGATTTGATCAGCTGTGATTTTCAACAATGTTCAAAAAATTTTAAGGGTTAAAATAGCAGAAAAATTGTGTAAAAAAATTGCGAAAATTTACATAAAAACCATGAAAAAATTGCCCAACCAACCCATAGTGAAACCATAACCACACAAACTCACTATTTAATCAAGTCTTTTTCGTTAAAATTTAGCACAAAACTGAGTGAGTGGCTGCTGAGTTGTGGCTCACCATCAAAGATTCACTAGATTTCATTAGGTTGTTGAGGCAAATCAAAGGTTGTGGTTGTTAAGGAAAATCAGAGGTAACCTTGAATGGACATATATTTCTAATAGATGTTAAGGACATTAAAATAGAGACACGATCTTTGGTATGCTTCTACGTTTGATGTTAAGGACATTAACATGGAATGGTTAAGAGATGGGCTGCTTTTTTCCTCTATATTTCACACTATTGTCATTTGCCTTAGGCTCATAGTAATGCTTTCCATGTATATAGATCCAAAGACACAATTTAGTGGGAAACAGTAGAAAATATCATAAATACTAAACCTTATAAAAGTACTTGCCAAAAGTAAATACAGAAAGCAACTAAACTGAAACAAAACTCTATTGGATTGATATCAACCTAAAGAGGTTTGTTTTCTTTGAATTCTTGTGATCTTGACTATTCAAAAGAATTTTAACATTTCAATTATCATTGTATCAACAATGATACCAAGGTGGTTGTTTAAATTATCAAGGTTAGGTTGGGAAAAATTTCCTTTTCAGATGCTGACAAAGTGTGATAATTTGGAGCTTAAATTTGACACAAGCCATCAAGTTTTAATGATAAGCAGGTAGGGTAGTGACAATTGTATAATCAAGTGGGAAGCATAAGTATATACATAATAGTATATAGACATTGTGGAACAAGAAGCATAATGGTTCCTATCAGAAATAAAAAATCAGCTTGTAGTGCTGAAAAAATAAACTGTAGCAATATTTTATATCAAAATGAAGGATTCTTTTGGTAATTTTTAAATTTACTATATATTCTACAAGCTTAATGCTTTGTTAATTGGTGAAACTCACTGCTTAAATCATGCCCTGCACTTGTTTGGGAACTACATTCCATTTAGGATCATCATATACATGGAGGTTTAGAAGGCTTGCAAGGAGCACAATAGCAATGCATGAATGCTTTAGACATATATAGTGTAGCATTCCATGCACGTTAAATAGGCATAAAGCAAAATAATACATGCCTTGAGATAATTCATGCCCTAGTCTTGTGGGCTTATCTTAATCCCTCCCAAAGCAAGCCTCAAATATTTTCACTTTAATGATCCAGATAGATTTCAGCAGCAACTGTCCCATTGAAAGGGAATGTTCCTCATGCTTTGTTTTTCCATTGAAACTTCTACCTATAATCTCTCAAATTCTCAACTCAAAGTCCAATGTTTTTAACTCCATCCATTTATACACAAAAGCAAGGAAATTTTGCTTGAATAATAATAGCTAAAATTGTGGCTCAAATAGTTGTTGTCTTCTTTTGTATTAGCAGGTCTTTATTATCTAATGGAAAAATATTTAACACTCCGTTTATTCTTTTACAAATCTGCTAAAAAGTTATCAATGAGAACATTTCAATATCATTTATGGTCTTTTGAGATTTTAAGATTTTTTTTTCAAAAGCATTTTCTATTATTCTATCTTGGGCTATTTGATTCAAAACCTATTAAGTTGAACTTTGCAATTGCTTCCTTTGTCATATAATTTCCCTTTCACACTCTTCATATAGTTCTCTTTGACATTGTTCTAGAAATTGCAAGTACTGTCAAAACACAAATATGAACCAGTTGATTCCCGTTCAATAATTTATGATGTTTGCTCAGCAAAGGAAAACTGTCTTTTTAATGTTTTTCTTGAGCCTGAGGATTTTGAGATCCTAGAGACCAACTTGGAAATCATGAGGTTGAACAACTTAGGAGAAGCTCTAAACCAAAAGCTTCATCATCAGGACTTGTAGCCCTCTAGCCTAGCTCTATTTGTAGTAGCACGAGTCATTGGCTATGTTTTGATTTTTTGGAACTTTGTACTTAGTTTATAGGTTGACTTTGTACAAACTCTATTGTAGTTGGAATTTTATCAACTGTAACCATCTTGTTATTATTTATGCACTATGAAGTATGCTTTGTGCAATGCAATGTAAACAATGATATGAATATAAACAACAAAATCCTATTTTCTAGAATTCATGTGTTAAACTCTCTATTTTATTTGCTCTCTATATCTCTATGCTATGGAAATGTCCTTAAATTTCAAAAAAAAAAAAATAGTTCATCTCTTTTTTTACAAATTTTTACGTTTTTTTTTTATATCTGATTTTTTCCCCATTTTTTCAAAAAAATTTATACTTTTGGTTTGCTGATTTTTTCCCCAAACGTTTTTTGCTGCTATGGTTTTATTGAGGATTTACCTTCAAAACCACCTCAGTAAGGTGTAAGAATCAAGTGAAATTACAAGATCGAAATGATTTTTAGATGTGCGAATGAACATGCACCAAAGTATCTATCGCCATATAATTTACCAGTGATCATTTGGAAGA
This sequence comes from Sequoia sempervirens, assembly GCA_007258455.2. Taxonomy (NCBI): domain Eukaryota; kingdom Viridiplantae; phylum Streptophyta; class Pinopsida; order Cupressales; family Cupressaceae; genus Sequoia; species Sequoia sempervirens. The sequence continues at coordinate 235,118,355 of VDFB02000008.1, read as the reverse complement.
AAAGCTCTCCAATGTCTTCCAAATAGGAACCTGTCATGTTCTAAACAACAATTGTTATGCAGATTGAGACACTTATTCCAGCCAAAATCCATTAACTTGATCTCGTCCATAATAGCAAAGAATAAAAATTCATGGTTACTAGTAGCTTCAAAATATTCCTAGCCTAAAATATGAAGAGTCGATCGTAACTCCAGCACATGTTTTGACTCCACTTACAAGAGGAAAAGAAGAATAAAAAAAGAAGGAAAAATACATTTTTAAACAATTTTTTCTATATCTACACAGCAAACACTAATGGCTTGCAAAGGAAGAAGTTATCCAACGAAAAAATGGGTGGGGTAACATCCCCTCACTATTTGTATTTTAATCAGTTACATGGATACAAAACAAACCCAAAGGAGTTTTCAAGAATCCTGACTACAGAAAAATACCAACAAAACAAACAAACCGCCTCATCCTTTCTACTAAGTGGGCTTGCCTTTGCCAACGTCCTTGGCAGTAAATGCGTGTTCAACACTTGGAGACTCACTGTTGCTCCCAAACTGCTTCTTCCATTGATCCTGCTGCAAAAGCTTGTTGCACATCTCATCAAACTTCAAATCAACATTGGTGGATGTAATGTTGAGTGTTTCGATGAAGTGCTCGTAGGAACATGGCAAACTTTTCAAAGTGATCACCACCATATCCTCCTCTTCTACCTTACAACCAATGGCCTCCAATTGATCGCGAATATTTTTTACTTTCATCAAGTGCTCCTACAAAGACACTTGGTCATCCATCATAATAGAAAAGAGCATATTCTTCAGAAAGAAAGCACTTCCCTTGTCTGAGGTCTCATAAAGATCTTTCAGATGCTTCCAGATCTCTGCAGCAAATTTACTAGATGGTATTTCTGGTAACATCTCATCAACAATAGATAATTTAAGAAGCATGACTGCCTCCCTATTACTTCCATCACACTTTTCCTGATCCTTTCCAGCAACAATAGGACGAACTTTTGTACCTAGAACAAGCGCATCCAGACACCAGTACTCAAAGATGGTAAGCATCCTCTGCTTCCACGTGTTGTAATTCTTTCCATTGAACCTCTGCAAACTTTCCAACATAATATTGGACAAAAATGCCATCCCTCCCTTTTTCCAAAGCATGAAAAACAAGGTAACTCTTTGATCAGCTAGCAAAATACTAGACAATCAGTTGGCACAACTCCGATTTTTCAAAAATCGTCTAAAATAGAGGCTCAGAATATGTAAATCTTTTAACAAAAAATTTAGAAAACTCTATACAGAAAAAATTTAGAAAACTCTATACAGAAATTTTATTTTTCCCAGAATTTCTATCAAAACTAACTCCAAAAAGACTTTTTCTTCAAACTGCCATGAAATATCAGAAAATTGCCTAAGAAAAAACTGGCACAAAATTTAGGACACAGATTTCGATGTACCCAGAAAATATCTCGATAAACCCACAAAGAATTTGCAATCAGAAAATATTTTCGCCTTCAAATAGATGAGATATTTGCAAAACCCTAGTCACTGCAAACAACCCACGAACTAGAAGAAAAACACGTCTGAAATCGCATCAAAACATGACCTAAAAATGCAGCAAAGCAACTTCAAATCGTGCACCCAGAAAATGCAAAAAAACCTTCACATCAAATCGCGTCACAAAGAAGTCAAAAATTGCGGCCAAAAATGCAGTTAAAACGCCATAAAATTATAAATCCTTCAGAGGAAGACACAAAAAAACATCAGAGGTTGCGCGCTTGAAAAAATCCACCATAAGAAAGACGAAATCAAAAGTCGCGGCCTAGAAAATGTAAGAAAACTGCGACCAATAAACACTAGAAATCACGTCCTGAGAAACAAAAAAATGCGCCCAGATATAGAAAAAGGAGGTCGCACATCTTAGAAGAATCCTCAATAATGAAGAAACACAATAGAAAAGCACACAAAATTGCGCCCAGAAAATACAAGTCGCGACTGAAAAAAGTTGCCCAGAAAAACACGTGGAAAAACAACACCCAAATAAACCCTTGCATGAATAGATCCAGGCAATCGTAGCTCAGAAAAACGCAAAAATCATGAAACCCACGAACATCTTCAACAAAACCAAGATTTTTCCTTTCCAAAAAAAAACCTCGAAAATATAACAACTACCCAGACTCGAACATGAGCTCTAATACCATGTTGGTAAAATTATCAGAGATCTATTAGCACGAAAAAATGAATAAATAGATTACAATGCAGGAGGCGCAATAATCACGGAGACGTGATTATAGGCGAACTGAAACTCAAGCTAAAGATTAAGTTAACTAAGACGACCATTAATATTACATTTAATATTTAATAAAGCTTTCAATAGGAATGTTCTGCCAAATCAACCCTTCCCACAATGGACCAAGATTTTAATGATTTTTACAAGTTGTCACATCAGCAATCACAACAAAGTCCCTTCCAGTTGGTCTGAAATTTGGTCTCAGTTTGCTCATGAGAACTTTGTACTCTTCATTAAAGAGGTTTGATCCAATTTTTGTTGATCTTAAATACTGCTATGCCCCTCTACTCTTGTTTACCTATGATCTTGGGAAATGAATACAAGCTCTTGATTGTCATTGCTGACATCTAAGGTAATGCTAGAGTATGGCATTTTCTGCCATGATGAATTTTGGGAAGGCCTTGAATTCTCAAATTCCATGGAATCATTCATGAGCAATCTTGAGGTGGAGAGAATGGATTCACTTTCAATTTAGTCCCCTTGATCTTTTCATCACCATTAGAATACTTCTCATAATAAAAAGAGTTTTGAGATGATATAGTCCAGAATTGGCACAATAAATATTTGCCACAACTATTCTTATGATAAAGATCATTAGTGTCTACCTTCTATTGTTGAATTAGAGATTTCAAAGGGATTTGAAACAGCATTGCCACTACAATGTGAAAAGATTTCAAATGGCCATGGCTCACTCTTTCCATGATCTAAAACTTCAACAAACGTACTTTAGACACCACTAAAAGTCACCAAAACATTTTCCTCAATTACTTTATCTTATTAATTTAATCAAAAAGAACACCTTCTTGATGTGAGAGTTCACTAGAAATGTAATGTTCCCTTCTCAAACGTAAGCTATTGGTGACCTTTAGCCCATTTCCCTAAGTTTTTCCCATAGACTAGTGGGTGTTCGTAAAGGGAAAATAAGTTAAATAATTAAATTAAGTTGTCAAAAAGGGTATCTTTGATTAATATTTTAATTGACAACTTACATTTAATTATTTAAAAAGGTACTTTAATTGTGCAGATAAAGTGTCACTAGGTTCAAGGTGTTGAAAAATTGTCATAATTTTTATTAAGAAAAACTAATTTTTCGAAAAAAGCAATGAAAAGTAAAAAGCGTTTTCCAAATTAGCAATAAAAATGCAAAAGAACATTCTTTGAAAAAACAACAAAAAAGCAAAAAAATATTTTTTTTCCAAAAATAGGTTATAAGAGGAAGTTGGGTCTTTAAAAGAAGGGTTATTGTTGGATTTTCATTGTTGCTCAGAGAATGAACTTTGTTCTTCTATTTACTTAAGGACAAAAACCCTTTTGTTAAATCTTGTTTCAGAGATGAAAACCCTCCTAGCCGGCTGTGTGGTTTCATCCAGGAATAACCATTGAGTTCAAAGTTGCAGACTGAGTTTCATATTTAGTGGGTAATTTGGTTGTGGTTTGTCATTTCCAGTTTTTCGGGTTTGTAAAGATTTTTGGGATTTGTGTGAACCCAAAGTTTCTAGTGTTGGAACCTTGCTCTAATATTTTAGAAAAGAAAAATAAGAAATGTAGTGTGCGAATCTGATTTATGTGTAGTGATTTGTGCTGTGTGAAATGCAAATTTTAATAACTATATATTATGCTTTTGCAAAGCAAACAAAATCATATTTTTAATGTGAAAAACCAGCTGGTGGAAAAATTAATAAATCAGCAATTTGGGTTGGAAATCACAATGGTTTTTCAGTTGATGGATGTAATGTCCCCTTCTTGATGGCTACAGGATATTATTTTAGCCTTTATTATTCCCGAAGGCTAAATTGGAGAAATAAGGGAATAATTTATTAAATTAATTATTTATAAAGTTATCTCAAAAATAAATATCATAAGATGACTTTATATTTTAATTAATTTAATAAAAGTGACTAAAATAAAATGAAATATTAAAAAGTCACTTAAATAATAAAATAATAAAATTTTCTGGAAGCTTCTTGGAGGTGATTGTAATTTCTTTAAAAGGACCTTTTGGAGAGCATTTGAGACATCTTGAGTTGCATATTCATCTACTTGTGTTGAAGAGCTTGAATGCTTGAAAACTTGCCTGAGGGTTTGAATACTCTAAGGTACCGGTTTCGATTGTGAAATATCAATCCTAGCTGGAAAAGAGTGGAGGATATTTCAGTCTTTCACATGGAGCAAAATTTTGTGGCCAATGGCCAAATTTTGAAATTTTGGATACTTGAGGCAATCGATTTTGGAGATAATTGCAGACTTGAATGAGGCATTTTTCCAGTCCAATACAAGGGCGATTTTGTGAGGGAAAGCCATTTTGATTGAGGTTATTTGCAGCTGTTTATATTCTAAAAATAAAATCAGAATTCTATTATTGCTGGGCGTACCTGGGAAGGGGGTCGATTTTGATCAAGAGGCAAAGAAAAAATCCAAGAAAAATCTTAAGTGGTTGATCCACTACAAGAAGCAAGGGCGCACCATTTTGGAGTTCAAATACATCATATTTCAAGAGATTCGATTTAGTTATTGGCTGCTGCTATCTATTCCAGGTTTATTCGATTTTGTATTGTCATGCATTTAATTTAGTATCATCAAATAAGGAATCATATATTGCTATAGCAACACAAGGCATCGTATTCAATCAATCCATGACTAAGAATGGACATTGAAATGAAGTTGTACTTCCAGCAAGTTGCATTTCAATCATAGAAGATAGTTGAAACATTCATATCAGCATTACATATCTAGTTGTAATTCTCTTTTACATTATTGCAAATTGAAATTGGAGAGATAAGGAGTTTGCTTGCAAAGTATTTGTCCAAATGACTCTCTTATGTAATTACATTTCATTTATCTAGGATGCATGCCAAGTGTTTGTTAAAATGTCTCTTGGCTGTAGGTAGACATTTCATATCAGAATTTCATGTTTAGGCATTTGAAAATACAAAAAGAGATTGCACATCATATTAGATACTTGTTTAGCTTCATTTGCATTCCTTTCCAAGTTTCCAAACTATTGATGTTTATGGCAGCGTCAGTAGTATTCTTCCAACGATCTCCTTTACATCATTGGTTAAATTAAATATAGCCTTGGGGCTATTTAATTTATAGAAGATTGCGATTGCTCAAGAGACACGTCATTTGTTAATGATAATTAATATTTAATGTGAAGAGGCACTTCACATAGCAACATTGTAATTATTATCTTGGCCGACCTTCCTTGTAACTTGCATTTTATTAATTGTAATTATATTTTTATGATGGCCGACCTTGCATGAAGAGGTGCGACCTCTCTCTCCCAAATTGTATAAATACAAGTTCATTCCATTCATTTGAACAAGCAAGTTTGAAGTCTCTTCTCTTCTCTCAAGTGCGAATTACCAAGAGCAAATTGCGAATTCATCAAGTACAAATTGTAAAGTCATCAAGAGCAGATTGCGAACTCTTCAAAAGCAGATTTGAGTTGCAAGGAAGTGCAGATTATTTATCTATCATTGCATCTTGTGAAGGTGCTGATTATTGGCCTTGAGATTGGCCTCATTGTAAAGAGACTTGTTGCCATTACATATATATAAGAGATATATATTTGTTGCTGGGTTTTTCTCCCTCAAGAGAAGGGTTTTCCCAGGGTATCTGCTGTGTTATTGTGTTTGATTTTGAATTAATTTTTTGTGCATTAAATCTGATCATAAAACTAACATGGCATCAGAGCGGGTTTGAAGAAGATCTTGATCAGATTGTTATTACAGTGATACTCTTTACTCTCTTTCTCATCGTTGTTTACTTCTATCATGTGAAGATGGCAGAAGGAGAATCTGTCATCGCTTACTTCATGAAAATTTCCGAATTGAGAGATCAACTCTCTTCTATTGGTCATTTTGTTGATGTCAAGGATTTAACCATGCTTGCCCTTAATGGTCTTCCTTCATCTTGGGAGTCTTACATTCAAGGAATCGGTGCAAGATCGAAACTTCCCAAGTTTGATCGTTTGAGGGGAGATTGTATTCAAGAAGAGTCTAGGTTGGCTGCGAGAGGTATTGGTCGAAGCTCTACAAATGAAGACATTCATGTTCTTTCCGCTCAATCCTCGAAGAAGAAAGAGAAAGGTGGAAAGAAAGGATATTTCAAGAGGAATAGAGATAAAGAAGTTGATGGTGCTCCCCCATTCAAGAAGAAGTGGGACCTCTCCAAAGTCCAATGTTTTCATTGTGACATGTTTGGTCACTATGCAAAGGATTGCCCCACTAGGCCTAATCAGCATGCTTCATTTGCGGATGTGGATGAGATCTCTCCTCAGAAGGATTCTAGGGAATTTCTATTCTAAGCCATGGGCATGTGTTCAAGCCGTGAAGGCTGTGTGCTGATCTGTACGCAAGAGCAGCGTATCTTACTGCATCCAGTATTTGCATCCATCAGAATATTTAAAGAGATAAGTATTCTTTGTTTGCTAAGTTATATCATTTAGTTGGATCTTGTAATTAGTAAAGAGAGATAGTGGTTTCTCTTGAATTGTGTTCACTAGCATAAGATTTTTTGAAGATTTCATTTATTGCATGCTGGTTGTGAAGATTTCTGAGTGTGACTCTGAAACAAAAAGAGAATTGTAATTTCGATGGTATCATTCTCTAATGCATGAACTGTGATAGAGCCTTGAACTCTTGGTGAGAGTTGGTTCTACATGCTAACTGCATATTGCATTCAAGAAATTTGTAGTTGTGCAGATTGTTTTTTTGTTGTGTTGAGTTTGGCACTCTTGAGAGGAGTAAAAGATGGAAGAAAGAGTTATATCAAAATTAAATAAAGATAAGTTTTTTTATCCCTTCATTCTGATCTTTTGATATATTTCTCTTATAGGTTGATTCATTTATGTTTTAATATTGCTCATAAATTATTATGTATTTATGCTATTACCTGAGATAGTAAACCTTGTATGATTCTAGCCTTGATATTTATTTGGATAATTATAAACTGTTAGTAATCTCTCTCTAAAATGCTTTCAGGACATTTCTAGGAGCAAGAAGGTAATGAGAGATTGCTTAGTGATGAAAATTTTGAGGCATCTTGTGAGGAAGTCATGCCGACCAAAGAAATGATCAAGAATGAAGTCACAATTTGCAGCCATGAGACTGAGTCGGTGGCTAGAGGGAGTTCACTTCCAAAAGTCTTCTTTGCAATCTCTGAAGCAAGGATCAAGAGGGAGTTCTGTCACTCACTGAGAAGAAGTGAAGGTTGCAGTGTTGCAAGGCCAAGTGTTAATCCTTGAAAGACCTCTTCAGCTGCTAAGATCGGAATTGCACAAGACAGTCATCTGGATTTGATATTGGTAGCTCCGCAAACCTATTCAGAATAGAGTGATCTGCAATGAGGTCGAGGAGGTCAACCCTGAACTCTCTTCATTACCAGAGGTGTGCACTGGAAAACATTTATCTAAGGCAAGCGTTGCAGGCAATCTTGGACGATGAGGTCAGAAGGTTGATGCAAGTACTTAAGATTCAGAGGGAGCCTACTAAACCTGAAGAAGATGCTTAAGGAGGCTGCAGCTAGTTCAAATCTGGTGGATCCTACTATATACAAATAGTTGATTGGATCGTTGATGTATCTAGTCAATACTAGACCTGATATTTGCTATGCAGTGAGTGCACTTAGTCAGTTCATGTGTGAACCGAGATAAATACATCTTGTTGCAGCAAAACATATCCTGATATACTTTCAAAGGTAGAGTATATTGTAGCTTGTGTGGCAGCTCGGGAAGCAATGTGACTTCGTAAGCTCCTTGCAAGATTGTTTAGACAATCAATGGAGCCTACTATCATTCGTTGTGATAACCAGAGTTGTGTGAAGCTTTCTGTCAATCCTGTGTTTCATGACAGAACCAAGCATGTTGAGATCAAATACCATTATATCAGAGATATGGTATTGAGGATAGCTATACAGTTGAGGTATATCAACATTGATGAGCAGACGACAAATATTATTCACCAAGCCTCTCTCCAGGATAAAGTTTGTGTACTTTCAAGATAAGCTTGGTATGGTGGAGAATACAGCCTTAACTGAGAAGGAGTCTCAGTATCAATGATCCTCATTAATGAGTTCTTCTCTATAAGAGAAGTTCGAGGTGAAATCCCTTGATTCCACCCTCTGGAAGAGCCATGGTGGATGTCATGTGTGTGACTCCATGACAACATCACGTGAGAGAGTCCATGATGATTTTTTGTACTTGTGTTTCACCCTCTGGGAGAGCCATGGTGAAAGTCATGTTGAGGTGACAACATCACGCAAGTGATGACACTTGTACATACCATACATGGTTGTAGCCATTATGATATCACGTTGAGGTGATATCCGATATCACGATAAGGTGATATCTTTCTTTTCCACATATGGTTGTAGCCATTGTGGTAGATATCACGATGAGGTGATATTGTTTCTTGTCCACATATGGTTGTAGCCATTGTGGTAGACATCACGATGAGGTGATATGTCTTGTGCAACTGGAAGTATACTCCCTAGCTGAGAGGGAGTGTTGATGTTTATGGCAGCATCAATAGTATTCTTCCAGCGATCTCCTTTACATCATTGGTTAAATTAAATATAGCCTTGGGGCTATTTAATTTATAGAAGATTGTGATTGCTCAAGAGACACAGCATTTGTTAATGATAATTAATATTTAATGTGAAGAGGCGCTTCACATAGCAACATTGTAATTATTATCTTGGCCGACCTTCCTTGTAACTTGCATTTTATTAATTGTAATTATATTTTTATGATGGCCGACCTTGCATGAAGAGGTGCGACCTCTCTCTCCCAAATTGTATAAATACAAGTTCGTTCCATTCATTTGAACAAGCAAGTTTGAAGTCTCTTCTCTTCTCTCAAGTGTGAATTACCAAGAGCAGATTGCGAATTCATCAAGTACAGATTGTAAAGTCATCAAGAGCAGATTGCAAACTCTTCAAGAGCAGATTTGAGTTGCAAGGAAGTGCAGATTATTTATCTATCATTGCATCTTGTGAAGGTGTTGATTATTGGCCTTGAGATTGGCCTCATTGTAAAAAGACTTGTTGCCATTACATATATATAAGAGATATATATTTGTTGCTAGGTTTTTCTCCCTCAAGAGGAGGGTTTTCCCAAGGTATCTGCTGTGTTATTGTGTCTGATTTTGAATTAATTTTCTGTGCATTAAATCTGATCATAAAACTAACACAAACATCATTGGCATCAAAACAAACCAAAACAAAGCAAACTGAAACGTTTTACCAGCAAGTTGAAGGTTGCATACAAAGTGTTTGTCAAATTGTCTAAGGCAGAAAATCAGACTTTTTACATCAGATTTGGCAAGGCACTTTACAATGGATTCAGCTACAACACTTGTTCATCTCTCCAACTTATTTTCGGGTAATTATTTTATGATTTTCAATTTCATCCAACTATTTGACGAAATGCTTAGTTTTAGAATAATGAAGAAATTTATTAGAAACTGATTCGAACATGATTGTAAGTGAAAGTCATTCCTCATTTTAATAATTTGGAAGGTATAATGCCGGATTCTTTCTTTCTAAATAATTTATTTCTATTAGATCCTTGGACAATAGCACTACTAGATCCCATTTTATTTTCTATCATTCTTCGCCTTGCATGGCATGACCCAGAATCGGGTGAGTTAATCTGCCATTTTGGCATTGATGTAACTTCGTTAGCACTCATTATCAACTAGTCTGGCTATAGTGTGTTGGGACTCAAATCTGTAGTGCCCTTTTCTGCTTGAGTCCCTTCATTTTTTGTGTGTTGTCCAGGCCATTTGCGGTCCATTACTTTTAACCAATTTGGGAGATCTTAATTGGACCACTATGTTCAAAATGTCCCTTCCTTGGTGTTGTTCCCTTTCCCCATTTTTGTACTTCAGCCAATCCCTCAATTTGCTAAAATCCAAAACATTTGGCTAAGTATGAGAGTTTTTTTCTTAGTCACTGTCGAGTATCTGCCGCAACAGGAACCTGGAACCTTAACTTCTAGGTTCTTGTTTCCTCCCACACACCATGCCCCGTGCTTGCCTTTGATCTTTTCCTTCAATTCCCTACTAGGCCTCAAGCCCAGTTGAAACCTAGAACCTAAGGTTCCAAGTCCACACTCCCTTTCACCTTTTGCTTTCTTGTTTCCTAGCAAGCCTCGACAAGAACTTGGAACCTGTTGTGACCTTTTCACACATCACCCCATTCAAATGGGGACCCTTTGTTTTTTGCTTTTTGCCTTGGCGTCGCAACTGCTAATCACTAGTCTTTTTGCAATGAGGAGTTTGAGTTTTGAATGGTCACCCAAGTCAAGCGGAGAATTTGAGCCTAGATCACTGTGCAAACGTCATCATTGTGCTTACGAAGCCCAGGACGAAGATCGACTGTCGTTTCAGTCAATTCTGACACCTCCTACTTTTTAGGGTTTTCACTCTGGCCCCCTATTTTTTAGGACCTACTTTTTTGGCACTTTTGAGCAATTCTGAGATCCCTATTTTTTAGGGGCTATTTTTAGAAAGTTGCTATTTTTGGAAAATTTCTATTTTTAGAAAGTTTCTATTTTTGGAAGGGTCCTGAATTTCGAAAATCCATTCAGAAGTTCGAAAAACTTAATAGAACTCTCAGAAAATCGATTTGAAAATTTTATGAATTCATGGTGAAAATTCTGAAAAATGTTAAAAATCTGGAAAAATCATTGGAAAAATCACAGAAAAATGGTGAATAATCTGGAAAATCAGTCCCAAAAAATCACAGAAAATGTTAGAAATCTGGAAAATCATGGATAAATCTGAGAAATCGTGGCAAAATGGCCCAAGTATGACTGAAAATCACGGCAAGAATTCATGGAGGCATGAAAAGAAGACTGAGATTCATAACCAGCATGGATAAAAATGAAGAAGTCAATGTCAAAAGAGCTTCAGCCAGAAGTTAATGGCATGGCAGAGTGTGAAGTCTGCTCATGAGTGGCATGGCTGAAGGTGAAGTCCGCCCAGCCTTGGACAAAATCAAATGGCATAAACTATGAGCAAGTCCGCCCTTGAATGGCATAGGAAACAAGCAAGTCCGCCCACCATAAAAGACAATGGCCTGAAGTCATGGCAAGTCCGCCCTTGGACAAAACATTGAGTGGCATGAAAATTGATGAAGTCCGCTCTAAGATGGCAAGCCATGAGATGAAGTCCGCTCCAATATGGCAAGCCATAAGATGAAGTCCGCTCCAAGATGGCAAGGAATAGAGCCAAGTCCGCCCAGCCAAGTAAAAAATAAATGGCTTGAACATAGATGAAGTCCGCCCTATGTAGAGTTGGAAAGAAACTAAGGCAAGTCCGCCATGCCAAGAAGGAGGGAGAAAAATCAAAATTTTGCCTAAGTGAAGACATTGGAAAATTTTAAAAATATGCTTGGCACTTTTGAAATTCGCCATGCTTAGAGAGAAAGAAAAATTTCCTAAGTCCAAACATCAACATGTGTAAAGAAAATTTTGCCAATGACTTAGGAAGATGGAAAGAAAATTTTGCCAGAGACTTAAGACAAAAAATTACGGCAAAATAAAATTGGAAGACAAAAAATTATGGCAAAATAAAATGAACAGAAAGAAAATTATGGCGAAATAAAATGGACGGAAAGAAAATTATGGCGAAATAAAACGGACGGAAAGAAAATTATGGCAAGATGAAATTGGACGGAAAGAAAATTATGGCAAGATGAAATTGGATGGAAAGAAAATTATGGCAAAGTGAAATTGGAAAGAAAAAATTTTGCCTCAAGCATTGGCAAGAAAAATTTTGGAAAATCGAATTTGCCTTAAATAAAAGAAAATAAATGCCATAAAAGGAAGGGGTTGAAAACAACACATATTTTAATTATTTATTTTTCAACACCCCAAAGAGATAACCAAAAGAAAATCACCTTTGCCATATGGAAGACTTGATAAGAGGTCCGACCTCAAGAGAGAGACATGGAGAATTTGACATGAAGTCCTCCAATATTTGAAGATAGATGGAAAAAGACTCTCAAAGTCCGCCATGGAAAAGTGTTCACCAAGCCCAACTTGTAGAGAGAGAGTATGACAAATCAGTGAGAATTCCGATTTCGGGAGATAAAATGGAGAATTAAATATGAAATATGCTCGTGCCAAGATGAAAATGACGAAGAGAGTATGAAGTTTGCCTTAAATTTGAAACAAAATTCACTTTAATATCAGGAGAGAGTGTTAAAAAATTCAGCACGAGGCCAAATTTCAGGAGAGAGAAAATGAAAATCTTCATCCAACATTGATTAATGAATAATTTTTGCCATGGCTAAATTTAAAAAAATAAAATAAAGATAAAATCAAATAAATTAGCCATTTTGGAGAATGAAATTTATAAAAACCTTTCAAAGCTTATCCTGAAAAAGTTATCTTTTTTATTGCAAGTGGATGACTACACCAGGCGAATCTTCAAAGGAGAAAATGGCAAAGAAAGTGTGAAGTCCGACTTGAAGGGAGATGAAAGAAAACTTGGAAGTCCACCCTTGCACATGGCAAGACCAACGGGAAGTCCGCCAAGAAGACAAGGACAGGGACATCATCAAGTACATCCAACTTACACAAGCCAAATTCAAAATTGAAGACAAATCCACCGGCAAAGTTCATTTGAGCACAAAAATGGCTAGAATCTTGAAGATGTTACGGAATGAAATTGAATAGCCAAAATTCGGCTAAGTATGGGAAATTCTTCACAGAGAAAGTGCCAATTTCCTCCATTGTGGCGAAGGCACAGGGGAGTTCCTCTCCAAATTCAAGGCACTTGAAGAAATTCCAAAGCAATCCGGAAAGAAAGACTTAATAACTTCAAGTCTAAACAGGTGCTCCAAGGCGAGGTGAGAAGAAGAAGCCAAAGTCATCCAAGATCAAAGCACAAAGGATAAAGTCATCGGCAAGGAAAATATTCTAAGGAACAAGACCAAAGTGATCAAGGAAGACATCCAGCACGCTGAGGTGACGCCTCGTCATCTTCCAACCAATCAAATTGTTCCAAATCAACATGCAACAACATTCTATTTTATTTGTTGGTTCATATTTAGTAAAAAGGACAAGTGTCCTCGAATGTAATTTTCTCATTGGTCGAGGGGTAGCAAACCCTAATTAGGGTTTTATTTGTAATCTTGGCCGTTGATCCTGAATTAATCTTGGCCATTGAATTGTAATTGGGGAGCCTATAAATTGAGCTCACCCCCTCATTTGTAAAGCATGGGAGCATGTTGCAAAACATGTTAAGATAGGTAATTGTTGTGTACGACTGCTAAAGTAATAAGTAATGCATGCATTGTTTTGATGGTGATTACTTCTCTTATTTTGGAGTTGGCATGGTTCTTATCCCTCATCATAGTTTAGATTTTATTTCATGTATGCTAGATAAATGCAAGATCTGATAAGTATTGATTTATGGTGAAACTTTTGCTCATACTTTCTTTGAATGGATGATTTTCATTCAATGCATAAAGTTAGCCTGAGCTTATTTTGTGGATGCTTAACTTCTATCTGGATAAATATTGTTCGATTTGATGGTAGTTATTCATGACGTGAAAATCACTAGCACACTCCCTTGAAGATTGCACCCCCCTTTGTGTAGTTGTCGTTGAGCATGGCGAAGCAAAGCGTGGTTATTGGTTCCACCAAGTCAATACCGTCTCTTGAATTCTTAGGAAGTAGACTAGAAATTCTAAACCTTTATCTCCTTTTTTTAGTTTGTTTGATCCAAGACCCAAACAGTAGAGCTTCATTGTCTAGACCTTCATTGTGAATTGAACAAGCCTAGCGTAAGTCCCTTTGTGTTACCAGCATAATCACATCAAACCACAGAGCTTATCCACACTCATCTTAAACATTGGAATTACCGTATGATCTTACTTGCAATCTTAGCATATGAGGTAGTTTTTCAAGAGGGGATATAGCGTCTTTGACACTTTATTCTAGAATGTTTGTTGTGTCATAAAACACGCATCAACAGAACCTAAGGGTTCACATTCCTTGTTGCCTCCCGAGTCCTATCCCCTATGCACGCTTCTCCTCTATTGTGTCGTGGATCCAAAGTTAGACTTGGTTCCTCCTACCTTCTAATCCCTTCTTGCATTTCTTTTCTGACCCATTGAGTCGTGAGTCCCAAGTCAAACTTGGAACCTGGAGCCTTGGTTTTGGTTCCAAGTTCTATCCTGCTCCCACCCCCCGCTTTGGCTCTCTACAATTCTTTTCGAGCCTTGAGCCCCAACAAGAACCTTAGATTCCAAGTCCCTGTTCCCTCTTGGCACCTGGTTCTCAACACTTTTCCTATTAGTTCCTATTGGACCCCAGATCTCAACAGGAACCTTAATTCCAACTTCCTCTCTGGGCCTAACACACATTGATGCACTTCCATATTCCAGATGCTCACTCCCAAGTTCCACCTAAAACTCGAGACCAACGAGGCACCTCAATGGTTCCAAGTTCCTCTCGAAACCTACCACCTGACTAAAACCCAATCAACAAGAGGCACATTTTTTAAAGTGCTTTTTAGGCGCCAAAGTTCTAGGCGCCTTGTTTTGTCCAACCATCTACCTGCCATTAATGCAAGAGGTCGCCCAACAAACTGTAAAGGTAGATTTGGACCATTTTGATAAAGGGGTTGGTTGTTGTATGGCTGGTAGATGTCTGTGTGGCCACCTAGATTTTCTAGGGCTCTAATCACACCATATCCAATTTTAGAAAGGCAATGAAGCAGTGACTCAGTTGTAGAGTAAAATATTATGGGTGTCATGCAAAGAATGTCTCCAAATTGTTTGTATCTCTCTAGGGAAACCTTCTTTGATGTAAGGATCTCCTCATGTCAAATTGCTAACATGATTGTATCAGGCGTTTAATAATGTGACAACATTTTAAAATATTGCAAGTATTGTAATAATCTTTTGTTTGATTCATATGGATATATGCAATTCAATTTTGGATCGTATGTATGTTTGATGTATGATGTTTGTAATTTGATAGCACAGATGCTTAGATCCATCCTGAGATTGTTTTCCTTACTATTTATGACTCTGCAACCCAATTGAATAGGCACTAGTTTGAAACCATTTGATCGACTTCACACCTCAAAATCGAGAAAACAAATCAATAGTGTAGAATTAGGAGCAGTTTTGTGCATCCATAACCTCGTATCATAACCGAGGATTTATCATTAAGGGAGTTGTTAAATGAACCTATTCATGTGGGTTATTCTTGCACAATCATATCAGCTATATAGGGGTTTTGAGACAGCTAGTTGTGCTCGGTTCAATGATAGTTTTGGAGCCAAGTTGTCATGTCCCCAATTTGGAGGTAGATTAATTTAATTAAATTAATTAATTAAGTTGTCCAAATTAATGATATTTCATAAGGATGACTAATTGATTATTTTAATTAAATTAAGTGGATTATTAAATTAGTTATTTATAAGGTTATCAAACAAATAAATATTAAAAGGTGACCTTATATTTAATTAATTTAATATAGTGACTAAAATAAATATTATATTATAAAGTCACTTGAATAAAATAATACTTTATTTCTAGAAGCTTCTTGGAGATGTGGTTGGAAAAGTATAAAAGGAAGCTTTGGCTAAGCATTTTTGGCATGTTGAATTGATTATTTCATTTTCTATCTTGGTGAGCTGAGTGCTTGGCAAATCTAGTTTCGCTTGTGAAATATCAAGCCTAGCTAGTTTGGGGGAAGATAAATCAGTCTTCTCATTTGGGCATGATTGGTGATTTTAAATAGGAGCTTACATTGGATGGTATACTCAGATTTATGCGGCAGCCATTGAAGTGCATTTGCAGTTGAGATTTGGGAAGACCATTCCATCATTTTGGGAGTGGTTAGGCGTTGGAAAGGAGTGATATTTATTTGTTTATGAGGTCTGAACATTCACAGCAGGGGCGGCACCCTTGGAGGAACTATTCATTGCTATTTCGGTAAACAAGCATCATATCACTGGGGGCATTTGAGCAAAGGAGTCTTAAGAACCTGACAAACATTCTAAGCATCATTTGGTGGGCCTAAACTGCTGCATTTATTTACTCCAAGTCTGCATACCATGAACAGGGGCGGCCATGCT
Organism: Sequoia sempervirens; assembly: GCA_007258455.2. NCBI lineage: Eukaryota > Viridiplantae > Streptophyta > Pinopsida > Cupressales > Cupressaceae > Sequoia > Sequoia sempervirens. Next base: position 235,101,973 of record VDFB02000008.1, on the reverse strand, counting down.
TGAGGAGGGTGATTTCATGTTTAGAAGGCACCATAAATATAGATAAATTCTGAGAATATTCCTAGAGGGTTGTGGGACACCAAGGAAGCTTAGCACTGCATTTTGGAGGGCAAATACAGCTATCTCAAGGAGAATCAAAAGGTTTAGTGCTGGCAGCCATTTTGTATCAGGTTCCTTGTTTGTCATTATACTTGCATTTTGAGTCATATATTGTCATATCAGTCCATTGCTGTCTTAATCAGTATGTTAACATTGTAGGATTATTGGCATATGATAGTTGTATCAGCATTTCATATTAAATTCTGTAATTGCAGCCAAGAGTCTTGGCCTTGCATAAGTTTGCACCTCAAGCAGTTCACTACAGCATTGTATTGAAATTGAATAAGAGGCTACAAGTTGCAGTCACAATACATTTGTCAACATTGCCAATATGATAGTTTCAAAGTCATCTTTGTAATCAGAATTGGGAATTATATTTTGCAAATAAAGGAGTCTAGAGTTTGCATGCCAATTGTTTGACAAAATGTCAATTGGCTGTAGGCAAGGAAACACGGGGACGCATCCCCTGGGTTTTTGCCCCCGTACCCGTCCCGGGAACGTCTCGGGGACGGGGGACGCCTGGGGGACGGCTGACAGCCGTCCCCAAAAAGTCCCCATTTTTCGGGGACGTCCCCAATTGGATGAAACGTCCCTGAAGCAGATGGGGGATGGCCAGCTGTCCAGGGGATGGATAGGGGACGCCTAGCCATCCCTCGACCATCCCCCTTTGCCCAACAACAAATTTAAGTTAAAAAAAAAGGTAATTTTTAATTTTCTTTTTTTTAATCCTTTCCTTTGTGGACCTGTTGTGACCTTTTCACACATTGCCCCATTGCAAATGGGGACCCTCAGTAGTTTGCAAGTTTTTAGGGCTTTTCCTCCGCGCAACAGTTTCATGAGGTCATTGTTTTGAGAGTTTCAAGTCAGTCTTTTGAGAGTCATCTGAGCCAAGTTGATAATCCATGCCTGAAACAATGCCTAAACGTCACAAAAGCGCTCAGAAGGTCCGGGAGACGAGGATTGCCTATGCTTTTGGCCAATTCTGACACTTCCTACTTTTTAGGGAATCTGCTTTTTTACTTTTTCGCTTTTTCATTTTTGGCATTTTTGGACCAAACTGGGTTCCCTAATTTTTAGGGATTTTGCTTTTTCTATTTTTAGAAAGTCAACCCTGGTTGGCAGGCCAAAGTTTCCATTTTTAGAACCAAAATCAGCCAAAATTTTTGAAAAATCGAAGTAAAAATCGAAAAATCAAGCAAAAATCAAGCAAAAAATCAAGTAGAAAAGCATGGAAAAGCAAGGGAAAAATTTGGAAAAATCAGTTGAAATTTATAGAAATTCGCATCAGTTTGGACCATGAAGTTCGCCCATGTAAGGAGAAATGGCAGTGAAAACGGCTAAGACCTTTTAAAGTCCGCCCTTGCCATAGGAAAAGATGGCAAGACTATTTTAAAGTCCACCCAAGCCTTGAGAAAAAATTGGCAAGACATTAAGGAAGTCCGCCCAGCCTTGAGAGGGGAATGGAAAGAAGTTTTCGAAGTCCGCCCCACCATGGAAAGGAGTTGGTAAAGTCCGCCTAGCCTAGGAGAAGAGGGAAAATTGAAAATTTTGGCTAAGTATTTGATGCTTTGGAAGGAGAAAATGAAAATTTGGCTAAGTATGGGAAGAAAGGGAAATGTCAAGAAGGATGAAAAGTCCACCATGCCTTGATGGAAAATGGAATAAAGTTGGTGAAGTCCGCTTAGGCCATGGCAAGGAGAGTGTGAAGTCTGCCCAACTTGTTAAGGGGAGAAAAAAATGAAAATTTGCCCAAGTATGGAAAAATTTTATGAAGTTGGCTAAGTGCATAGAGGAAAATACATATGGCAAAGAGGTTAGAAAGTCCGCCCCTGGCCAAAAAGGATAAAAATTGTCTAAGTGTCATGGAAATTTGCCTGGAGAAAATTGTCCAAGCAAGAGGAAAATTCGTTTTGGCATGAGAAAATGTGCCCAACACAATATGAAGTTCGCCATGGCAAAAGAAAATGAGGATCTGGCGTAATATTCGTTGGCAAAATGGCTAAAAATTTAACTTGGCTAGATGGAAAGTGAAATAACTTGGAAAATAAATATTTAGCCAAGGAAAAAATTAAAATAGCCATGGGTCAAAATTGAACGGGTTGGAAATAAATTAAAATACTTTGGATAATTTATTTCCGACACTTAGAAATATAAAATGCCTCAGACAAAAAAAAAAATTAACCAAATATGCCTTGGAAGAAAATAAATTACGCCAGAAAAAGAGAAAATACATGAGCAAAATTAAATTCACCATGAATTAAAACTTGGAAAAATCGAATTTAATTGGACATTTAATGTTTTTTTCAAATTTTCGAAAATCAAAGATAAGCATCTAGCAAAAAATCGAATTTTGGAAAATCAAAGGGATTTGCTTGGATAAGCTCGCCATAGAGATTTTTCGAAAAGAATGGAAACTTGCCCATTTGAAGAGGAGAAAACAAATTGAAATCGAGAGAAAAAGATGCAGTTGCTAAAACAAATTGAATTCTTCAGCATTATAATGAGTTTCAGCAACTCATTTTTCATAGACTCAGCTGAAGAGAAGTTAATCTCTCGAAATCGTAAGAAAGTTGAGACAAGATCAATTCTTCTGCAGGCAAGGTCGATTTTCTCAGAGGAAGGAATAATTTTTTATTGCTGAAGAAGTAATTTTTTCCAAGAAGTGAAGAATTTCTTGGCTGAAAGTCGAACTTCCCAGCAAGTTGGCGCACTTTGTCATTGGCTTTTTGATTGCATTCTCGAAATCAGAATTTTATTTGCAGCCAGAAGGTTTTTCCTTGAGGTTTGGAGTTTAGTCGGCTAAATTCATCAATTCTCCTTCTGTCTTTTTCATTCTAGCTAAATTTCGATCGAATTCATTTACTCTCAGCTTGCTTTTTCGCAGAAATTTAATTATTTAATAAGCTGAAAGTAAAATTTTTGAATACAAGGCGTGAGAATAAATTATATTTTAAAGTCTTTGTATTAATGTTAGTGTTTTTACTGTAGGTTAATGACCACGGTAGGAGAACCATCAAAGAAGGTGCCGATGGAGTTCGCCAGTAAAGGGGTACAACGACAATCAAAGATAAATTCCAAATGGAAAAATGTCGCAGACACTGATCTGGGACATGTAGACTTCGTGGAGTTCAAAAAGAGAGTATATGGACATGTTGGATTACCAACACCAATTGCTAGACGGATGGTGAGGAATGGAATTTTCCAAGCAGCCGGATTCCCGCCTACAATAAACTGTGTCGAGTTGATGGTAGAATGTGCCATCCATTACAATGCTCAGGAAAGACAAATTGTTGCCTCTGACGGAAGGATTTTGGCTCACCTTGGCGAAGTGGCAATACAGGAGGCATTCGGCATCCCAACACATCACCGGACCATCTACAAAATCAAGGAGGACGCCAAGAGATTGTATGATAGACAATCTGAATTGTGCACCACAAATGTTAATAAGTCATGGTTGGAGAAGCCTAGACCATCCACAAAGAAGATGCCTAAGAAGCCGCGCCGGACAGATTTTAAAGAGGATTATGGAGATATCATTTTGATGCTGAATAGGATAGCTGGCAATCCGCAGGGTGCATATTTTGAGATGTGGATGTATTATTTTATAGATGAAATCACTTCCAGCATGAAGATGTTCAACTGGTCCCGAATGATAAGTGACAATCTTCACGAGCAGCTGGCCAATTTGGAAAAGACCAAGTCTTTTCATATGAGCTCGTACATTGTCTATTTGTTGGCCAAAACATACAAATACTCAGGACTGATTTGCAAAGGCAAAGTTGGCAATGGGGAGAATGAACTCAAGTCTTATGACTGCTACCCGCAACTTCAACTCAAGGAGAAATCTCATTTCAGGCGGGTGAACGATGCTTTCCTAATGTATATAACAAGAATACTTCAAGGAGGAACGCACCAGAGGTTGAGTCACGAAGCCAAGAGCTTGATCAGTAGATATGGATCCTAGTTTATCCAGTTTCCAAAATTTACGTATGTTAGGATCCAGGGATTCACTGGAAATCCTTACAAGCTACCTATCTATCCAACAAATTGGATGATTTTGCTTGAAGTCCTGAGACAGCTGGAAGATTATCAAAACATCCAGAGGCCAAGTAAGAAGGCGGCTGTTACTTTCCCATTCTTTATTGGGAATATGCTAGAGTCCTGTCTGTCAGCACAAGCAGCCGAGAGCGCCAGGCTAAAAATTCAATGTACCCATTCACAGCTTATAGGTCCAAGGCCAATTTTGATCCGCATCATCACATTCGAACTGTGGATGGGAGAAGATACAAACATAGAGTAGACTTGGAGGACTTCTGGGCGAACGCCGCTGATGAGTATGAAGTCAGAAAGAGGTTATGGTCTAGAGTGTCGGTGGACTTTATGAGGGCAACCGAACTTTTCCAGGTGCCCGATCAGTTGCAGGATGATCGAAATTATGTCTAGCCAAGCTTCGAGGAGAGCCGACCTCTTCCTTCCGTGAAGTAGTCAGAGCCTAAGCATTCAGACTTGGCTACATTGATGAGACCAATGATTAAGTATTCTCAGTGGTGGTTCGACCATCAGGTCCAGGAGTTGAGGCAGAAAAGAATAACGCTCACATATGATTTGCTGAGCGATACAGAGTCATACTCCTCCAATGTCGGCGCATCCCACAATGATGATTTGGTTAATATTGTTGAGAAGAGGAAAGAAGTGATTGCAAACATTGAGCCTGTCCAAAAAAGACAGAAGATGGAGCCATCTCGTTCCGCGGCATCTAGAAACATTGATGAGCTGATGGCTACCGCAAACGAATCCTTGGCTGAGATGATGAGACCTTCTATAGTTCAGGAAAAGAACAATGAACCGATCCAATTGGATGACGATGAGCCCCCATCTCCTACGGGCACAAAACTACTGGGTTTGGATAATGAAATGGAAGTCCAAAATGATGACTTCAAAGAGGGAATGATTTCCGCTCTCAGAGGAGTCTTGGATATTCCAGATGAAGGGAACGTTCAGGAGGAGGATAGTATCGAGCAGCCTACCATTCTGGATTAGTGAAGGAGAGGATGAAAATTCAGGCACCAGTTGAGGTCCAAGAAGAAGATGATACTGCGGATTTCTTGGCGAGGTTGGAACAAGTTGCTACTAGGAAACCTGCCAAGAAATTTTCCACCATTCAGAGGGACGAAGCCGGCGGCCGTTCCATACAGATCGCAGTACCAACAGTTGATAAAGCACAAGATGAGATCACTCCCCAGGAATACGCCATAACCACTATAGACCTTGGCCTAACCACTATAGACCTTGGCCCAACAACAAAAGGCCAGGAGATAGAAGAATTGGATAATTCCGTCTCAACTATCAAGGCGAGATTGGAAAAGGAAGTGTCGAAAAAGAAAGAGTACAAAAGGGAGGTCGAACGCCTGAAGGAGTATATACGGCATCTGACCCAACCACTCAATCAGGGTGATGCAGTAGCTCCTCCTCTTCTCAATTCCTCAAAGGAGATGGCCAAGGATGTGGAAGAAGGGATGGTCACAGCCAAGGAGGCCCAGGAATGGATGGCAAGCAAGGGCACGGAAGCGGCTTTGTTCATGGAGAGATTGACGCTTGCTTACGGATAGACTTCTTCTTTCCTTTCCAGATTGGCTGACATGGCGGAAACTTGGGACAACCTCCCAGGTATTCAATAGAGGCTCATTCCATGCCTCAGAGTACTGAAGGGTGTTCCAAAGGAAGAATTGGTCAAGGGAAAGGTGATTGTTGCGGGAGCGGCTTATGATTTTCATCATTGGTTTTGGGCAGTGACAATACAAAGTGAGGTTCTAGAGAAGGCAAACGCAGATGGGCTCAGAGTTGAGGAGCAAGTTAAAGAAATCCAGAGGAAGATTTATATGATAGCTGCAGATGTGTTTGACAGAGAGATTGTCCGGGAAAACAACATGCAACTGGAAAGGTTGAAGCATAAGGTTCAAGAAGTTTTCTTCTCTGCTACTGGACCAATTCTGAGACAGGATTTCACAAAAGTGGCAAACCTCTTGTCCATCCAAGATGATTTTGTGAGACAAGAAATGGATTGGGAGAACACCTTCACCAGATGTGTTGAGGATTTGGACGAGCTTGAATTCAGGATAAGCATGTTGCCGCCAGTCACGATGGAGGAAGTCGTCACGATCGTGTCCAAATTCGTCAAGCACAATGCTGCCCAGGAGGATAGGAACGCCTTCCCTTGAAGATAGCTCCAACTGCCACCTCACTGCTTGTTTACTACTTGTTTACTGGTTGTTAACTGATGTTATTTTGGGAAACCCTAATTAGAGTTGGGTTGTATTAATCTTGGCCGTTGATGTTGATTTAATCTTGGCCTTTCATTTGATTCTGAAAACTCTATATAAACTTGTGATCTCTCACTTTCATTGGTGTGGAGACAGTGTATGAAATTGTTGCATTAGACTATTTCCGATAATAAAAGCTCTTATGCATGATTTGCTTTGAATCACTTTTATTGTCAAGTAGTGAGCAAGGTTGCATAGCTTCTTCTACCATAGATTAGAATTAGATTACAATTAAGTAGAATTTTCTTTGAATGTTTGTTAAGTGAATGCGAGATTCATCGTATAGATTAAATGGTGAAATATTGCTCATACTTTCTTCGGATGGATGATTTTCATTCGATGCGTAAAGTTAGCCTGAGCTTGTGATTGTGGATGCTTAACTTCGGTCTTATTTGAGGCTTGAAAATTATAATCACACCCTTTGAAGATTGCACCCATTTTGCGTAGTTGTCCCAGGGAGGCGAAACAAAGTGTGGTTACCCGTTTCACCTAATCTTTATTGTCTCTTGAATTCCTAGGCGTAGAATAGATTCTCTAAACCCTTATCTTTTTGCATTTTTCTGAGATCCAAACTGAAAGTCCCAACGAAGAAGCCTTTAATGATAAATCCGTCTAAGTCCCGAACTTGTAAGGAATTCTTAAACGTAAGTCCCTTTGTGTATTACCAGCATATCACAACGCCCATTGAGTTTATCCACATGTCATGACCTGACGAAAGAAACCTTGGAGTCGCCATATGATCTTCTCGCAATCTTAGCATACGCGGTGACTTTTTTCAAGAGAGGATAGAGTGTCTTTGGACATTTTATTCTGTCTATTTTGATAATCTAACTGTGACTTTTTTGTTGGTTCTTGCAGGTACAAGTCCCAACCTGTGGCAGACAGCTAGCGGCATCACGTTGCTTGAAACACCGGATTCCACTAGGAAATTGTGTAACATTTTACCAAATATTCTGACTGACAATAAAAACGAGGCAGGATCGTCTTTTCCCTGGTAAAAGACCATCGGGTGTTTGTCCTGATTGTTGATATCCCGGTTCTTCTCCTTTTGTGTTCCAGGAACAATTTCTCTTTTCGGTGGGGTCTATGGTTGCTCATTTGCTAGGACTTCTTCTTGAAAAATGTCTATGTCCATAAGGACTTCTTCTGGCGACATGTCTCTTTGATTAGAATTTCTAGACAATGTCTGGGTCATTCTTGCAACACTGGGAGGTTGTTGCGGAGCATCAAAGATGTTGCCTATCACTTCTAATTCGGCAATATTGGTATTTGTCGAAGCATTGGGCACTCCTCTGTTTCGCACATTCTGCGGGATGTTTCTCGGAGCAACTGCTTCAGTCAAACTGCCCAAAAGCGTTTCCCGAATCTCAAGGATTCTCATTAACTCAATTAGAGGTAAGTTGACCTTCATTCTTTTAAATTCTTCTAACACATATGAACTTAACCTCTTTAGTTCTCGGGGACGGCTTTTTGTCTGAGCTTGAACCTGCTCCACTTGAGGGCTCACTTGTCTTGTTTGTTCCACTTGGGGAACAATAGCTTGTCTCGCTCCACTTGGTTGAGCATTTTGCTGGCGATATTCTGGCGAATCTCTGGGAGGAGATGGCACATTGGTAGCATTTGGATTTGGTGGGGTCTGGAAATTGTTTGGAGGAATAGATGTAGTCAAAGGTTCACTTTGGCGATTATTCCTTTGGTATATCCTAAATGGATTTTCAGACGCCTGTTGGAGTACTTCTCTAGTTCCTTCTACCAATATACTATTATACAGTGGAGGGAAATTATAACCATTGACTGTAGATGGCTGGCTAGACGGGTCTTGAGTTTTCGGCCCATCTTGATATCGTGGCGCCTCCACTGGGCCATTTGCAGATGCGGGTGGAAATCTTTGATTATGCTGATATTGTGGGTATTCTTGGGGTGGAAATCGGACACTCTCGATCACAAGGGCCTGATCATATCTTGGTGCAGGAACTAATTCGTATCCAGTTACTGGAGGATCTTTTGCCTCTGAATTCCTCCTTTCGCTTTTGAAAATATCTGCGGCTACTTGGAACTCGCGACAATGTAACTCGGAATGTTGATCTGTGTTGTGTAGTCTGCACCATCCTGATAATGTTGCTTCAGCTAGGAATACTTTGTCTGCGGGACGATTGTCGGCAGGCGGATTATCCAAGGGTGACGGTACAGTACCGTTATTAGGTCTAGTGTTCCATGTTTTCTTTTGGAAGCCTGAATTGTTATTCCGGAAACCTTGATTGTTCCCCTGATAATTTTGATTATCCCTTTGATAATTCTAATTGTCTCTCTGGTATCCAGAATGACCTTGACCTTGGTAATTCCCTTGAGGTGGCTGATAGCTCTTTTGAAAATTCTATATTTGGCTATTTTGACCTTTCAAATATGTGACTTCAGTCGATAGCTTCTTGACTTGTTCAATCAAGTCCTTCATTTCATCCTTCTCTTCTTGAGTTCGCGTTGAAGTTGTCGCATTCTAAAGATATATTGGCTATGCTGGCAGTACTTGGAACATAGGCACTCCTGGGTGAAGGACCATTTGATTGCCCACTGGAGGGACTAGGTTCATCATAGGTGTCTGATGAGCCAATGCCCAATTAATATCTTGAACTTGGTTCAGGGAGGCTGCATTTCCTAAGTAATTGAGTGGACCAGGAGTCATACCTACTCCTAGACCATTACTGGCCTTTATTGCTGCAACATATGCTCCCTTCAAATCCGCTGGGAGCAGGTTTGTTGACTTCACAAACACGGCGGTAAGACGATCCAAAGCTTCGTAATTGATTGGCAGTGCTGCTGCATTGTCCAACTCATAGGGATCTCTTAATCTCATATAAGCTCGGTGGAATCTATTGTTGAACGTGCTAATTGGTTCGTGTTCTTGTCTATTCACTTCCACAAATTGTCTATACAGATTAGATGGGGAAATTGGTGCCCTGAACTTTTCTAAGAAAGCAGTCTTCATTTGTTGCCAATTGCGAATGGAGTTGGCTGGCAAATGGATGTACCAGTAAGAAGCCTCCTCGTCGAACGTGTAGGGAAACAATCTGCAGGCAACATCTTCTTCTTGAATATCTCTGTTCTGAAGAGGATCTTCAAAAAGCTTGATATGCTCGTTTGCGGTATGGTTCAAGTCACCACTATAAAACTTGAAACAAAAATGTTCTGGATTCTTAGGTAAATCATGATAAACAGCAAACATCATAGGTGACACATTAGCTAGATGCCACGCCATTGGAGCGTTTGGGTGGTTCACTTGGACTGGTTGCACTAGCTGTGCAGCCACTAAAACTTGTTGACAATTCGGTTGTGTGGTGCTTGGAACTGGAGTATGTGGCGGTGCTTGGGACATACTCCCAGGTATTCAAGAGAGGCTCATTCCATGCCTCAGACTACTAAAGGGTGTTCCAAAGGAAGAATTGGTCGAGGGAAAGGTGATTGCTACGGGAGCGGCTTATGATTTTCATCATTGGTTTTGGGCAGTGACAATACGGAGCGAGGTTCTGGAGAAGGCAAAGGCGGATGGGCTCAGAGTTGAGGAGCAAATTAAAGAAATCCAGAGGAAGATTTATATGATAGCTGCAGATGTGTTTGACAGAGAGATTGTCCGGGAAAACGACATGCAGCTGGAAAGGTTGAAGCATAAGGTTCATGAAGTTTTCTTCTCTACTACTGGACCAATTCTGAGGCAGGATTTCACAAAAGTGGCGAACCTCTTGTCCATCCGAGATGATTTTGCGAGACAGGAAACGGATTGGGAGAACACCTTCGCCAGATGTGTTGAGGATTTGGACGGGCTTGAATTCAGGATAAGCATGCTGCCGCCAGTCACAATGGAGGAAGTCGTCACGATCGTTTCCAGATTCATCGAGCACAATGTTGCCTAGGAGGATAAGGATGCCTTCCCTTGAAGATAGCTCCGACTACCACCTCACTACTTGTTTACTGGTTGTTTACTGAAGTTATTTTGGGCAACCCTAATTAAGGTTGGGTTGTATTAATCTTGGCCGTTGATGTTGTTTTAATCTTGGCCTTTCATTTGATTCTGAAAACTCTATATAAACTTGTGATCTCTCACTTTCATTTGTGTGGAGATAGTGTATGAAATTGTTGCATTAGACTATTTCCGATAATAAAAGCTCTTATGCATGATTTGCTTTGAATCACTTTTATTGTCAAGTAGTGAGCAAGGTTGCATAGCTTCTTCTACCATAGATTAGAATTAGATTACAATTAAGTAGAATTTTCTTTGAATGTTTGTTAAGTGAATGCGAGATTGATTGTATAGATTAAATGGTGAAATATTGCTCATACTTTCTTCGGATGGATGATTTTCATTCGATGCGTAAAGTTAGCCTGAGCTTGTGATTGTGGATGCTTAACTTCGGTCTTATTCGAGGCTTGAAAATTATAATCACACCCTTTGAAGATTGCACCCACTTTGCGTAGTTGTCCCAGGGAGGCGAAACAAAGCATGGTTACCCGTTTCACCTGATCTTTACCGTCTCTTGAATTCCTAGGCGTAGAATAGATTCTCTAAACCCTTATCTTTTTGCATTTTTTTGAGATCCAAACTGAAAGTCCCAACGAAGAAGCCTTTAATGATAAATCCGTCTAAAGGAATTGTTAAACGTAAGTCCCTTTGTGTATTACCAACATATCACAATGCCCATTGAGCTTATCCACATGTCATGACCTGACGAAAGAAACCTTGGAGTCGCCATATGATCTTCTCTCAATCTTAGCATACGCGGTGACTTTGTTCAAGAGAGGATAGAGTGTCTTTGGACATTTTATTTTGTGTGTTCGGTGGATGATAAAACATACACCAACAGGACCCCACGCCCTCCCAACCCTAATATGGCCACTTAAAACTTCTTCTTACCTTCATTTGACCTCATTTTAACTTGCCAAAAAAAAATTGCAGCCAAGAGCAAAAGTGAGAAGAGAAAGAGGAGGGTTTGAAGGAGCTGTTGGAGAAGAAAAATCAGCATTTAGAAGGAAAAAAGGAGAGCATTAAGGCAGCAACTAGCAAGAGAAGTGAAAGAAGTAAGTTATTCTTCCATTATCTTTCATTTTTTTCTAAGTTAAAATGATAAAATGTATGATTTTTTGTATTTTTTTTTATTTTCAGTTTGCAAAAACCAAAACAAAACAAAATGAGCAGCAGTAGTGAAGATAGTGGGCATGTTGAGAGGGGGGAAGAAACCCAGTCAATTCATAGGGGGCAGCCTCAAACAAACCCATTTGATATCCCTTCTGAAGATTTGAAAAAATATGGAAAAGGCCCTTTTAATCCTAAAAAACCTTTTCTTCAACTAGCATCACGTATAGACCAAGGCAAAGGGAAAAACACTGGGGGTAGTAGATTGTGGCAATGTCACATTTGCAAAGATAAATATTATGGGAGCTATACAAGAGTCTATTCTCATCTATTGGGTTTTGGAGGCCATGGGGTCAAGGGTTGTACAGAAATAAAAGATTTTGAGAGGATAGAGTGTTATAGATTGCACATGGAGGCCGAAGGAAGGCCTATGGAGCAGCAAATGCAAACTCAATCCGCACATTCAACCTCACCAATGCCCTCTATGCTTGGTAGTCCTAGTGTTGGTAGTGGTAGTAGTGGTGCGGGTGATGTTCATATTTCCACAAGAGGGAAGAGGAAGGCTAGTGCTTCTAGTGAGCAGCAAAATACAAATGCACGTATGTTCAATGTGCAAGCACAACATGTGGCAGAGTCTTCCATTGCCAAATTTTTCTATGCCCATGCCATCCCATTCCATGTACCACATTCTCCCTACTTCAAACAAATGTTTAGAGATGTGACAATTGTTGATACCTCATTCATTCCCCCTGGAGAAAATAAACTACGCACTACACTCCTTGACAAAGAATATTCTAAGGTGAGTGTGGTGATGGAGGACATTAGACAGTGTTGGATTAGAACAGGCTGCTCTATTATCATGGATGGGTGGACCGATATTAGACAACGGCCACTTATAAACATCCTAGTCACATGTTCAGCTGGTTCATATTTCCTTAGAGCCGTTGATTGTTCTAGGAAGCACAAGGATGCAGAATTCCAATTTAATATTTTTAAAGAGGCTATAGAGGAGGTTGGGGCAGCCAATGTTGTGCAGGTGGTTACTGATTCAGCACGTGTGTGCAGATTAGCAGGTTTGATGGTTGAGAGTGCTTACAAGCACATTTTTTGAACCCCTTGTTGTGTTCATGCGTTGAACAACACATTGAAAGACATAGGGAAGATAGATTGGGTGCACCAGGTGGTTGTAGAGGCTAGAGACACTCAGATGTTTATTTGCAACCATCACACCTCACTTGCCCTCTTTAGGACATTTTCGAGGAAGGAATTTCTCAAGCCTGTAGCAACAAGGTATGCCAGCTACTTTATTTTGTTAGAGAGGATGCTTGAGGTGCAGGAGGCTCTACAGTTGATGATGGTTAATTCAGAGTGGAATAGATGGTCTATGGCAAGCACTGTAGAAGGGAGAAGCATCAAACAAAAAATTCTTGATGATAATTGGTGGTCCAATGTGAGGTAAAATATTGTTATTGATTGCTGATTTTATAAAAAAAAATATATATGATTTTATTATTTTTTGATTTTCTAAGTTCTAACTTGTCTTTTTTGAAATTTTTGTTTGCAGATATATTTGTTCCATCATTTCACCAGCTGTGGATGTCATTAGATATGTTGATACAGACTCTCCAAGTCTTGGAGAGATTTATGAAACTTTTGACTCCATGCTTGGAAAAATGAAGAAAGCAATTTCTGATAGGGATCCTAATTCGGGATTATATGAGCAAAAAATTAGGCCCATTGTGACGCGGCGGTGGAACACTATGAACACCCCGCTTCATATGGCAGCCTTTGCTCTTAATCCCAAATGGTATGTACCTAGACCTGGTAGGATACCTCCTTGTGATGAAGATGAAGTGAAAGAAGGGTTTATGAGGGCCCTTGCAAAAATATATTCAGTTGAGGAGGCCAGTCTAGTTCGTACACAGTTCATTGACTTTGTTAATCTTCGCGGTCCAACATTCGGCAAACCAGAGGCCAAGGTAGATAGAACTATAGTAGCTCAAAGAGATCCTATTGGATGGTGGTCATGGCATGGGAAGGATGCACCACAATTGAGGACGCTTGCTATTTGCCTCCTTTCACAAGTAATACATTAGATTAACACAATTTGATTTAGATTAGTGTTGAACATTTATATAATCATAATTCAAATTGAATGTCCTGATTAGTAAATTACTAATTTAGTTTTTGTCTCCTCTCATAGGTTGCTAGTTCCTCTGCTGCAGAGAGGAATTGGTCAACATACGGCTTTATTCACTCTATCAAGAGGAATAGGTTGTCTTCTAGACGGGCAGAAAAATTAGTGGTTGTGCATAGTGCTTTGCAACTCCAGGATCATCAGACTCCTAATTATAGACAAACTCCAGCGTTACGGTGGGATGTTGATCCAGAGGACGTCGCACAAATTGATGAGGAGGAGGAGAGACAAGAGGGATTGGTTGGAGTTCCATTAGATGAGCCAGCCCCTCATAGTGACAATGACTCAAACTCTGAGTCTGATTTTGATGCAATGTTGGCAGATGCCGACTAGCGGCAGCCATCATACTTTCTACTACTATGTTTTGGACACTTGTAACTTTGTCATTTTGACATTTGTAGTACAAACTTGTAGCCTTTTGGGCATTTTATTATTTTATATCATATGCACATTGACTATTTGACATGAATTATGGTCCATGGAAGCAATTAGGTAGTTGTAGTATTAATTTGTTCGATTCTATGATGCATATGTCAATATGATTGGTGATTACATTTGCAACTTTATGAATGTTCATTGTTATGATTATCATTACTCATATAAATATCTTAAATTTCCCTATATTTTAAAAATCTCTCTCTCTCTCTCTCTCTCTCTCTCTCTCTCTCTCTCTGTATATATATACTATATAGTCATCCCCCTGTCCCCAAAAATCCCCTTGAAAAATTGTCGTCCCCAAAACTCGTCCCGCCGTCCCCTCGTACCGGAAACTTGGTGGAACATAGGCTGTAGGTGATTATTTTCACGAAATTCAAGACATTTATTTGCATTTGAAAATACAAAAACATATTTGCACGTCATCTATATTGTTTTTAGACTTATTAGTTGTCAATTCCAAGCATGTAAACATCATTGTCAAGTGCCAAAAACCAAAACAAAGCAGTCAGAAGATTATATCAGCATAAATCAACTTGCACATCAAGTGTTTGACGAAATGTCCAAGGCATTAGAAAGTGAAAACAAGGTCAGATTTTGCTAGGGACATTACACAAATCGACAAATTGGGTTCGGTTGTCAATATGTTAGTTTCCAATTTTATTTGATATCAATACTTGCTAAGGTATACCCCTAGATCCACCCTCCCAACTCTAAGCCAAGCTCAAAGTGAAGGAGATCAAACCCACTCTCCTAGAGTTGGCCTTTAACCCTCCATGATCTATTGATGAGCTGATTTTACTCGCATGATAACAACCCTTGGCTTGTGAGTGAAATTTAATTCTAGGGAGTGGAGCAGCATTTTTGGGACCCAACAAAATGGCATTGTCAGGGATAGACTTGTAGGCGTATGTTGGTAGGAAGCCAACTAATGAAGCATTATGGGTTAATATTAATTTGAAGATTCTACTAGTGAGAAGACCCAAAAATTTTTGCCTTGGTGGTGCAGCTTGCTTGAAGAACTTCCTCATTTAGTGAAGTGACGACTCTAGTGTCTTGAATCTAATGTGTTGTTGCTGACCTATGTTTGTTGGTGGTACTACAAACTTTCGTTCATTCTGGTGCAACAGTTGGTCAAGGTACACAAGGGTGTTCTTCCCTTTTTCTCTTGGAATGAATATACAAAGGTTTTTTTTTGTGGAAGGAATGCAGTCCTATTTCAGCATCTATAGTGTCATGTAATCATGGATCATTTTGTTCACTTTGATGATGTCTCATCTGAGTGCACACATGGTTGTGTGTAGGAGACCAGGGGTCTCTTAACCCAATCACTAGCCAATAATACTGAAGTTTGTTTGTGTTTTCTATTGTTTTGATTTTTTGGTGTTTTTGCAATAAAAGAAGAATTTGCGATTTTGCAAAGAAATGACTAGAAAAATAAAATAAAATACTAGATGCTTCTAAACAACATAGTATAGCTTAGATCTCGAAGCTAGATGATCTATTAACCTTTCCAAATGATTACAATTGTAATATTAAACAATCAGAATAAAGGCAAGCTTTTATTTGGAAAACCTGGATACGCCTGCAGGCGCCAGAAAGAGACTGGGATGGTACGGCTGAAAGAAATGATGCAATCTCCCACCTCGAAACTGATGAAATAGCTCCAGAAATCCTAAGCGTCCACTTTGCAAAAGACAAAAGGTAAAAAGGCAAAGCAATTTACTCTGGAGATGAAGTACGGCCCTGGCTGCAGTAAATGTACGGCCTATACCAGCAAGAAGGAAATCCGTACCTTCTTGGAAAGTGTGCCAAACCACTAGGAAAGGATCTCAGTTAAGTCGCCCCAGTATCTGATGAATAATCTCCTTCAAAACCCTTCCTAAATCAAATCAATAAGCACAACTGTAACCTCTGAATGAAGTCACCCTGTTGACAATCTTCAACTGGTATTTCACAGTCTCAATATGTCAGATTCTGAAGAGGGAACGTTCTTCAAAACCTGTTGATCTGCAGAAACCCTGGTTTCTCAAACCCCAATGCTCTCCGAGAGATGAAATAAGACAAATTAGAATAATCACATAATGAGTTCGATTTTCCTTTGAAAGAATATATATCCCTCTCAAAATTTCGACCTTCTCTCATAAAAATCCATTAAAAGGCATTTAATAATATAAATTCGCCCTTTTTCAATACTTAGGCTAATATTTAATTAAATGGCGTCCCTCTTATTTAAATGAGTATTAAATTGATTAAATATTAAATTTTTCCCTTCCTTATAAAGTATTAAAAATACTTTATAATTTGCCATTTAAATATTAACTTTAATATTTCATTAAAATGACTTTATATTATAAAGTCAAATTAATTATTCCTTCGATTATTATTAAATGCTTCGAATAACCCCTATTTGCTCAACCAATCATCAAACCTGGTCGATACTGAGCTAATCAACTAAATCAGGTACCCTGCTAAAAATAGCAACTCCTGCTTGCCTGACTTACTATAAATAGTAAGTACCTCTAAATCACTCTGTGAGTGTCTGCAGAAGCCCAAACCTGAATCAACTACTGGAGTGATGTTCCCAACGCTGGATAACTGCCTCAAGTGATCCTCTAAGCACTTCTACCAGCCTACGAGGATTTGAATAATAGGCTAACCTCTGACACAACGGTACTACCTAGGAAGGGGACATTACATTGTGCAAGTAAATTTCAAACTAGTGAGCCTGTTGCTCATTCCTCTAACCTCTTTGATCAAGAGCTTCAAGATTTAGTAATGCATGCTTGCATGCTTCTTGATGATCGTGAGTGGTCCAATGATTGGCCCAACATCTTACCACAGTGACAACCAATGATAAACATGTAGACTTCCTTCAATTCCCTACTGGGCTTCAAGCCTTAGTTGGAACCTAAAACCTAAGGTTCCAAGTCCGTGCTCCCTTTCACCTTTTTCTTTCCAATTCCCTATCGAGCCCTGGACCTTGACAAGAACTTGGAACCTAAGGGTTCTAGTTCCCTATTGCCTTCCGAAGTCTAGTCCCTACCGCACTCTTTTCCCTTCTTTATTAGGTCGTGGTCCCAAATCGAACTTGAAACTTGGAACCTTAGGTTCTATGTTCCAAGTTCCTCCCACCTTCCAATCCCCACTTGCATTTGTTAGTTTTATGATCAGATTAGTGCACGGAAAATTAATTCAAAATAACAGCACAATAACAATAATTGTCTCCTTTACAATAGGCCAATATGAAGGCCAAATATATGCACCACAATCTAATGCAACACAGATACAAAATGAAGCAGTCTGCTGATAAAGATCTCAGCCTTCTACAAAAACAACGATCTGCTCTTGAGACAAACTCGCACTTGAGAAACTCGAACTTCATGAACTACCAACTGAATGCCAAACAATGAAGTGCCAATGATTATATATACAAGTGAAAGGGAGAGACGCATCCTTTCAAATCTTCATGTCGGCCTCTATACAAAAGACGTGACTAACAAACAAAGGCAACACTTCATAAATGAAGTCGGCTTTACTTAATAACAAATATTAAATGCCTCTTAAAGAAATCGCATCCACAATGATGCATGATGTCGGCCTTGTCAGGAGTTGCGTCTTCTTCATGAAATCGAGTCTCTTAATAATTAAACATTATTTAATATGCAAGACGTGTCTCTTCATAAAATTGTATCTCAATAAATTAAATAGCCCTTGGCTATAATTTAATTTACCATCATGTAAAGAGATCGCTGGAAGAATACAACCGACGCGGCTATGAACATCAACACTCCCTCTCAGCTAGCGAGAATACTTCCAGCTACATAAGCCATATCACCTCATCATGATGACAAACACCATGGCTACACCCATGTGTGAAAAGAAGCATATCACCTCATCATGATAGCATATCACCTCATCGTGATATCAACCATTATGGCTACTCCCATGAATGGTATCGAAAGATATCACCTCATCGTGATATGAACTATCATGGCTACACCCATGTATGGTATGTACAAGTGCTTATCACTCAACGTGATGTTGTCACCTCATCGTGATGTTCACCATGGCTCTCCCAGAGGGTGAAAACACAAGTACAAGAAAAATCATCACGAACTCTCTCATATGATGTTGTCATGGAGTCACACACATGACATCCACCATGGCTCTCCCAGAGGGTGGAAAAGAGGGCTTTCACCTCAAATCTCAAAGAGAAATGCATTAACAAGGGCTTGCACCTCAAATCTCTCTCAAAGAGAAATGCATTAAAGAGGATCACTGATACTGAGACTCCTTCTCAGCTAGAGCTTGATTCTCCACCATACCAAGCTTGTCTCGAAAGTACACAAACTTTATCCTGGAGAGAGGCTTGGTGAGAATCTATGTCGTCTGCTCATCAGTGCTAATATACCTCACTGGATCACCTTCCTCAATACCATATCTCTGATATAGTGGTATTTGATCTCAACATGCTTAGTTCTGCCATGAAACACAGGATTGACAGAAAGCTTCACACCACTCTGGTTATCACAATGAATGATAGTTGGCTCCATTGATTGTTCAAACAATCTTGCAAGGAGCTTCCGAAGCACATTGCTTCTCGAGCTATCGCACAAGCTGCAATATACTCGACCTCTGCTATATTCAGTGCCACAAAAGACTGCTTCCTGCTACACCAGGATATCATCGCAAACCCCAAACTGAAGCAACATCCAAAGGTGCTCTTCCGATCAGTGACACACCCTACCCAATCAGAATTAGAATATCCATGCAATTCCAAGTCCACATTAGAAGAATACCTCAAGCCATAGCCAACTGTGCCACACAAGTATCTCAGGATATGCTTCGCTGCAACTAGATGTATTTGCCTTGGTTCACACATGAATTGACTAAGTGCACTCACTGCATAGCAAATATCCGGTCTAACGATCCAATCAACTGCTTGTACATCGTGGGATCCACCAGATCTGAAGTAGTTGCAGCCTCTTTCAATTTATGCAAGTTGGTCTCCATCGGTGTAGACATGGATTTGCAATCCATCATACCAAATCTCTTCAAAATATTAATAGTATACTTCCCTTGACTTAGAATCATCTCATCTGGCTTCTGCCATACTTCTAAGCAAAGGAAGTAATGCATGTAACCAAAATCCTTCATTTCAAATTCAGAAGCTATCTCCTTCTTGCATTTGATAATGAGGTAATCTTCTCCAGTAAGAAATAAATCAACATAAGGAACCAAGATCAACTAGATTACCATCTTCTTCAAGTTCAATAGGCTCCCTCTGAATCTTCATGAACTTGCATCAACCTTTTGACCTCTTCGACCAAGATTGCCTGCAATACTTGCCTTAGATAAATGTTTTCTAGCGCACACCTCTGGTACTGTAGAGAGTTCAGGATTGTCCTCCTCGACCTCATCCCAGAACACTCTATTCTAAATAGGTTTGTGGAGCTACCAATGTCAAATCCAAGTGACAGTATTTGCAATTCTAATCTTAGCAGGTGAAGGGATCCTTTAAGGATTTAGCACCTAGCCTTGCAATACACTAATTTTCACTTCTTCTCAATGAGTTACAAAACTCCCTCTTGATCCCTGCTTCAGAGATTGCAAAGAAGACTTCTGGAAGTGAACTCCCTTTAGCCACCAACTCAGTCCCATGGCTGCAAGTTGTGACTTCACGCTTGATCACTTCTTTGGTCGGCATGACTTCCTCACAAGATGCCTCAAGCTTTTCATCACTAAGCAATCTCTCATCACCTTCTTGCTCCTAGAACTGTCCTAAAAGCATTTTAGAGAGAGATTACTAACAGTTTATAACTATCCAAAGAAATATCAAGACTAGAATCATACAAGGTTTACTATTTCAAGTTATAGCATGAATACATAAGAATTTATGAACAATATTAAAACATAAATAAATAAATCAACCTATAAGAGAAATATATCAAAGGATCAAAATGAAGGGATAAAGAAACTTATCTTTATTGAATTCTGATATAACTCTTTCTTCCATCTTTTACTCCTCTCGAGAGTGCTAAACTCAGCACAACAAAAGATAATCTGCACAACTACAGATTTCTTAAATGCATTATGCAGTTAGCATGTAGAACCAACTCTCTCCAAGAGTTCAAGGCTCTATCACAGTTCATGCATTAGAGAATGATATCAATGTGACCAACTAACCACCATCGAAATTGTAATTCTCTTTTTATTTTAGAGTCACACTCAGAAATCTTCACAACCAGCATGAAATAACTTGCAATAAATGAAATATTCAAAGGATCTTATGCTAGTGAACACAATTCAAGAGAAACCACTATCTCTCTTTACTAATTACAAGATCCAATTAAATGATATAGCTTAGCAAACAAAGAATACTTATCGCTTTAAATATTTTGATGGATGCAAATACTGGACATAGTAAGATATGTTGCTCTTGCGCTCAAATCAGCACACAACCTTCACGGCTTGAACACAGGCCCATGACTTAGAATAGAAATTCCCTAGAATCCTTCTGAGGAGAGATCTCATCCACATCCGCAAATGAAGCATGCTGATTAGGCCTGGTGGGCAATCCTTTGCATAGTGACCAAACTTGTCACAATGAAAACATTGGACTTTGGAGAGGTCCCTCTTCTTCTTGAATGCAGGGGCACCATCAACTCCTTTATCTCTATTCCTCTTGAAGTATACTTTCTTTCCATCTTTCCCTTTCTTCTTCGAGGATTGAGCAGAAAGAACATGAATGTCTTCATTTGTAGAGCTTCGACCAATACCTCTCATAGCCAACCTAGACTCTTCTTGAATACAATCTGCCCTCAAACGATCAAACTTGGGAAATTTCGATCTTGCACTAATTCCTTGAATGTAAGACTCCCAAGATGAAGGAAGACCATTAAGAGCCAACATGGTCAAATCCTTGACATCAACAATATGACCAATGGTAGAGAGTTGATCTCTCAATTCGGAAATCTTCATGAAGTAAGCGATGACAAAGTCTCCTTCCGCCATCTTAACATGATGAAGTTGTTGCTTTAATGCAAGTGCACGGCTTGTGTTGTTGATCTCATACATCTCCACCAAATTCTTAAGCATCTCTCTTACTATCTTCAACTTAGAGATGATTGGAACAATATGGTCCTTCACGGAATCAACTAACATCTTCTTCGCCTTAGTATCTTTCTTCTTCAGTAGGCTTAGAAACTTTGCTCTCCATGAACTCAACCAATTCATTTTCCTCCAAGGTGAGCATAATTTTGAATCTCCAAGATGTGAAATTTGTTGCTCCCTCAAGTCTGTCCTCAATCTTGAGACCGTTCACCATCTTGACAAAGAGATAGAAGAATCAACGATGAGAAAGAGAATAAAGAGTATTGCTGCAATACTAAATCTGATCAAGATCTTCTTCAAACCTGCTCTGATACCATGTTAGTTTTATGATCAGATTAGTGCACAGAAAATTAATTCAAAATAACAGCACAATAACACAGCAGATACCCTGGGAAAACCCTCCTCTTGAGGGAGAAAAACCCAGCAACAATATCTCTTATATATTGAATGTTAACAATAATTGTCTCCTTTACAATAGGCCAATATGAAGGCCAAATATATGCACCACAATCTGATGCAACACAGATACAAAATGAAGCAGTCTGCTGATAAAGATCTCAGCCTTCTACAAAAACAACGATCTGCTCTTGAGACAAACTCGCACTTGAGAAACTCAAACTTCATGAACCACCAATTGAATGCCAAACAATGAAGTGCCAATGATTATATATACAAGTGAAAGGGAGAGACACATCCTTTCAAATCTTCATGTCGGCCTCTATACAAAAGACGTGACTCTAACAAACAAGGGCAACACTTCATAAATGAAGTCAGCTTTACTTAATAACAAATATTAAATGCCTCTTAAAGAAATCGCATCCATAATGATGCATGATGTCGGCCTTGTCAGGAGTTGCGTCTTCTTCATGAAATCAAGTCTCTTAATAATTAAACATTATTTAATATGCAAGATGTGTCTTTTCATAAAATCGTATCTCTATAAATTAAATAGCCCTTGGCTATAATTTAATTTACCATCATGTAAGGAGATCGCTGGAAGATTACAACCGACGCTGCTATGAACATCAACAACATTTATTTTCTGACCCGTCATACCACGAGTCTCAAGTCAAACCTTGGAACCTTGCTTTTGGATCCAAGTCCTCCTTTGCTCCCACCCCTTACTTTGTCTTTCCAGAACTCCTATCAGGCCTCGAGCTCCAACAAGAACCTAGAACCTAAGGTTCCAAGTCCCAATTCCCTCTTGATGCCTGGATTTTGACACTTTTCCTCTTAGTTCATGTCTGACCACAAGTCTTGACAAGAACCTAGTTCCAAATTCCAACTTCCTCTCGAGGCCTAACGCTCTTGTAGGTTCCAACTTCCTCTCTAGGCTTGACACTCACATAGGTTACAACTTCCTCTCTGGGAACGACACCCACCAATGCACTTCAATATTCCAAGTGCTCACTCCTAGGTTCCACCCAAGATCTACAGGGCACCTCAGTGGTTCCAAGTTCCTCCCAAAACCCACCACTTGACTGGAACCCAATCAAAAGAATAAGTCTGACCATTCTTTTCCAACAAGTCTATTGCAGCACCTACCTATTCCTAATCAAAAGTGGGAAAGTATATCAATGGTTTCATCACAAGGTTTCCCAAGGTGCAAGGAAGAGATTGCATTTATGTTGTGGTGGACAGGTTGACTAAGTACTCACTTTTTTGCCATTTCTTTTTAATATAAGGCGCTACAGGTGGCAAAATTGTTCTTAACAAAAGTGTTTAGACTTCATGGGTTGCCTAAGAACATAGTCAATGATCGGGACATTTGATTTCTTAATGTATTTTGGCAAGAGCTCTTCAGATTAGTAGATACAAAGTTGACTCCAAGAACTAGTTATCACCCACAGACAAATGGGAAGACATAAATAGTAAATAAATGGGTGGAAGAGTACTTAAGGATTTATGTAGTTGGTCATCAGAAGGCTTGGGTCAAATGGTTGCATCTGGGCAAGCATTGCTGTAATACCACTTATCACATGAGCATTGGCATGACACCCTTCAGGGCTCCATATGGATGTAACACTACCTCTTTTTTGGACTTGGTTATTACAGGATAGCAAAGCACCATAGGCTAAAGATTGTTTGTGGGAGCATCAAAATATTATGAAGGCTATGAAAGAAAACATTCAGTTAGCACAAAATCAACAAAAGGTGCATGCAGATGGGCACAAGATTGAGAAGTTCAATGAGGTTGGAGATATGGTGTATCTTTGGTTGCAACCTTATAGACAATCTTGACTTGAAAAGTGGTGTGGAAAAATTGAAACCCGGGTTTTATGGCCCTTACAAAATTACAAAGGATTGGGGAGATTGCCTATGAGCTAGAGCTACTAAAGCATAGCAAAATTCCTGTGTTCATTGTTTCTTGCCTTAAAAAGGCACTAGAACAACACATTACACCCTCTACATACCTATCATTGGATGAAGAGGGCAAACTGGTCTTAATTCCAAAAGCTATAATTGATGTCAGGAAGAAGAGACTCAAGAACAGGAGTATTTGGTTAGGTGGAAGGACTTGCCTCTGAAGATGCCACATGGGAAGGGTTGCAGATCCTTCAGCATCCAAATCTGCAATTGCTTGAGGACAAGCGATTTTGGGGAGGGAGGCTGTAGTGTCCCCTTCAATAATCTAAGCGTTTCAGGCAATATTATTAGCCTATTGTATTCCCGTAGATTAATTCAAAGAATTAAATTAGGGAATATTTTTATTTAATTAAATTAAGTTCACCTTAAGTTGTTGTGGGTGACTTTATTTAATTATTTTTTATGAAGTGACTAAGTTAAAAAAGCAGAAATAAAATAAAGTCACTTTATGGGGCCAAAAGGTGATTATTTTGATAAAGCTGAATTTTAATTTTAACTTCTCGAAAGTTCCTGAAGAAGTTATAAAAGGGGAATGAAGGAGCTCATTTGGGGATCTTGGACATTTTTATTTCTCTCACTTCAAGTTTGGACTACAAGTTCAACTTCAAACCCTAGGACGAAAACCCTAGAGGTATTTGGTTTCAGAGATGAAACATTTCTCCCTTAATCAAATCTAAGGTGGATTCACTCAGGACTCACATTGCTACTTAAATGGAGAAACAATGGATTTGTTTGTAGTTAGTCGCATCAATTTCCAAGTACAAATTTATTGAGATTTGCAGGCAAATAATAAATTTGTGTGTAATATGTGCAAGTGATGAAAATACAAGAACTTTGGTGTTGTGTGTGCATTTGAAGGAGAAATTCAAGGGAATATATATTTATTGCTGCCTACAACACAGCCGTACAATACCCAAGGATCTTCCGTACCACACAATAACTTTAAGGAAAGCAGCGATATTACTTTGGAGGCTTATGAGTCTAATAAGTCTCATCACCAATGCCGTTTGGGGTCAACATAGTTGTTAGAGGGTCAAACAAAGCTGGCACAGCCTCTATAAGAGGTATTGCAGCCTTTACATTTGCTGTTGTAATTTATATGAGCTTCCGTACATGTAGTAGGGGGTGCCATACTGCCTAAAAGAAGAGCCAAAGTGAAGTTTAATTGGTGTGTGACTTGTCAAAAGTCCAGGTCAGCAATTGATAATTTAATATTGAATTTTCTGTTGATGATGTTATTGCTGTTGGTAATTTCTGTGAATGTAATTTTGTAACAGCAAAGCAAAATTATATATATAACTTTTATGTAGACATATTATGTCATGAATTTTCTTGTATGAATAATGTTATGAATCATGTGCATGGGAAGATGATGATCATGAAGCTAATTTATACAACACTTCAAAACAAGTTGCAAGCAAACTCAAACTAGCCTGTTGCAAACTGTTCAATGAAATGCCTATGCACTGAAATTTGTTAAAATTGCAATATTTTGGCATAAAAAATTTGGACAATATATTACAGTGTTATCAAAGCAAAGTATCCTGCCAACCTATGGCAATTTGAACTAATTTTTGTTAGCAGAAATTTCTTATGCAGCCAGGGGGTTCTCACACATATTATTTTAGGAGAAGGCCAAAAGATCCACCAGAGCAACTGGAAATTGAAGAGGAAGTTTCTATTGCAGATTTGTTTGGTGAAGGTGTTACTAGAAACATGGGGGATAGAAGAGAGAACAAGGAGGGCAGTGCTATGCAAATTTTGAATGATCTTGCTGGAGGATAGCAGTAGCTAGTGCAACTAGTGACACAAATTATGCAATATATGAACACAAATCAAACCAATGCAGGAAACAGTGGCACTCAAGGAAACAATGGGAAGGTAGTCACACAAACATATCTGTTAACAACCATTCCTGAACTACTAGTGGAGCTACTTCTAGACCCTTGATGCCTACTTTTTTGCAAAACGATGCTGCAGTAGGGAGAAACCAGCAGAATACGGAAGAGGGTTTTAAAAATTGGGTACATGAGTATGAGGCATTAGGTGATGAATTTCATGCTGCTATATCTTTACAAAAAAATTGTCAGCTCAAGTTAAGGAACAAGCCAAGGAGAGATAGGGATCCTAATAGTCTGGATTTACAGAAAAGGTTATAAGCTCTCTATTCCTACTTTTGATAGCTCTAGCAAATGCACAGCTAGATCATGGGTTCAAAAATTGGACACTTCTCATTCAACCCTATGTTTGAAAATGAGGCTATCAAGTATGCTACTTTGCACTTGGATGGTGAGGCTCACAAATGGTGGTATCATAGATTAGTAACACAGGGACATAATTTAGTTAACTCCTATGTTGAGTTCAGCCAAAAGCTTATAAATAAATTTGATAAGAAAGATCTAGAGCTGCACTTTAGGGAGTTAGCATGGCTGAAGCAGAATGGTACCATTGATGCTTACGTTGCAGACTTTTAAAGGCTTGTTGTTATGGTTCCAGATGTATCAGAGAGGTTTGCCAATTTTTTCCCCAAAAGAATTTTGCTGCTATGCTCCAAAGACACTTGGAAAAACATAACCGGGCTGCTTGGAAATGTTGATGTTCTAACAGCGACAGGCTGCTTCTTCCAGATTCGCGTATGAAGATAATTCAAATGTAGCCTAACGGCTATTTGAATTATATTTATATTATATCTCTTGGGCCGACTTAAGACATTTTGAAGAGTCACGTCTTTCATTAAAAGAGATTTAATATTTGTTATTGGAAAGTCGTCACTTCATCAAGGCTGACATCTCTTCATGATGAGGCATGAATTCAAGAGGCATGTCATTCTAAAAGGAGGCCGACATGTTCACTTGAGGAGATGCGTTGCTCTTCCCTTTGTATATATACACATCCACTCATTGTCTTGTATTCATTCAGTTCGATATTATCCTTTGAAGTGATGTGCGAATCATCTAGAAGAGGCAGTGATTTCTGTAGAAGTGTATCTTGTTAGTGGCTGAGATCATTCAGTGAATTACTTCATTTTGTTGCTGTGTTTGCATCAGTTTGTGGTGCCTCTTATTGGCCTTCATATCGGCCTTTGTAAAGAAGACATTTGCGTTTACATTTCAATATATAAGTGATATATTGTTGCTGGGTTTTTCTCCCTCAAGAGGAGGGTTTTTCCCAGGGTATCTGCTGTGTTATTGTGTCTGATTTGAATTAATTTTCTGTGCATTAAATCTGATCATTAAATTTAACAGGAAAATCAAGTGAAACCACTGGTTTTAGCAGACAAGTGGTTTCAAAACCGCTAGGACACTTTTGAGACCCTGAGACAAAAGCAGTTTCAAAACTGCCAGGGCATTTTTGAGACTGCCAAGGCACAAGCAAAACTGTTGTGGTGATTACAAAACCAACAAAATTGTTTCACAATCACCACCTATAAAAAGGGGAGACTTCTTCATGGCATGAAAAAAGGGTTATTTTGCATTCTTTTTCAGTTCTGGGAAGTATCTTATCTAGAATTACTTTGTGGTAGCATCTTTGGGGAATCGTTGTGGGTGAAAGGAAAGACCTCATAGAAGTAAAAGAAGCCGCAAGTTGCTGCTGCAGGTTGTGGCATTAGAATCTCTCAACAAACATTATTTAGTTGCTTTTTTACATCAGGTATGTGTATTTTGACTTTCATACCAAACTTCCACATTATTTGTGTTACCTGTAGATCAGAACATAAATCATGGGCTGTAGTGAAGATTGATTTGATGCATGTATGAATGTGCTTGAGGTTGCAATTGTAATAATCATAATCTAATTTCATTGTCAATATACATGAGCTCTGAACAGTTAGGAGATGGCTGCCAGACATATGTAAAGGCCATGATATGCATGTAACCAAAAGTTGTTTAGGAACACAGCAGAGTTAAAACTAAAAGTTCAAAAATTTATTTAGTTCTAGACTGTTATGATTTTATTTGTTTTTTTCTGTTATTTCCCTTTTGCTAAGGTTTATTTCCATTTTCCTAAAAATAAAATGGCAGCGGCAAGGAGGAGAACCAGCAGCAAGCCTAGGGACTCTACTTGGAAACATGGGACAATAGGTATAGAGTGAGCTTACAAATTTTGCAATCAGAATATGAAAGGAGGCATAAATCACCTCAAGTATCACCTTTCATTGTTCCCTTGCCAAGATGTTGTGGTATGTACACAAGCAATTCAAGAGGTGGAGAACAAGGTGAAAGCTATCCTTGCAACATATGAGCAGACGAAAGCAGGGAAAAAAAAAAGACAATAGAACCAATGGCAGATCCCTTGCCAAGATGTTGTGGCAAGTACACAAGCAATTGAAGAGGTGGAGAATGAGGTGAAAGCTATCCTTGAAACATATGGGCAGAAGAAAGCAGGGAAAAAAAAGACAACAGAAGCAATGGCAGCCCTACATATGATTTCTACATAGTTAGAGAGAGATATAGAGGGCTATTATTTTTCCATTGGACCATAAGTATGTGTTAGTTTTAGACCAGAAATGCAAATAAGCAGAAATACAACACACAGATTAAAGAACACAGCGATTTACCCTGGGAAAACCCTCCTACTCGAGGGAGAAAAACCCAGCAAAAAGATCTCTTATATATTAGAAGAATAAAGGCAGAAATCTGCTTACAAATCAGGCCCTACACAAGGCCGAATTTAATACAATGAATAGTGACATCTCTCCTTGATGCAAAGATACAAATGAATATACTTCTTCTTGAAATCTGATCTGCTGCTAAAAGATGGCGATCTGCTGCTTGAAGTACGAACTTCTGCTTAGAAATGCGAAATGAAAAGAGAATAAGTTGATGTTGAAATGAGAGGACTTCACCTCCCTTATATACAATGCTAGGCAACCTCTTCTCTAGGTCGGCCTTAGAAAATATAAATATTATTTGTAAATCAAAAGGCCGACCTGCCTTGGAGATCATTTATTTTAATTTTATTTTGGAGAAAACATCTCCCACCGCTACAAACATTAACACTCCCTCTTAGCTAGGGAGGTATTTTCCAGATATCCTCGTCATGGTGTCTCTCGACATGACGCCCACAATGGCTACACCCATTTGTGGAAAAACCATATCTTAGTCTCAGAGATGTGCAAGAGTTCATCACGGAGTCTCTCAACGTGATGTCATCATGGAGTCTCTCAACATGACGTCCACAATGGCTACTCCCATGTGTGGAAAGAAACCCATCTCAGTCTCAGAGATGTACAAGGGTTCATCACGGAGTCTCTCAATGTGATGTCGTCATGGAGTCTCTCAACATGACGTCCACAATGGCTACTCCCATGTGTGGAAAGAAACACATCTCCGTCTTAGAGATGTACAAAGGTTCATCACAGAGTCTCTCAACATGATGTCGTCATGGAGTCTCTCAACATGACGTCCACAATGGCTACTCCCATGTGTGGAAAGAAACACATCTCCGTCTCAAAGATGTACAAGGGCTTTCACCTCATATTTCTCTATCTCAGAGAAATATGCATTATAGCAAAGCTCATTGATGTTGAGTCTCCCTCTCAGCAAGGGCAACATTCTCCACTACCCCAAGCCTGTCCCGGAAATGTGCAAACTTCAGTCTGGAAAGAGGCTTGGTGAGAATATTAGCCATTTGATCATCAGTGCAAATGTACTTGAGTTGAATTGCTTTCCTCAGCACCATGTCCCTGATGTAGTGATTCTTGATCTCCACATGCTTTGTCCTATCATGAAATACAGGATTCACCGAGAGCTTCACACAACTTTGATTATCACAATGAATCACAGTCGGTTCCAATGCTTGACCAAACAATCCTGCAAGGAGCTTTCGAAGCCATACTGCTTCACGAGCTGCTACACATGCTGCAATATATTTGTTATCACGGAATCTAGCAGCGCTCATTCCACGGATAAACCCCCTACAAAACTTGTCCATTTCCTAGGTTCGTGAAGTTCAAGCACACAAAACGAGGTAATTTTCAAGCCACCTCGAAATGCGTTCCAAAGCCTCAAACAGTCAGTTTGAGCATCCCCCTATGTTCGCCTCATGAAGACCTTCAAAAAGAGCTCCTTCGCGAAGTCTCACTGATCATACTTAGTTAAATTGTGAAAAATGCAGTTGCACCCAAAAAGTGCACTCCTGCTCACGGCCAAAACTTGGCTAAGTGTTGAAAAGTGCAGGGCATAAAAGTGATTTTTAAAATGTGCGGAAGTGCTAAAAAAGTGTGCCCTTACACATTTTTTCCAGACTTAGCCAAAAATTGGCTTAGGCGTGTTTTTTCATGTCTTTTACATTTTTCACTTATCGTGCCACTTTTTATGCCTCAATTAAATGGGCGACTTGATTTGGTTTTTAACACTTGTAAATCACTTAAAAGTGATTTTGGTTCACTTCATTTCATTTTAACTTCATTTCTTCCACTTCCAACGTGTTGGGCAACCAAGCTACTTCCAAAATTCGTTTCTTTTGAGTTCTCTTGCTGCATCGACCTAGGGTTTCACCATTTTCCTTGGTAAGTCTCTTCTTTTCGTTTCTTCCTTTCATTCATTTCTTTGAAGATGTTTTGTAGAAACTCTTCATTTTGTAAACACGTTTTGCATTTGTTCGTTATTTTCTTGTCAAGTTTTCTTTCATTCTGCAAAATCGTGTTTCTTATTTCCTTCGCCCGACCTTGTGTTTCATGCGCGCGGTGGTTTTTGCTTCTTCTTTATCACGCATTTCATATTCCTTCATATGCGCATTGTTTTTCCTCTTCATCACGCGTTTGTTTCTTCCT